>CP139508.1:252241985-252841985 GCA_021014915.2 Artemisia tridentata subsp. tridentata | reverse complement strand
ATTTTTTGTCATTAAGGAGAGCTTAGTGTGTGGAATTTTGGGAGAAAACCCTAAGACGAATTTAGCTACTTTTTCAGGGCTTTTTGCCTTGAGATCTTCCATGTTTCATTGAAAGATAAGTTATCAATTAATCATTCAATATGTCTATGTGTTGTTTGATTCTATCTTATTCTTGTCTTTTGTTTAACATGTTAGGCTAAATTTATCTTGTGTTTGCTTAGATCTAATGAAACCTAGCTATTGATTATTGGTTGTTAGTGTGTTATTAGTTGTATTGGATGATTGTTTATCTATGTTAGGCTTAAGAAAACTGGCTAACTTCCTATTCGGTAACTTGCTTGAACGTCTTAAGAAACATGAACCAAATGCGTACTAAAGGTTTTTATGGTTGTATTTAATGCACAAGCGAATTCTAGTGATCCCATGTTAGGAGCTTCCTAGCCGGCTCGACATAGGAGTGAAGTAGGAGCTTGTAGAGTTGGGGAAGTAAGTACGCCACCCCACGAATGGTATTAAGGAATACACCCGTCATCCACGCAACTAATACACACTAATTAACCGGTAAAAGATAGTTAGGGAGTAAGGAAATCTAAGTAAACACATTTCTCTACACATAAGTTTCTCACCACATTTTCATTTCAGTTATTTTATTTTATTTGCATTCGTAGTAATTTGGGTTAGTTGACTAGCAACTAATTCCGCCCACTCCTTCAAAACCGAGATTTTACTTGCTTTCATAAAAATATAAAAACATAAAAAAGAATCTTCCTCAACCCTTAGACCTAATTAGAGTAGCCTTTCACACCTAACGAACACTATTCCCTGTGGAGAACGATCAATCCCCCGTACTTACCACTACACTATACTACATCGGTCAGGTACACTGCCTGGTGGGGTTGTAAGCCACTTGAGATCCCTCGAGAGGTAAAACCTGTTGTAAGGTTACAAAACCACGCATCAAGTTTTTGGCGCCGTTGCCGGGGAATAGTTATTGTTTAGGTTGAATTTTTATTTCTATTAGGTCTACTCACTAGATTCCTTTCTAGTGAGATTTTTATTTTATTTTTCTAGATTTTCTTTAGTCTATCTATTTTCTTCGTGTCTTTGTTCGTAACCATTACCGTCCGACATCATGGAAGATGGTAATATCCTTAACCACAACAACCCACCACCACAACAACCACCACCACCTCCTAGAGCCCGTACTTTAGGAGAGTATTCCCGTCCTAGCCACCATGGCTATCGAAACACCATTGAGCTCACTCAAGGAGCCAATATCACACCCTTGCGATCCGACACCATCCGGTTGGTGCAAAGCGGATGCGCATTCCATGGACTTTGTTCTGAAGATCCTAATCAACATCTCAAGGACTTTCTTAAAATCGTTGATTCTATAGACCTTGATGTTGCCACTCGAGAGACGACCCGATTGCGTCTCTTCCAATTCTCTCTGCGGGACCAAGCTAGTCAGTGGCTAGAACGTCAACCCGCAGGATCCATCACCTCTTGGGATGATCTCACCACTCGTTTCCTTGCTCAGTTTTTCCCACCGGGAAGAACTACCAAGCTAAGGAATGATATCTTGATGTTCCAACAACGTCAAGGCGAAACTCTCTACGAGGCATGGACTCGATTCAAGGACTTACTCCAAAAAGTCCCTCACCATGGCATAGAACTTTGGCTCCAAGTCCAAATCTTCTATGACCATATCAATCTCTCCACGAGGCAAACCATTGACCAATCGGCCGGTGGCAAGCTACGTGATCTAAGTGTGGAACAATCATGGGCTCTCCTAGAGGATCTTGCTCTTTATGACAACGAAAGTTGGAGTGATCCCCGTGATTTGAATAAAACGGTCAAGGCAATATCTTTGCCTTCGAATAATTCAAGCACTTCCGACCGTAGGATCATAGAACTTGAAGACCAAGTCAAGTTTCTCATCAAATCCTACGAGGCTCCTAAACCTTCAAGCCAAGTGAACAAAATCACTTCTTCATGTGAATTATGTAGTGGTCCCCACGACACTCGTGATTGCATGGAACTCCCCGAACAAGCTTTTGTGGACTACGCATCCTCGCGTACCGACGGAGCGGGAGACAAGTGGTACACTTTCAAACCCGAGCCAAACCATTACGGTGATTCATACAACCCCTCATGGAAAAATCACCCGAACCTTAGGTGGAAACAAAACCAAAACACACAACAAACCAATTCTTCCAACCCACCTAATCGTTTCCAATCAAGCGGTTCCAACTCGAACCGTACTTTCAACAACAATCCTTCCGGCAATGGTAGTACCAATAACTTTGAAGGATTGATGTCTCAATTTATGGCATCTCAAGAAGCTCGTTTAGCCAAGTTTGAAGCCGAATTCAAACAACAACAAACGGAGATGACCAATAAAATTGACAACTTGTTGAAAGCTCTGCATAACCAAGTGTTATCACCTCCACATAAGGACGCTAGGAACACAAATAGCGGACCCCAAGTAAAAGACCCCTCTTCATCCAAACACGTCCACTTTGTCAACATTGTCACTATTAAACCAATTGATAGGAATGAGGATAATAGTGAACCTAAGGATGAGGATAAGAAAGTCGAGGTTGATAAGGAAGTTAGGACAAGTGAGATTGAAGAAGTAGATGATGATGAGGACTACTTCAATAGGCTACCCACTAAGGAAGAGCGCGCATATCATACAAACTTATTCGATGACGCCGAGGCACCATACTTCCTAGGTAGACCAATCATAGAAATAGGCGACCCTTCTAATCTCAACATACCATGCAACATCGGACATCTACATGTGTGGAAAGCTTACATCGACCTTAGATCACCCATAAACATCATGACTAGAGCCCACTACAACTTGATAATGAAAAATCAACTTGGGTATAGGATGATCCCTGACAAGGGTTGGATGAGTAACTTCACGGGAAGAGTTAAGGGATTACCGGTTTATGTAGGAAACTTCACCTATGTCACCGACTTTATAATTGTAGAAGATATCCGCCCAATAGTCGATGCATCCCTGACTCAAGTGATTTTTGGAAAACCATTTGTTGAGGTCTCTAGAATGACTTATGAACCTTCCTTAGGGATAGTTAGATTTAAGGATGAGACCGATGAAGTAAGCTACCAAATGCCATATAAGATAGAACAATTCCAACACTTGTCAAATGTTGAGAAGGAGCTCAAGCAAGCGGTCTACTATAGGAATGATGAGGATAGAAGTAAAGGAGTAGACTATGTTATGGAAAGGATATTCGGTTTCTACAAGGATTGTTTGAAATTAGGACCGGAATATAAAACCGGGAAGGAGGATGGCCTAGGAACCGTGACCGATGATGGAGTCACGTAATGTACGTGACTTTCAGTCTAGCTACAAGACTCGTTAATAAAGAAAAGCGCTTCTTGGGAGGCAACCCAAGCTTTATTTGTTTTATTTGCTTTGTGTGTTTATTTATTTGTTTGTTTGTTTTTATTTGTTTCCGTATGTGTGTTTAATTTTTATTAGTATTGATTCATGTTCAAAAGTAATTTGTGAAAATGCTTTATTTTGTTTTTTAACTTCGTCTTAACTACATATAAAGGTATTTTTCAAAAGATAAGTGTAAGGGAAATCTAAATCGGTTTATTAGAACACAAATGAACATGAATCGTAATAATAATAAATTAGCATACATATTCGTATTTGTTTGAGTCAAATTCTTGTATCGAGTCATAATGATGTTTTGCAGGATTTCCAGGAAGTAAGGTAAAGGTTTTTCCAGAAATTTTCCGGAAACTTAAAATGAAAATTTTTGTCAGGTCATTTCTGACGGCGTCAGGGTTTATAACCTGACGGCGTCAGATTTAATTTTCAGAAATTTTTGAAAGTTTTGTTTTTAGAAAAGTTTTTATTAAAATCTCCAACTTATAATCTCCAGGAATCTGCAAAATTATCATTCCACAAGCATTATATCCTTATATATAGATTTTATCCCGCCGATGTTATGCAGGTTTTCGTGTTTGTTTTCTCAGGTTTAACAGGTTATTTTGGACAAGGAGATGTTTTTGGAATCAAGCTTATGGCGATGCATTAGTCATGGAGTTTCAACATTCTTTTTGGAGGAAGATTTAACCGTGTAATTTCATTATCCACCGAGCGAATCAGGGGAGTATTTGATTTCATTCTTTTACTTTTATGCTTTTACATCTTGTTACTTGAACATTGGGGACAATGTTCATCTTAAGTGTAAGGGAGGGTAAAAGTACGATTTTAGAAAATACAATTGCGCTTGATTTTTGTTTGTTTAATAGTAGATGTGTAATAAAACTGAGATAAATACCTTTTAGGGTAATTTTAGTGCCAAATTTAAAATTTTTTACAACATATAGGAGTGAAACTTTGATCTTAATGAGCGTCTCACGGATAGGAGTTATATAACTAGCACAAAAACCGTACCACTAAAAAATTTTCCACCCCCAAATATGTGAGGTTCGCCCCTAGAATTGGTAGGAAAAGCATTTATGCTATGATGTGTGTACCGGTAGCACTTAGATTCTAGAACTTGCGTTAGGACCATTCCGAGGCCACAAGTGAGACTACATTCGTGTAGTTAGATTTACTACATGATAAGAGGCATTAGGATTAACCCATTGTTTTACACCTGTGTTTTTGTTATAATTACGTTGGCTACATTGGTCAAGTAATTCTCCCACACCCTTTGCGTTGTACTCATTTTTAGTACACGATACCCCTAGTACACCCCTCAGAGCCTATCTTTTCGTTTCGACCTTTAAGCATTTTACTTAAAGGAAGAATTTGTTACACCCCACTTAAATGTACACCAAAATCGCCTTAGCCTACCTTGTATGCACTCATTTTTAGTGCATTATTGTGACAACATTTGTTTAAACCCAAGTTAATTATCTAGTTGATTACATGGTTGCTAAGTCGAGTCATATCCTTGTACATATTGTTTTGGGACGATTGGGACTCATGGGTAAAGTACTAGTGTAATGGAGTAATGGGGATGAACATCATTTATTACCCCCATATGTGCTAAATGTTTTAAAAGTACTCCAAGTTTTTCAATTATCTTAATTCGAGTCATTAGATTAGTATTTGTAAAGTTATGTAAAGATTCAAGTGTAAGGGGGATGCAACGCCCCTATGATGTATTATTTTGGATGGTAGGGTAAAAGTGTATGCAAAAAAAAAAAAAAAAAAAAAAAAAAAATCAAGAAAAATACAAAAAAAATGAGAAAAAGAAAAGTAGAAAAAACATACGGACTACCATCCCGTTTCATTTTATGTTTGTTTTATATTTTTGTTATTTTGTATTTCGTTTCTAGCTTAAGATCGAGTCTAGTCTTGGCTTAGCAACATTGTATAGTACATGTAATTGATCAAGATCTTTAACTCGCCACCAGTAAAATATCCCGTATCCAACAAAACCGTGTTTTTCCTTTTCCCTACATCTGACGTTATAACCCATTTAAAAGCCCTCTTTGATAGTTTATTTTAGGTGCTTACGCCTAGTGGAGGAGGTTTTTGATCCTTTCCCAAGCCTATGGTAATCTATTTGCTATGACAGGTAGTGAGAGATATTATCCGTTTTCATTTATGAGATTTATTTTGATGACACTTGAGAGATGTGAGTATCTAAACACTACTTGTGAGGTGCTAGTATGTAATCTCCGTGCTTATTATGATTGAAGTGGAACGATTATTTGTTGTAATTACTTTTATGTTAGCATTAAATGACCCCTAACTTGTATTTTGATTAGAATAAAAGCGCATTTGCTTGAGGACAAGCAAATCTCAAGTGTAAGGGTATTTGATGAAGCGAAAAGTGTACCGCTTTTAAGGGGTCATTTAAGCCTTAAATCGTATTTATTTGATCAAATATTGCCCTAAATCGTTCCTTTTGTCATTTTAGGTACTTTTGAGGAGAAATCTGGAAAAGGAGGCATTTTGGACGTTTTTGGAGCATTAAAGTGAAGAAAACGGCAAAGTCTCAAAAATTGGCTAAAAGTTACTCTTGACGGCGTCAGACTTTACTCTGGACGGCTTCATGCCTTGGCAAGAAAAGTTGGACGTGAAATTTACTCATGACGGGCCAGTGAAAATAGCATGTGAATTCTGACGGCGTCACGCTTTAACTTGATCGAGGGCGTCACGGCTTAAATCATAAGGGGACGGCGTCACGTTCATGGTTCGACGGCGTCAAGCCTTGATAAGCCAGAATGGATTTTTGAAGAGCTAAAGAGGGACGGCGTCAAGAAGGTCATCCGGGAACCCTAAAAGCGGCGAGGTGACGGCGTCACACTCCATAAGGTGACGCCGTCAGATCCAAAAATCTATATATAGTTTTCTAATTTTTTGTCATTAAGGAGAGCTTAGTGTGTGGAATTTTGGGAGAAAACCCTAAGACGAATTTAGCTACTTTTTCAGGGCTTTTTGCCTTGAGATCTTCCATGTTTCATTGAAAGATAAGTTATCAATTAATCATTCAATATGTCTATGTGTTGTTTGATTCTATCTTATTCTTGTCTTTTGTTTAACATGTTAGGCTAAATTTATCTTGTGTTTGCTTAGATCTAATGAAACCTAGCTATTGATTATTGGTTGTTAGTGTGTTATTAGTTGTATTGGATGATTGTTTATCTATGTTAGGCTTAAGAAAACTGGCTAACTTCCTATTCGGTAACTTGCTTGAACGTCTTAAGAAACATGAACCAAATGCGTACTAAAGGTTTTTATGGTTGTATTTAATGCACAAGCGAATTCTAGTGATCCCATGTTAGGAGCTTCCTAGCCGGCTCGACATAGGAGTGAAGTAGGAGCTTGTAGAGTTGGGGAAGTAAGTACGCCACCCCACGAATGGTATTAA
Source organism: Artemisia tridentata subsp. tridentata (assembly GCA_021014915.2). Lineage (NCBI taxonomy): Eukaryota > Viridiplantae > Streptophyta > Magnoliopsida > Asterales > Asteraceae > Artemisia > Artemisia tridentata. The sequence continues at coordinate 252,835,104 of CP139508.1, read as the reverse complement.
GGAATACACCCGTCATCCACGCAACTAATACACACTAATTAACCGGTAAAAGATAGTTAGGGAGTAAGGAAATCTAAGTAAACACATTTCTCTACACATAAGTTTCTCACCACATTTTCATTTCAGTTATTTTATTTTATTTGCATTCGTAGTAATTTGGGTTAGTTGACTAGCAACTAATTCCGCCCACTCCTTCAAAACCGAGATTTTACTTGCTTTCATAAAAATATAAAAACATAAAAAAGAATCTTCCTCAACCCTTAGACCTAATTAGAGTAGCCTTTCACACCTAACGAACACTATTCCCTGTGGAGAACGATCAATCCCCCGTACTTACCACTACACTATACTACATCGGTCAGGTACACTGCCTGGTGGGGTTGTAAGCCTCTTGAGATCCCTCGACAGGTAAAACCTGTTGTAAGGTTACAAAACCACGCATCAATTGGTATCAGAGCCTTGGTTATAGAGAACTAGGTTGCATTTAGGTGCCTAGACTATAACTACTTTATACATTGAGACTCTCATCCCTATCGCCTTGCATACGTAGAACTTTTTCTGTTATTATCCACGTTGTTGGATGTTAGAGTATTGGTACTGATAGGGAAAATCTCAGAATATGGTCGAGACATCAAAAGTATGGAGCTCAGTGATAACTGCCTATTTAACTTGATCTTGTGACAATTCTTGTTTGATGAGACATGAGATTAAGTTAAATAAAGGTTATCACTTAGCCGCGGAAATTTGATGAATTCACTCGATTAATTTTTTTGAGAGATAATCACCCTACTCTTTCACCATTTAAGTAACGTCGGGATATGTGTGCTTGGTGATATGTACACGTGTGAAAGGAGGCAATTATTATTATGGTGTACAACATAATTATAAATGCATCACAACTCACGTGGACATATGTAACCTTGCGTACGATAATCGTCATTGACCCCTTAGGATACCAGCTAGTAACGGGGTTTTGTGAGAACATTAAGTATAGATGACAATGGCATCAAGGAAATCTTACCCTAGACACATAAGTTTTTGCCTGATTACTTTGAACTTTACACATCGACCATTTGTTAGCATCTTTTAACAGATAACTCAGACTGAATCTTGGGACGAGATTCAAAAATAAGGGGTAGGTACTGTAACAACCCGTAGAATTCCCTAGTCATTAGTGAATCTTAATCTAGTATTAACCTATTTTTACTATGAGATGAGATCAATATAGATCTCATATTTGCCATAGAACCAATGGACCAATCATAGCCACTCATTTTTATTTTCCATCTTTTTTTTAAAACAACATATCTTGCAAACGGTAAATCTTCAAGCTACAAAAAAAATACCATCGCGACGAGAATTAAATGATCTTTCTATAGATATGCATTGTTATATACTTTCGACGACTTTTTTTTTTCGAAGAACTTTTTTTTTTTAATTTCCGCCCAGAAAGAATCATATATGATTCGTAAAAATCATATATGATTCCGTACGAATCATATATGATTCGATTTTTACGAATCATATATGATTCGTAAGAATCATATATGATTCGTAAAAATCATATATGATTCGTAAAAATCATATATGATTCGTACGGAATCATATATGATTTGTTAAAATCGAATCATATATGATTCTTACGAATCATATATGATTTTTCTGGACGGAAATTTTGGAAAAAAAAAAGTTCATCGAAAAAAAAGTTCGTCGAAAATATATAACAATGCATGTCTATAGAAAGATAATTTAATTCTCGTCGCGATGGTATTTTTTTTGTACCTTGACGATTTACGGTTTGCGAGATATTTAAGTTTTAAAAAATAGTGAAAATTAATTTTTTTATTTTGATAAGAAAAATGAGTGGCTAAGATTGCTTGATGGGTTCTATGGTAAAAGTTGGATCTATAAAGAACTTTTGCCTTTTTACTATTCACACCCAAAATTTTATTCTACATTCTTGTAAGTTAACCTATTTTCATGATAACACGAGAGTTTGACACTCGTCGGGACATTTTTGCAAGTTTCGCAAAATCGTGTCTGAGATTTACATTTAGGTTTAAACGTCATTTAAACATCCCGATATGTCCATAAAAAAATTCAAACAAGTGAAATACGTGTTTTTCACATCATACGACATTTCCACAAGAATTGGATTTTTACATTTTCCGGTTTTGCGTTTTAGGCGTTTTGCGCGTTTTAAGCCAACAGTTTTAGGTTTTTACGACAATTAAGCACCCCGATACAACTTATCACTCATTTAATATACTTTTTAGAGTATATTGATAAGGTTTACACATATTTATAAGTTTCATATTTTTAGGATACCCGGTTTTAAGTTTCGTGACTTTACGAATTACAGTTAGCGATTAACGGGACCAAAACTCACTCCGTAAAGGCAAGATGATTTTATAGAACTCTTAACCTCCTCATTCTTGCCCTAGGTGGAATTTTTGATGTGTCATCAAGCTTGGTGGCTTGATAATGACCATTGATCTCTAGGATGTTTACAAGTGTATAACTTAACCATGGTTATTTATTAACCTAATATATAGTTAACTAATTTTCTTAGCCTATAAATAGCAACCTAAACTCATCTAAAAAAATGCACCACACCTTCTTATATCTACAAAGACCTAAAACCAAAGGCACTTCTCTTATATTTTGTAAGAAAGTTCATGTGTTCTTGAGAAAAGCTAGCATTTGATCTTATTTTCTCCGAGTTTTCAAGAAAGAGTTGTTATAATTTTCAAATAACTTCAAGTCTCCAAAAAGACTTTTTTATATTCTTCAAATAGCTTTGGCTTTTCAAGAAGGCGTTGTTATAATCTTCAAGTAACCATGGGTTTACGAAGATTACACATTTCATGTCGAAGCTCCGCCTATATTCCCTTTTTCTTATAAACAAGCATTCTATATTAAGGTAAGTATTTATAAACTTTAAATACTTATGAACTTTTATATAATTATTTAGTTTTTTATAAACTCTTAGTCTGTCCTATAATCAAGCAAGTAAAATATATGTTTCACATATTACGTACTATGTTAGTAGGGAACTTCATGTGAGGGGCTTCATTTGGGTGAACGTATCGACGAGTTGCTGGATTTACGAATTAAATTATCCTAGCTCCTCGAACATTTACTACATGACTTCTGAATTATGATGGCTCGAACAGTAGTGCGATATTTAAACTAAAACCATTTTACAAGCTAGTAAGCCATTTTTGTAATGACATACACAAATATTATAAATTACAAAGTACAAAATCATGATCGATATAATAAACTTAGATAGAATTATTTACATTTTCACTTTTTTACTTTAGAACCTAAAACATAACATCATATGCCAGGTTGCACGTAGAGGTTTTCCCGGCTTACCCAGCGATTTCGTTATATCCTTAAACATCAACCAACTCACGGTGAGTCATAGCCCGACGTACTCTTAATCTTGTATTCATTTTAAACTATTTGGGGGAGATACATGTTTAAATTACTTTACTCGTTTATCAAATACATGAATTGCTTTGTGATGCAATTACTCAAACATTTATACATTTATGATACGCTACGCTTTTATACTTTTTGGACATGATGTGTAGTTTTATTACGATATGTGCCTTAATGGGTTAAACTTATTCATATAGTCATTATTCTTAGCAACTGTTTAACTCCTGGATAGGAGCCGTTGGAGAGGTATTGATAGTAACTATCGGGCTGACGCCCCCCACCCTTGTGTCCCTCAATTCTTGACCTTAGGTGAATATAATCTAGTTTATATATGATATATTCTTCGCAGTCGGGAGGTTCAATTTGATGTTATTCATTACATTAAGTGTTCATATATTCGTATACACATATGTCCTATTCATACTTTAGCAGTGGGTTGTAAACACACAGGTTGCAAGTCTTGTATGGGCGGGGCTTGGGACTGAGTGGATTTACAATGCCTTTGCATTGAAATCTTTACCCAAATGCTTTACTCTTAAAACTCTATGAACTCACCAACCGTTGGTTGACACTTTTTAGCATGTTTATCTCAAGTTATTAAGGCGATAGTGGATGCATGGATCGTAGAGTCATTGCATACTTCGGGGACTCATATCTTATCTTTATCATTCGATGCACTTGAAAACTTTTATGTAACTTTACTTTGGAATCTTTGTGTTAACTCTCATTTTAATAATTCGAATGATAATATTTCAAATTGTCTCATTTAGAGGTCTTTTTCTATACCTTGATCTATATTATGAAGTAATACCCCCTTGACACTACTGTTCCGCTGCGGTAATTTGGGTGTGTTACACGGATGGATCTACCCAAGGACAATACCAATAGTTTAGAACTAGAAAGTCCTAGGTATAACGGAAAAAAAAAGAGTAAAGAAATGAAAGGAGAAAGAAGGGGTTGAAGAATGAAAAAGAAAAGTACTGAAAAATGTGAAAAGAAATAGCCCTCCATATGTTCAACCTTAGGGCAGAAACCGGGTTCAACTCATATGCTACTGGTTGTTACTAAGGTGACATCGGTATTGAAGATTAAGCCGTCATGGACCCAGTGACGCACTGCACTAAACCTTCTAGCCACTCAGGTGTCTCTCAAAAGACACTTGTTTCATTTCTCACAGAGAACCCTTCATTATCTATCAACCTCTCATTCCGAGATGTGTTGATATTGAAAAAGGAGGCACTCTGCTCCATGCCTCCGACGACTAAAGACCAATAAGCACTTAATTGAGTCTAGAGCCACGAGATACATAAAAAGATCTCATAGGAACACTTAACATTTCTACACTGGTTGTTCAACAAAAGGAACACCAGTTGTAAAATTATAAGAGTCCTACGCAGATCTTAGTAATATGCCGAGAACATTCATGAGAGAATTCACAAATTGTGATTCTCAGTGATTGAATGGAAATCCTGCCAGGGTCAACATTTAACAGCCCTGACAGCAGGTCACTTCGGTAATCCCTTGTGGATTACGTTTAGTGTTCATGGTGGTTCCAAATCGTTGATACACTTCGGTGTATCTGAGTTAGCTCTCTCGGGGGCATCCGGTTCAGGAACGGCCTTGGCAAGGATTAGAGAAAGTCTTCATACTATGCTGTTGACAATCTTGAAGTCCAAACCTGTAAGTGCCGGATGATTTGTTGCTAACTGTTTAAATTGCAGGTAATCATGGAGACTAGGAGTTCCACCACCACCACTTCCATCACCACTTAAATTGCAGGTAATCAAAGAAGTCAAAGAAAAGTCAAAGATCAAGCATAACAAACTTTCACAAGTCAAAGATTGAAGCTTATGAAGTGAGAACCACTTGAAATATGAAGATCAAAAGTCAAAAGACATATGAGCATGGTGGAAAAGACGTAAACACATTGTGATTAAAGAACGTTGGTGGAAGGCAGATAAAGACTTTACCATAACACATCACAACAAGAACAAAGAACAAAGATTCTAAAGACGTCGAAGCCAAAGAAGCAAAAAGGACGTCAAGCAACCTGGATGACCAATCCTTAGGGGGAGATTATTGGGAACACGTTTAATATTTATTCAAGTATTGGTCATGTTTATGTAAAAGGTTGCTCGTTATGGGCTTTATGTTAGTTTGATCCACACGGCTTATTAGAAGCCCATGGGCCGTGTGGTTTAGTGAAATAGTTTCTAGAAGATCAAGGGCAAGTGTTGCCCTAAACACTTGCCTATAAATACCTCATTTGAATCTCTCATTTCATTGTTGGTTTTATTCATTTTGTACCGAAGGTTTTGCTAGTCTATCGTATGAATGAAATCATCCATTTCTCTTCATCGTATTCTCTAGTTCTCTCATCCTTTACTTTTTATACGTATTAGATATCTTATGTTACATTAATTATAGGACCTAACAATATTGTTGAACAAGAAGATCAATTTTGTTATCCTTGACTTGTGAGTTCCCTTGATGAGTGATAATTAATGATTGCCAAATTTCTTTAGCGGTATTACACATAAAGACTCTTTCATATTATTTCCTAGGTAAAGCATTGTAAAGCCTCATTTTAGCCTCATTATTTTTGGCAATCAACTTCCTTTGCTCATCACTGTGACGAGCAAGTGAAGTATCCTCATCCCGATCACTTGATATATCTTTTATTATAGCTTTATGATCACCCTCTATAATAATATACCATACATCTATGTCTTTTGACTTCACATAAGTTTCAAAGCGGTTTTTCCAATATATAAAACCATTTGGTTCAAATAGTGGTGGTCTTTGCATAGATTGCCCTTCTTTGAAATTTTCAAAATCCATGGATCGTTCCAAGTTTTAAAATAAAATATATTTTAAAAATCTTGAGTAACGTAGCTCTTGATGCCAATTGTGGAAAACTATAAGGGGGGTTGAATAGCTTTTACCGTTTTAAAATTAATTCGCTTTGAATACTTAACGTGATTTCAACTAATGCAAACAATAAACAATATATGTAATGCAAGTAATGAAAGAAACGATCAAACCACAACACGGATGTTTATAGTGGTTCGGTCTACAAGGATTCTCTTCCTTGCCCTACTCCACTCCTCGAGCCTCTAACTCGAGAGTTTTTCTTCACTAAGAAACAAGCTCCCTTCTCGACGGAGAAAACCTTTACAAACGTCGCTTACACTTTTTCCGGTACAAAGCTAGATACCGAGTTCTTTTACAAGGGCACAACCACTCCCGACACTCTATGTATTTTGAGGACTAAAATACTAACCGATCACTACTAAGGTATATGATTGTTTGGTACAACAATGATGTGTGAAAAATAACAAATTCACACTATGACTAATCTAACAAGTCTTGCAATGCTTTGTTGAAGCTTGTGATGCTTTGTTCTCTTTGCTACAAAAGAAAGATCACTAAGAATGAAATATGAAATATGAATGGGTTAGTAATGAAAGAAAGAATGAATGATGTTGTTTATGCTTATGAGTGATGAGAAAACATGAATGTGTGGCTTACTATTTATAGGCCAACTGCCATTGCAAACCACGGATGGGACGAATCCAATTTAAGGGATCCGTCCGTTATGCTGTTTGATTCCGCAGGAGCCTAACAGCAAATCTCTAAATATCTTTCCCAAATCTAACCAAGATATTTCCAAATATAATCTTTGAGTGAAGATCAATCCAAGATATTCATATGATCTTCAAGATTTCCTAAAGATATCAAGGTGATGCATGCCATGATGTCATTGTACATTTTCCATATTAAGAAATAAAATGTAAATGAATGTAATATGTAAATGTAAATGTATGTAACATGTATATACTAGTGATCATATACGTAGCACGTAAAAGATGTTATGAGTTTATGAAAAGCTTGTGACTATAAATGTAAAAGACTTAACTATATTTATGCTTTGCTAAAAATACAATTTATAGTTGTCATTAACAAAATATAGCAAAGATCGTAAAATATAAATAACGTTTTTTAGACGATATTTGTATTAACATTTTGGTTTTTCAAAGTCGGCAAAGCCGGGAGGTTGTGCGACATACACTTCCTCATATATGAAACCATTAAGAAATGCACTTTTGACATCCATTTGAAAAAGTTTAAAGTCATGTGCACATGCATATGCAAGTAATATTCTAATTGACTCGAGCCAAGCAACCGGAGCAAATGTTTCGTCTTAGCCAATACCTTCTTGTTGATTATTGCCTTGAGCTACTAGCCTAGCTTTATTTCTAGACACTACACCATTTTCATCCATTTTAGTACTAAAAACCCATTTTGTTCCAATTATGGTTTGACATTTTGGTTGAGGTACTAATGTCCAAACATCATTTCTAACAAATTGGTTTAATTCTTCTTGCATTGCTATAACCCAAGATTCATCTTTTATAGCCTCATTTATATTTTTGGGCTCAATGGTTGAAATGAAACAAAAGAAGTTACTTTGATTTTGAACTTTTGATCTTAAGTTTCTTTCATTAATTTCTCCTATGACATTATCTAATGGATGACTTTTAGATTCTTTGACATTGACTATTTCTCTATTTAAAGGTTCATCTTCCTTTTCATTATCTAGATTCTCTTGGTTTTCAACCATTTGACTTTCAACTAAGTCATCATCTACCAAAGATGATGTCTTAGAGGGAGGTGGACTTTCGTCAAATGTTACGTTCAACGATTCCTCGACTCTTAAGGTTTCTTTGTTCAAAATGATATAGGTTTTACTGTTTTGCGAATATCCAAGGATCATACCTTCATAAGACTTTGGGTCAAAGTTGGTGAGATAGTCCTTAGTGTTTAGAATGAAACACTTGCTTCCAAAAACTCTAAAGTATCCTAATGTAAGCCTTTTGCCTTTATAAAGTTCATATGAAGTTTTATTCAAAAATCGTCTTATTAAAACTCTGTTTAAGATATAGGTGGATGTGTCAACGGCGTTACACCAAAACTTTTGTGGTGTGTTTTGTTCATTTAGCATTGTTCTGCTCATTTCTTGGAGTGTTCGGTTTTTACGTTCTACTACACCGTTTGATAGAGGGGTACGAGGAGCCGAGAAATTATGTGTTATGCCATTAGTATCACAAAAATCTCCAAATTGAGTTTCATTATCAAATTCACGACCGTTGTCTGTTCTAATTGACACAATGCTACTTCCTAGTTGATTTTGAATTTTCTTACTAAGGATTTCAAATTTATCAAACGCTTCATTTTTACTTTTCAAAAATTTAGTCCAAGTGTATCTTGAATAATCATCTACTATGACCAAAATGTAGAAGTTACATCCATAACTTTGTATACCAGATGGACCAAATAAATCCATATGCAAAAGTTCTAGACACCTAGATGTGGACACCATATTTTTAGCCTTATGGCTATTATGAACTTGTTTCCCAATTTTTCAAGCATCACAAAAGTGTTGTCATATTTCAATTTGGGTAGGTTCCTAACGAGTTTCTTAGATGATAGAGATTGGATGAGTCTCATATTGGCGTGGCCTAAGCGTCTATGCCAAAGAGTTGAGTTGTCGTCTATAGAGGTGAGACAAAGTTTGTCTTTAGATGTTTTATCTATTGTCATAACGTATACGTTATTTTTCAAAACACATTTACCTAAAGTTATACCGTCTTTAAGTATTTTACTACCATTTTCACTAAAAAGGACGTCATACTTTTTACGGTATAGATGACTAATGCTAAGTAAGTTAAATCCTAGGTTATCAACATGAGCAACATCATCAATAGAGAGAGAGAGTCATGAGAGATAGTACCTTTTCTGACGATTTTGCTTTTAAGCTTGCTACCAAAAGTAACCTTACCTCCATCATATTCTTGGTAGGTTGAGAAAAGGCTCTTGTTTTCCGTCATGTGCCTTGAACACCTGCTGTCTTTTATCCACTCGTCTGGTTCCAAACCGACTTTCAAGCATACCTATGTTTTAAGAAAAACTCAAGCATTTGGTCCCTAATATCTCATGGGTCCATTTGGGTTAAACATCCCATTAACTTGATTCATGTAAGGGAATGGTGGATATGGGTTCCATAGCATGTAGTTGGGACTTTGATAATTCCTAGGAAAGTTTGGGTTCCAATTATTTTGATGATAAGGTTGTGTGTTGTAGTCGCTCTTTGGAAAGGGGCGTTTGGGAATAGTCGTCCCAGGTCTTTTTTGAGTTGTTTTAGCTCTAAATTCATTTTTAGCTTGTCCTACTCCTATAGTAATAGCTGGTTTTTTTTTATTTATAGTTGAGCTAGTACTAGGTTTCCTTATGACTTTAACGAACTCTGTACGAGATGATATACAATCTTTCTGTTCAGCAACAGTACCCACGGATCCCTTCTCCACTACTGGCGGAACGAAAGATTTGGTTCCATCTGATCCGTGGGTTTCTGAAACTGTTGGAACAGTTTATTTTACTTTTACGGCTTGTTTCTTAAAACTACTTAAGTTTCCTAATTTCATAAAACCTAGTCCAGTTTTATCATGAGGTAATTTTTGATTTTTCATTATCTCATCTACACAACTAATATTCTTATCAAACCTTTTGAACTTAGAGTTTTGTTTGATAAGTGCATCCCGTGTGATTTTAAGTTTCTCTAATTCTTGTCTAAGCTCTTGATATGATACACATACCTCTTCAATAGCTTTACTCTTTTCTAATCTTTTAGCTTTTTCTTTTAACTCATAAACTTTGTTTTCTAAAAATTCCTTTTTGGTTTTCAAAAACTAATTTTTGTTTATGATTTTTAAGCAAAGTTCACATAGTTTGTTATATTCTCTTTGCAAGGTGTCATCATCATTAGAAGAATGAGATGAGTCAGATTGTACCTCGTTTGAGTCATGAGCCATAAGAGTAACTTCGCCATTCTTAGGCTCTTCGTCATCATCTTCACTGTCACTCCAAGCACCACTTACAAAAGCTCTTTGAGTTTTGTTCTTGGGTGGCTTAGGACATTCTCCTATTAGATGACTTGTGTCTCCACATCTAAAGCACTTTCTCTCTCCTTTTCCTTTCTTGTCATCACGGTCTTTCCGGAAGGATTTCTTTTCTTCACGAGGTTGTCTTACGAACTTTCCTCGTCTTCTAAAGAACTTCTTGAAATCTCTTACGGCCATGGCATATTCTTCATCTTTGCTACCCGAACTAGACTCTTCATCATCACTTAAATCTACTCTAGCTTTTAAGGCAATGGATTTGGCTTTTTCCTTTTTGCCCTTAACTATTTCCGAATCTTTTTCCATTACCATCTCATGAACTTTGAGATTTCCTATAAGCTCGTCAAGTGACATGCTTGAAAGATCCTTGGATTCTTCAATGGCCGTCACCTTTGCTCTCAACTTCGGATGGAGTGCTCTAAGGAATTTCCTAACAAAGTTCTTACTACAAAAAGATTCATCAAGTGCTTTAAGAGAAGTAATGATAGTATTAAACCTAGCAAATGCACTATCAATGGTCTCATCCTCAGAGATAACAAATTGTTCATATTGTTGAACAAGAAGATCAATTTTGATATCCTTGACTTGTGAGTTCCCTTGATGAGTGATAATTAACGATTGCCAAATTTCTTTAGCAGTTTTACACATAAAGACTCTTTCATATTCTTTCCTAGGTAAAGCATTGTAAAGCATCATTTTAGCCTCTATATTTTTCACAATCAACTTCTTTTGCTCATCACTGTGACGAGCAAGTGAAGTATCCTCATCCTGACCACTTGATATATCTTTTATTATAGCTTTATGATCACCCTCTATAATGATATACCATAGATCTATGTCTTTAGACTTCACATAAGTTTCAAAGCGGTTTTTCCAATATATAAAACTATTTGGTTCAAATAGTGGTGGTCTTTGCATAGATTGCCCTTCTTTGAAATTTTCAAAATCCATGGATCGTTCCAAGTTTTAAAATAAAATATATTTTAAAGATCTTGAGTAACATAGCTCTTCATGCCAATAGTAGAAAACTAGAAGGGGGTTGAATAGTTTTACCGTTTTAAAATTCTTTTGCTTTGAATACTTAACGTGAATAAACAATATATAACATGCAAGTAAAGAAAGAAACGATCAAACCACAACACGGATGTTTATAGTGGTTCGGTCTGCAAGGACTCTCTTCCTTGCCCTACTCCACTCCTCGAGCCTCTAACTCGAGAGTTTTTCTTCACTAAGAAACAAGCTCCCTTCTCGGCGGAGAAAACTTTACAAACGTCGCTTACACTTTTTCCGGTACAAAGCTAAATACCGAGTTCTTTTACAAGGGCACAACCACTCCCGATACTCTATGTATTTTGAGGACTAAAATACTAACCGATCACTACTGAGGTATATGATTGTTTGGTACAAACAATGATGTGTGAAAAACAACAAATTCACACTATGACTAATCTAACAAGTCTTGCAATGTTTTGTTGAAGCTTGTGATGCTTTGATCTCTTTGCTATAAAAGAAAGATCACTTAGAATGAAATATGAAATATGAATGGGTTAGAAATGAATGTAAGAATGAATGATGTTGTTTATGCTTATGAGTGATGAGAAAACATGAATGTGTGGCTTGCTATTTATAGGCCAACTGCCATTGCAAACCACTGATGGGACGGATCTAATTTTAGGGATCCGTCCGTGTATGAGTTTGGTTCTGCGGGAACCTGACAGCAATATCTCCAAAATCTTCACCAAATCTAACCAAGATATTTCCATATCTTTTCTTTGTGTAAAGATCAAACCAAGATATTCTTATGATCTTCAAAATCTTCTAAAGATATCAAATTGATGCATGCCATGATGTCATTGTATAATTTCCAAATTTAGAATTAAAATGTAAATGTATGTAACTTGTAAATGAATGTAACATGTATATGTATATGAATGTAACTAGTGATTGTGACAAATCGTAATTTCAGGTCATTTTCCCAAAACCTCGACAATTTACTATTCATGGGTTACTATTCATCATTTTTGAAGTCAGTTTGAGACTTTAAGATGTTTTCAAAAAAATTACTATTCACAAAATACTATTTATTCCCGGAGGGAAATCACTATTCATGGTTATCATTCATCATTGCATAAACTAGGTTTACGGGTATTCAAATTCGCGTAACCATTATGGTTTAGCTGCGTATTCATGCATCATCAGTAAGGACACATCATATAGACTAGAGTAGTCTACATATCATCAGTAACATCATCTGTATGTGAGGTCATGCACGGGTTTGCATAATTTCAATTAACGTATGTTTATTTATTTAATAAACGTTACCACTCAGTCATTTACTACAAACAATATCCCCAACACTTCAGACTATGGTCCTAATATATTTTCACACTCATTATAATGATATAAGAATTATATTATTAGTTTACCCGGTGTTTTGAAATCAATTGCTATATTTTACGTTAAACGCTTATAACTACGTCGATTTGCGAAATTTCAACACAACAACAATTTGAACACCTGATTCTTGCAAGGAATATGATTCTACAATTTTTACAACTTCGTCATATATTATTTTGTCTCGTCAAGATTTATTTCTAGTTAACTCGGTACCCGGTAACACCTAATGCACACTTAAAATAAACTAACACATGTTTTATTTGGGGACAACTTCTTTAATTAGCCACATTTCTTTCTTTTCTTCCATGTGGCCGCCCCCCCCCCCTAGCCCCCTAATTCTTCCATTTTTCACTTGATTACTTTTGACTACCATTAATGTTGCAAGAATATATTTCCAAGACTTAATTAATTTACACATACATAATACAAGTAAACTAGCTAATATCAAAACTCTCTCATCTTTTCTTCTTCATTTGGATCGGCCAACATCAAAGATCAAGCAAAAATCCACCAAAAATTCAAGAACAAGTATTAATCAAGTCCCATTTGTATTCCTAGTTAGGATTTTGAAATAAAAATCCCAAGGATACTTAAACATTTATCTCCAAAACTCCTCAAAACTTCAAGTAAGTGTTTCATATATTTTTCAATCTTTTATACTTTCATTTAATATATTTTCAAGTTTTTGTAGTAAATCATGCAATGTACATATGTTATATATACCACTTAACACAAGATCTTGTCACTAAAATGAGTATAATGAACTTTATTAGTATCCTTATGAGATCCCCTATTTTTGATGAACATTAGGAACCCATGACACCCTAAGAAGGTGTCTGGTAGGCTTAGACTAGTTGTGGTGTTGATTGGAAGTGTTTTGAACAAGCCTTGAACTAGAAAATTTGGTTTTAGCAAAGTGTAAATGAGGTGCTGTCCATTTTTGTAAAATCTGGAAAACTCAGTAAACATTGGACTATTTTGGCCTAAATATATAGAAAATACTTTCAAAAACGAAACCGTGGCCGCCGGAATGAGCAAAAACGAGCTTACGACGAGAAAGATACGCTAATTCTAAGTTTGACGACGAAAACTATTTTTCTGAAATTTTGCGTGCTGTCCCACGAATTTCAACGGGTAAAACGAGGCGTTGGATGTGATCTAGAAGAGCCGACCTACTGAAAATATATTAGTTCAAATTAACACGAAGCCGTGGATATAAAGAACGCGTAAAACGAGCTTATAACAACCAAGATACACGCGTTTGAAACCCGACGATTTCAACAAAATTTTATCAGCTTTTAATAAGGAAAATATTTCTAAGTCTAAAACAGTTTTTACAAGTAATCATATTGAGAGCCGTTTTTCTCATTGATAGAGACGCGTATGGACAAAATGCCAATGATACGACTTCAAGATATTGTTGCAAGGTTTCTAAAAATGCCGAGCTTATTTCCTAACAATTAATGTACACTATTTTATGGCTAGTTTTGCGAGGCCATTTAGTTATTTTTATAAGTTGTGAAAATGCTATTTTACGACGAGAACACTATATTTATCGATAGATCACCAAACGACGATCGTGGGATATCGTTGCAACGTATATACACGAAAAGTGTTTTATAACTCAATGAGACGTCAAAAATATATTTTTCGACGATAAACATTATTTCCAAAATTTCCAAGTGGTGTCGATAACATACGTATTTGCATGTGTTGCGTAAATTCATGACTTACATTAGAACATATCATTCATATTAGGTTGCGGTGAGAGACCGAGCCTCATTTCAGCATATCCATTATTATCATTGTTGCTATCGCATCAGTGAGTTTTCATAGCTCCGTTTTTAATTGATTGTTTAATTTCTAAATTCTTGGGGGAGAATACATTGCACCATTTTTCATACGGACCAAAGTATCAAAACTCATTTACATTGCTTAAGTTACATCATTGCCCAGATTAAAGTCCCCTATTATTATTATGAACCGTTAATTGTGAGCAAGCGAGGGTGAGTGAATAGATCTATTGAGGGTGACTCCTCCGTCCGGGTTGGTCGCTCCAACTTGTCAAACGGTCGCATTTCATTTGAATCATATTAGAGTGACTGGCAAAACACTCAGATGGGGCATTTCATTTCAGTCTAGCTTCGGGGTCATGAGCTTAAGAGCTAATGTATTATTTTATGTGGCATTTTTGTCATACACTTTATACTTGTGGTTACCGTAGAAACATTTCATTTACATAAACATATGAGCTCACCAACATTATTGTTGACCATTTTAGCAATGTATTTTCAGGTAATTAAGGTAATCACATCATGGCTTGCACATGGACCAATTTTTGGAGTCGCGGGGACGACGCGTCTCACTATATTTTTATGCACTTTGACTTATCGTTTGGTTTGTAATGACTTATTTCCGCAAACTTGAAACACCTTTTGGGACCTAACTTTTGTAACTCTGAATGTTTTAATCAATCAAACGATGTATTTTTAAAACGACACTTTAGGTCGTTCAATATAACTTTAACTGTGATGCTATGACAGTCATGCCCCCAAGTCTTCCATTCCGCTGCAAATCAGGTATTTGTGGGTGTGAAAGTGATCATATATGTAGCATGTAGATGATTTTATGAGTTTATGAAAACCTTGTGGCTATATTTGTAAAAGACTTAACTATATTTATGCTTTATTAAAAATAAAGTTTATAATTGTCATTAACAAAATATAGCAAAGATCATAAAATATAAATAACGTTTTTTAGACGATATTTGTATTAACACGACCGTTAGTAAATAACCGAAAATTTGGTTTTCTAACGTTTTCGTCCGTTTTTACACCTTTTCGTTCGGTCTTTAAACGTTTTCGTCCGTATTTACACATTTTTGTCCGTATTTACACGTTTTCGTTCGTTTTTACACGTTTTCTTCTATTTTTACACGTTTTCGTCCGTATTTACACTTTTTCATCCATATTTACACGTTTTCATCCGTATTTACGCGTTTTCGTCCGTATTTACATGTTTTCGTCCGTTTTTACACATTTTCATCCGTATTTACACGTTTTTGTCCGTATTTACAAGCTTTCGTCCATTTTTACACATATTCATTCGTTTTTACACGTTTTCATCCGCATTTACACGTTTTAGTCCGTTTCTACACGTTTTCATCCGTATTTACACCTTTTCGTCCTGTCTTTATACGTTTTCGTCCGTATTTACAAGTTTTCATCTATTTTTAGGCGTTTTCATCCATTTTTACACGTTTTCATCCATATTTACACGTATTTGTCCATTTTTACACATTTTCTTCTGGTCTTTATACGTTTTTGTTCGCATTTACATATTTTCATCTGTATTTACACGGATGAAATGGTGTAAAAATGGATGAAAAGGTGTAAATATGGACGAAAACATGTACAAACGAACAAAAACGTGTAAATACGGATGTAAACGTGTAAAAATGGACAAAAATGTGTAAATACGGATAAAAATGTGTAAATACGAATGAAAACATGTAAAAATGTACAAAAACGTGTAAATACAGATAAAAACATGTAAATACAGACGAAAACGTGCAAATACGGATGAAAACGTGTAAAAACGGGCGAAAACGTGTAAATACGGATGAAAACGTGTAAAAAAGAACGAAAACGTGCAAAAATAGACGAAAAGGTGTAAATACGGACGAAAACATGTAAAAACGAACAAAAACGTGTAAATACAGATGAAAACGTGTAAAAACGAACGAAAACGTGTAAATACGGATGAAAAGGTGTTAATACGGATGAAAACGTGTAAAAACGGACGAAAACGTTTAAATACGGACGAAAAAGTGTAAAAACGGACGAAAATGTGTAAATACAGATGAAAACGTGTAAAAACGGACGAACACGTGTAAATACGGACGAAAACATGTAAATACGGACGAAAACGTGTAAAAACGGACGAAAACGTGTAAATACGGATGAAAACGTGTAAAAACGGACGAAAACGTGTAAATACAGACGAAAAGGTGTAAAAACGGACGAAAACGTGTAAAAACGGACAAAAACGTTTAAATACGGACGAAAAGGTGTAAAAACGGACGAAAATGTATAAAGGACTAATGAGCGTTAGTATAAAGGACTAACGGTCGTTACTTAATTGTCAAAAGATTTGAAAAAGAAGATGACAATGGCTTTTTGGTCATTTCAATTTGGATATGGACTGGATCCGTAACATATGCAAACCACAGTGACTGAACCAGTAAAAAAAAACTTCAGTGACTGAAAGTGAAAAAACCGCCAAACCACAGTGACCATTTATGGAATTAACTCTATTAAATATATAAAAGCTAGAAGTAAGCTTTGAGGGAGATAGAATGAGATGAATAACACTAGAGTTGTGTGTATTAAAAAACGATGCAACTTTTCTCATTACTCTTGAGTAGTATTTATACTACGAATACTACTATTCATTCTTGATACATGGCATTATACAATATCTCTTAGTCATTGAATAAATAGTGTATACATAGTGTTAGGATCACTCCTAATACGTAAATGGAACGACATTTACGGGATTACATTAGTTATCTTGTAAGGCATATACGCAGGTATTAGAAACGTCATTATTGTAAAGCGGTGCATATATTAGCCTATATATACCCCTCCAAACTTCTATGGAGGGGTGAGACTGAGTGTGTGTAAACTTTACTCTTTCATATTATCAATAAAACACACTTTACTTTCTCTTTCTACTTTCTCTTACTAACAAATGCTACTCTTTACTTTCATCATCCCCGACCTCCCGAATCACATAATCAACATATAACACGATCCATCAATTGGCATCAGAGCGGGGTTATTAGTTTTGGTTGATTTTCGTGGTGTTTTTCTTGTCAAAAACGTCATATTTTGAATCTGTTATACTAAATTCATAACTGTTTTTACATAGTTTTGGGTTTAACAGTTTCTTCATTTGTATTTTTATCAAATAGTAAAAAAAAAAAAAAAGAAAAAAAAAAGTATTTTGCTTTATTCAGGTTTACAAAAACTGTTATGTGTCATCCTGTCCAAACAGTTTTATGTACTCATGCATCATTTTAGTGACTTATTTTTGTACCATAACCTTGAATCTGTGGTCATTAACATGGTCAGAAATGAGTCAAAACCGTGGTCGGAATGTGGTCGGAAAAGATGAACGTAAACTGGTTGGAAAACGTCTATGCGCTTCAACGAGAACTCAGTATTTCTTTGCTTGTATAAGCACGAGAAATACTTCGACTACGGTGAAATCTGCTAACTTGTACAAGTTAGTTGGATACTGTCGAACTTTCAAGAGGGTTTGTCGAACTCTCATCGAACTTTCAAGGGTTATCGAACTTTTGTCGAACTTTTGCCTCATCGAACTTTTGACAAGGGTTGATCGAACTTGAATCCATCGAACATGGATCCATTGAAGTTTTGACTTGTCGAACATTTGATCCATCAAACTTTTGTCAAACTCGGATTAAAATGCTTTATCGAACCTGGTCCGAAAACAAGTTATCGAACTTGTTTCATGACCAGTCATCGAACTTGTAGTAAAAGAAAAGAAGATGAAGATGAAGAGACCACTTGACCACAACCAAAATACCAAGCCTTAGTGACTTCAGTTTAACATCATAAGTCACAAACCAAAAGGAAAAAAAATGAAAATTGACTGTTACAATTGCAGACGAGGTTAACCACTGCCATACCAAACCAAATCCAAACCAAAGTAAAAACAAAACAACAACAAACCTAGACCTAGACACTACAATAAACCCTCGCCGTTTACTACCCAACTCACAATCTATCCTAGATCTAAACGACAAACAAGCTTCATACTTAAATCAAAAAGAGTTAGATCTCAGTCATCTCCTTGGGAAAACCAATATTCGCTCGAATATCAAACCACAAGAGAGTTTTATCATCATAGATCCGTGTGAGAAGCATAGCTTCGTTGAATATCCGAATACTTCAAGAAAAGAAAAAAACACAATCGTTTCATTCTCCCTTTCACTCGATTAAAACCATATAACAACTACTAAACTGAAAAGGAAAATTAAAAAAAAATGATTTTAGATCTCAGTTTTCTCTTTGTGTGATCAAAGGCAAGTCAACAAACAAGAGCCACAAGAGATAAATCTTGTTCCATATCCAAATAATTATAAAGAAGTAACCACAACAAATCCGTTAGATTATTTCTTTTATTCGTTCAAGATAAGAAAAACTAAACAAGAATATACAACCTTCCCTGAGATCCTCAAGGATCTTGAAGATAACAAATCAAGGGACAAATTTATGTACCTTATTTGGTGTTCAGATTATTAAAGAGTAATAACATAACATACATTTGTATTCGATTGTGACGAAGAAACTAAAGGACGGATCTGTTTTATTTTTTTGAATGTTGCGTTATGTTGTAAGAAGAGAGAAGCAAGAAGTTTATGTGACTGCGTTCTTTTTTGTTGTTAGTAAAATTAGGGTTGAGTGAGTGTATTTACAAACTTATATAGGGCGTAATTTTAGGGTATGTATGATGTTGGATCGGGCTTATACTTTCATTATGTGGGCTTATGGAATTTATGTTGTGTTGGATTGTTGGATTTGGACAAATTTTTGGGCTTCAATTTTTGATAATTCTGAATTTTGGTATAGCATTTTGGCTCATGGTTATATTTGAGGTTTGAAATGACAAAATGATTAATTTTCACGGGATTATATGTTTTGACAAGATCGGGAAAAACCATTATCAAAGTTCATTTTAACCAAGTAAGAAAGGCTAGTTTTGGGCATTTAACCGCAAGATGTGACTACGGCGATAATTCATTATTATTTATTTGAGGTTGAAGTGAAATTTCACGGGTGCGTGTACTTAGTATCTGAAGATATCGGGGTTGGTTGGATGAAGATTCTTCGAGATCCTTGTTCGAGCTTTTAACTGTTAGAATGATTAGGACTTGAGTTATCTAGTCATACCTGATGTAAGGAGTTACGTTGTTGTGCTCACAGTGTATAGCTATCACTTTAAAGGAGTTACGTTGTAGTGCTCAAGTGTCACAAAAAGCTGTCGATAATTCGAGAGAAGTTCGTATACAGTTAAAGATGGTTGGATGGGTATGTGATTCTACCTTTATTGAAATTCTCAGTATTGGTTCTTAGTTAGACAATAGTGCAAGTTTAAGTCACAAGTTCGGGTTATTTTACTTCAGTCGCAAGTTAGTCATATTGGGTTTTTCTCCATCAGTAGTCACTACAAAGAGCCGTCAGAATGATAATGGGGTCGGTAAAGAGTTAGCTGAGAGGAGTATAAAAGAGTAGAGATGTTATCAGCAGTTGATTCTCACAAGATATTTTTAAGCTTAACAGAGATTTATGGTACTTCACACTTGTTCGATTAATTGGACATACGGGGTTACGCTGCCTCTGTTTTCCATCGTAAACATAGTGTGTATGCTTTCGATTCTGCGAAGACATCGTGGGGGAAGAGAGTAGATGTTCTTTGTACTTTTTTTGACTTCTTTGCGAAAACACTCTTTCTCCATGAGTATCTGCAATCAGGGGGAAGAAATGTGCACATCGGGGACGCATAACAGGTTCACGTGATCGAGCTTACAATGTTATGACAACCGGAGAGACGTCCGCAGAGATGATCAGTGGTTCAGTTTTGTGATTTTGGTGTAATCGTTTCAACTTTCACGCGTTGTGAAGTGTGAAGTAGCCTACTTGTTAGGTTTTAAAGGTTTCTTGAAGTTACTGCTCCTTACATTGTTAAGACTGCTCAGGTATTACAAAGGAAATACAACAAGTTATTAATGCTGCTGGTTATGAAGCTAATGCTGCTTATGGAAGATTAATGTTGCTACAAGATTAATACTGCTAGAACATATAGTTAGTATTGCTAATACGTTATTAGTGTTGCTAGAGTATTAGAGTCGGTTATTATGTATAGTATGTTTAGATAAATATAGAAAAGATTCTATAAAGATTTATCTTTTAAAGAAAGTTATTGTAAGCCGACTAGGACTCCTTAGTCTATAAAAGGAGGATCTAGGGCATAGATAAATATATAGTTTTACGGCTTTAAGATAGAGAAAACTTCAAGGTTGTAAACCCTAATACTCAGAGAGTATTCGTATTATTAATTATATTGAAGTGCTTAGTTTGATATTCATTCTTCATTATTAAGTTCTTCTTAAGATCAAATACAAGATTCCGCATTGTGTTTGATAAACCACAAGACAGTTTCTATACCTAGTTATGTTAGATTTATCTAGCATAGCTAAACCCTTACAAGCTAAGGGATTCGATCAAGTGCTCAACTGGATTCAATAAGTGGTATCAGAGATTGCAATCTAGATACTGTGAATCAATAAGAACCTATTGCAACTCATCTTACTGAAGAAGGAAGACATGGACTTAGAATCTACTCACATGATTACTGCATCAAAGTTCCCCATGCTCAAGTCTGGAGAATATGAGCTATGGAGAATGAGGATAGAGCAGTACATCCAGATGGTTGATTACTCTATGTGGGAGGTCATAAAGAATGGTAATAAACTACCTAAGACTGAAACTTCTACTGAAGGTGTTATCACTATTATGCCTATCAAGACTGCTGAAGACAAGGCACAAAGAAGGCTTGAAGTAAAGGCCAGAAGTACTCTTATGATGGGAATTCCTGATGATCATCAGCTAACCTTCAATCACATCAAGGATGCTAAACAGTTGCTAAAAGCAATTGAGACAAGATTTGGAGGGAATGCTGCAACCAAGAAGACAAGGAAGAACCTCTTGAAGCAACAATATGAAAATTTTGCTGCTTTAAGTTCTGAAAATCTTGATCAAACTTTTGACAGGCTACAGAAACTCATCAGTCAATTGGCGCTTGTAGAAGTCTCAATTTCTCAAGAAGATGTCAATCAAAAGTTTTTGAGAAGCTTATCACCAGAGTGGAACACACACACTGTGGTATAGAGAAACAAGGATGATTTTGATACAATGAGTTTGGATGATCTGTACAACAATCTTAAAGTTTATGAACCTGAAGTTAAAGGGTCATCTAGCTCATCAACAAGCACACAAAATTTAGCTTTTGTGTCCTTCTCAAACAACAGTTCTAGCAGTCCTAATGAAGTAGTTAATATTGCTCATAGAGTTAGCACTGCTGGCACACAAGTTAATGTTGCTGGGTCTACAACCCTTGATAACTTGAGTGATGCTGTTATCTATGCTTTCTTGGCTGGTGCATCTACTAGTTCTCAAATGATGCATGAAGATTTGGAGCAGATCCATCCAGATGATCTTGAAGAGATGGACTTGAAGTGGCAGATGGCAATGCTGACTGTGAGGGCAAGAAGATTTTTGAACAAGACTGGAAGAAATCTCAAGATTATTGGGAAGGATAACTTGGGTTTTGATAAATCCAAATTGAATGCTACAACTGTCATAGGAAGGGTCACTTTGCAAGAGAATGCAGAGCTCCAAGAAGCCAAGATTACAAGACTGGAGAAAGCTCTAGGAAAGCTGGGGAAACAACAAACTCTACAGCTTTGGTGTCTCAATTTGATGGTCATGGAGCATATGACTGGAGTGATCAAGCAGCTGAAGGACCTAACTTTGCTCTTATGGCCTACTCTTCTGCATCAAGTTCTAATTCGGAGGTATCTAACAGTTCTAGTTGTTCATATAAGTCTTGTTTAGATACTATTGAAGAACTTAAGGATAGGAATGAAAAGCTAATGGAAGAGGTAAAAATGTTAAAATTAGACAATTTAGGCTATAAGGTAGGTCTAAAATCTGTTGAGGAAAGACTTGACTTTTTCAAAGAAAATGAGTTAGAATATGTAGAAAAAGTAAATGTTCTTGAAGGTAAGCTTTTTGTAAAAGAACATGAAGTTAATGTACTTTCTAAAAGATTAGAAAAGGCTGAAAAAGAAAAAGATGCAGCTTATAAGGAATTAGAAAACCATCAGGTTAAGGTTAATAAGCTTGAGTTTGCATCTGAAAGTGTTAATAAGACAATTGAGTGTCAGTTAATGAGGAGAGGTAGTGGCATAGGTTATAATGAAGTTCCTCCTTCAATAACATATTCCAGAATTGTCTTGTTTAAGTGAGTCAAATGTTAAGTCTTTAGGAGAAAGTAGTGAATCTAATAAGGAAAAACCTAAGACTGAAAGAAAGTATTCTGATGCACCTATTATTGAGGATTGGGTGTCTGATGATGATGAGGAACAGGAAAAGGATAAACCTAACGTTGAGAGTGTAACAGTCAAACCTAGTGTTGAGCAGATTAAATTTGTCAAACCTAGTTTTGGTAACAAAGTGACTAAGAAATTTGTTAAGTGCACTGAGCAACCTAGGCAGATCACAAACAGGCCTAGAGGTAACCAGAGAAGTTGGAATGGAATGATATCTCAAAGGTTAGGAAGTAACTTTGAGATGATCAATAAGGCTTGTCATCATTGTAGTAGTTTTGAACACTTGCAAGATAATTGTTTTTACTATCAAAAACCAGTGTGGAACTATGCTAGGAGGGTGAATCATAAAAGTTTTTCTAAGAATACTCACCCACATGCCAAAAGAAACATGGTTCCAAAAGCAATACAAATGAGATCTGGTGTAGTATCAGTTACAACTGCTAATCAAAATGTTTCTAAACAAGCAGTAGTAACTAATACTACTAGATCAGTTAGTACTACTAACACCAAAAGGACAGTGAATGGTGCAAATAAATTGTCAAAGTTTTCAAACAAAGCACATTCCACTATAAAACAGCCCATTCAAAAGCCAACAGCTATTAGTGCTGCTAAGGCAAAAATAGTAGTTTCTACTGCTGAGCCAAAAGTAATAACTGATACTGTTTTGGGAAATTATTTTTATGCTGTGAAGTCCTCAGCTTGTTGGGTCTGGAAACCAAAAGTTAATTTTTAGATCATGTTTCTAGAAACAGCAGTGCATCTATAGTTTTAAAGAGATATGATTATGTAGATGCACAAGGCAGATCCAGGCCAGTATTGGCTTGGGTCCCCAAAATAAACTGATTTTCTTACTTTATGTGCAGGGCAATCCACAGGTGGACTTGGAAGATAAAGGAGTATTTGACAGTGGATGCTCAAGGCACATGACTGAAAACATGTCCTATCTTGAAGATTTTGAAGCTATTGATGGAGGATATGTTGCTTTTGGGAGTAATCCCAAAGGAGGGAAAGTCACTGGTAAAGGTACAATAAAGACTGGTAAATTAGATTTTGATAATGTGTACTTTGTCAAAGAGCTTAAATTTAATCTCTTTAGTGTCTCACAAATGTGTGACAACAAGAATAGAGTTCTTTTTACTGACACTGAATGTGTTGTCTTATCTCCTGACTTTAAGTTGACTGATGAAAGTCATGTTCCACTTAAAGTTCCTAGAACAGACAACATATACAGTGTTGATTTAAAGAATATGGTTCCCAAAAGAGGTTTAACTTGTTTCTTTGCAAAGGCCACATCAGATGAATCTAAACTTTGGCATAGAAGACTTGGTCATTTAAATTTCGAAACAATGAATAAACTGGTTAAGGAAAACCTTGTGAGAGATTTACCTTCAAAAGTTTTTGAAAATTCTGAAATCTGTGTTGCTTGTCAGAAGGGAAAACAACATAGAGCTTCTTGTAAGGCCAAAGTAGTTGTAGCAACCTGTAAAATTGACCAGTGATTTGTAAACGTTAATTAAGTATTAATTATCATTACTATTCAGTTAACCATTTTTACGAGCAAAACTTAAAATTTTGTTTATTATGTTACCTTAATTCTCAAAACATTGGAACGAGCTCCCACATGGACCACGGATAACCCAACACACTCAATATAAACCCATTGGACCCTATTACTATTTCTAAGCCCAAAATATTGGCCTGGTACTATTCATCTAGTCAAACCCAAAATACTTAACTCATTTCTTTTCTAATTTCTGTCGACCAAAGCCTCTAAGCTTTGCCTCTCTCATTTCAAATTTTGACACATAAGATATATATATATTTTGTGCTCTCTCAATTCTTTAGACATCAATCTGATGGGATGTCGAATTCCAAGCTCCATCTCAATCATTTAAGCATCGAACCAAGACTAAAGTAAATGTGTCTCGCCATATTTTCAAGCCGTATAACATTTTCCCATTTTTATCCATTTTGACTTAAAAATGATTTCTACTCAATGCATGGACTTTCTAAATCATATTTTATCTTTGTAAACTCATTTTCTTACATTACCTTCACATATCACACGTTAAAATATTCATTTGACCCATGGTATATTTCGCTCGAACACAAAATATCACCTAAACATTTTCTATTCGGTTTCAACTAGTTTCCCATGACTTCTAGCCCTCCCCTAGGCTCATAAATGCAAGAATATATTCTCTTATCCTACTCTACTCCTACCATGAGTGAATAAACTCAAGTTGTGGAACTTGGTTATATAATACTCGAGTGCATTCATGCACCTATCGTCCAAAACCAAACGAAATCCTTTTCCCTGGTTTTCACTCACTCACACACACTCTCTTAAGTCCTAAACACTTCTAGAAATCCATTCAAAGATAGCTAAGCTCAATCCCATTCGTATGAGTTCAATATCAAACGTATAATCTCCCATTCGAGTTCTTTCTTGCTCATACCGATCGTATAACCCACTCCTTGGGTGTTGTAAGTCTTTTACACTCTTTTTTAACTCATTCCTATTCGATTTCCCTTGATCATGCATCGTATTTATTTCATATCGAACATTTATCTATATATATCGTTTCCTCTTTATTCTTTATGCACTCGTTATTTTGTTTTCACGCATTATATATCACGCCTCCAATATGGAAGGGTAGGTTTATCATTTTTATGCATTCATACTTCCATTTACACGTTTATTTCATGTTCATGCAAGCTCATTTTAATTATTTCATATATCGCTATTTATATTTCAATTCAATTTTATGTATTATTCTTGTATGAACTCGACTAGATTTGACCTCGTTAAACTTGATTCTAAAAACGC
Source organism: Artemisia tridentata subsp. tridentata (assembly GCA_021014915.2). NCBI lineage: Eukaryota > Viridiplantae > Streptophyta > Magnoliopsida > Asterales > Asteraceae > Artemisia > Artemisia tridentata. Next base: position 252,809,267 of record CP139508.1, on the reverse strand, counting down.
GACACCCTATTTTATTGTTCCACCTGATTCTTCATTAGCTAATTAACCAAAACTTAGTTTTTTGATTCCCTTCACAAGGCCTTAAACCCTTTCAAATTCGTCCCATTTAAACGCTAGTCTCAAGTTTTCAAAACTCTTTTATATTTAACAATAGGCCTATAAGCCCATTAAGCTCTTTTTAGCTTATTCTGATAAGCATTCTACCCAAACTCTATTTCAAAATTTTTATAAACTTAAATTAAGCCCAAACCTAGGCCCAATATTTTAAAAGCCCATTTACTCAAAAATAAGCTTTACGTACCTTAAATTGTTATTGGGCCGAGGTAAAACATTTTAAAAGCCCATTTACTCAAAAATAATCTTTACGTACTATAAGCAGTTAAAAAGCACTTGAATAAGACTTAATAAGCTTTCCAAACTCTCGGAAATATTTTCCTAATCTTTTTGTACAAAAAGGACTAGTTTTGCAAATACTTTCAAACTCAGGGACTAAAACTGCCAACTTCGGGAAATCAGTTTATAATCTGTAATTTCAGTAACCTGAGGATGAATATTGTTAAAATAATAACTTTATGGTTTAAAATATCATTTTGGGGAACTTTTGGACTAAAATTATAATTAAAGGACTAACGGTGCAAATATTACACCGTTAGGGTTAAAAGTGTAAATTTTGTATAACTTCAAGGACCAATAGTAACTTTTCTTTATTTTCATTTCCATTTCATATTTTATATTTCTCATTCGTTTCACGTGCATTTTATTTCATTTCATTCCATATTTATTATATAACGTTTATATTTTTATATAACGTTTTCAACGATTAACTTTACGTTTATTTGCACCATTTTCGAGGAATCAATATTTATGATTTGAATGAAATAAAAACAAGATAATATTATATATAATATTATTTTTAAACTTTAGGCATTTTAAGCATATCATTCACTCTCATCACAAGCCACTTCGTCATTCGACACCATTTTCAATCCTTATCCGCATTAGGCCAACACCATCAAATTCTCAGGCTTCCTTATTATTATCCAGGTCCTGTGTTGGAGCATTTTCCATAATTTCATTTGGTTTCATATTTTCCAGTTCCATTCAAGGTGAGTTCATAGTCCTACTTTTACCTTTTTAATGATTTCAAATACTTGGGGAGATACATGTTATAAAACAGAATGCAAGTATTTTTCTGTATGCTTACCTGACTGATATTGCCTAAGTTACCATTATTGCCATTATTGAAAGTCCGTCCCATCATGAGTCATTAACCACTTAGGTGGACGCGAATATAGTGAACAGATCTGTGAAGGCTGACTGCCTGTTTGAAATATCTAGAAGATGGCCTTAATTGCTAGCTAGATAGGTTCAGATACACTTTATTTGACATTGAAATAGGAATTTGGCAATATCCTATAGAGGGCCATAACTCATGCCATTAATTTGGATTGTTCTGACCGTCTGCGCAGTACTGTTAAGTTTTGAGTGTCATGAGGCTTAGTGCAATATATCCTGATCGCAATATCTTCTTTTATTATGATAATTGTATTTCCATACAATTATAGACTTGTGTTCAAAACTGATTATTATTATAAACGCTATGATTTCACTCAACATTTTTGTTGACTTTTAAGCATGTATCTCAGGTAATTAACAGGAGTATTGAAGGCATTGGAGCGGGCATGTAACGGATGGAATTGGGTGTCTAATAAATTTCTGTCATTACATCAAACTTATATCATCTTTTGCGAAATATTAAACTTTGAAGTTTCCTTTCTGTATTTGACTTTATGAATAAATGACAATGATTTACAAAACGTCTCTTTCGAGTCTTTTTCTATGATTATGACTATGATCCTACCGGTAATACCCCTATTAAGTCTTCCGCTGCTAACTCAAAATTTAGGGGGTGTTACAGATTGGAATCAGAGCTATAGTTATAGAGAACCAAATGTTTTTGAAACTTTAGACTATAACCACATTTTCAAATGGATCAACTTGACACCATACCACGTTACGCCCTCCGTGCCTGCAGATTTATAGCATCATGTTTACAGTATTGCTTTACTTTATATACTTGATGTCATTAATTTCTTACAATTACTATTTACGGGAATATTATAGTACCATGTCTACAGTATCCCACATTAGTACCTCATCATCGGACTTGGAATCTGAGGATTCCTATTCATCCATTACCTCACCTATAGTCCCCAGCGCATCGCCTGCTGCAGTGTCAAACATTGCCTCAGAGGAAACAGAACCCTTTGAAGAAGGGGAACTTGTCGCAACACCACCCATGCCACCAGTTTCCCTAGGTAACCCAGACTCACCCGTATCTGAAGACCCGTATGTTTTAGCTAGACGGGCATATCTTTCATCAGCTCATCCAGAGGATCTTCCCACTTATACCCCAATCCCTAATGATCAGTATATGCAAGCTCAGAAATTTTTACCTGCAGAAGATTCTGAAACCTCATTACCTATACCCCCACCTGCACCGGTAGTCCGACGCAGAAGAGTCAAAATCTTAGAACCTTACGAACCCGAACCATTCGGGAAACCATTTCAGAGATACCCCAACAGTTGTATCCAGATAAATACACCTCGCAAAAGAGTAAGACTACCTATTGTTCCAATTATCCCGCCATTACCCCTATCCCCTACTTCACCCCTAGAAATGATCAGTATAACGCCACCTTCATCCCCTGAACATCAAACCCCTCCAGCCCGAGTTTTTGAGACTGGAGAAAGCTCTAGAGCAGCAACTGACCGCACACCTACCCTACCCAATATCATGACGCGTTTGGAGCGTCATGAGGAGCAGATCAATATGCTTATGAGACTCATGGAAGAAATGCAAGTCCAGTATCGAACCGATATACAGAGACTTCTAAACCAGATTTCAGACACCACAGGACCCATGGATGAGACTTCCAGCAGTTAGATATAGCTTACATCTATATAGTTTTTAAGGCACCTTAGCCTACCGCATATTGTATTAATAAAAAGACCTTGTAATCATTATGTTTTGTAACAAAATCGATTCAAGTTATTAATATATGTTGTTAGTTACGAATTACTATATATTGATGTTGATCTATATTACTGTGGTTATTCATGTGAATTGTGATCAAACAGGTCGCAATGTTATGATTCCTCGAATGTTACAAATGATATGTAATTATAAAAATGATTACAAAGAATATTTCAAAAGAAAATTGATGAATGAAGAGAAAGTTGCTGAACTTCAGCTTTTGTAGATGATGAATTCGTTTGTTCTATACCAAGAATTGATCATTTAGTTACGATAGTACCCAAACATGTCGTGATTTTATGATTCTCAATTTTTTATGAGATTTTGCATTGTGGCCACATTGTTAGGACTAGTATACAATTTATTTGTTACTCGAATTATTCTAGCATGGTCATTTTGGTGAATTCTAAATTGTGTTTTCTTGTGGTATTAATAGACTTATGGCTCGTACCAGAAATGAGACTGCTCCTCCCGCAACAGCTATGACTCCTGAAGTTGTCCATAGAATGATAGTTGCAGCTTTAGAGACTCAAGCGGCAACCATAGCCCGCTCGAGCAACAACAACAATCGATCCACCACAGAAAGCGAGGCATCTGCGTCTCGCAAATGCACTTTTAAGGATTTCATAAGTTGCAAACCAACTTATTTCAAAGGGTCAGAAGGAGTGACCGAATTGGCTCAATGGTTTGAGCATATGGAGATAGTGTTCATGAGAAGTAAATGTCCAGAAGACAGCAAAGTCACATTTGCTACAGGAACTTTACTAGAAGATGCTTTGTCCTGGTGGAACGCAACCGCCCAGACTATAAGAATAGAAGAAGTATTCCAAATTTCTTGGGCAGAACTGAAAATAAAAATGCTCAAGAAATACTGTCCACGTACAGAGATTAGGAAGTTAGAGGAGGAATTTCATCGTTTGACTGTGAAAGGAAACGACATCAAGACTTACAACCGAAGGTTTCAGGAACTATCAGTGTTATGTCCAACTATGATACCGGATGTAGAAAAGACATTGGAAATATACGTTAAGGGTTTGCCTTCAAGCATAGAAGGAAATGTCACCTCTTCCAAACCAGCAACTTTAGAAAAACCTATCTCCATAGCTCAGAAATTGTTGGAACGGGAGATTAAAAGGAGTTCTACCTCCAGGAACGACGATCACAAACGAAGATTAGATGATCGTGGAACCACCAACTACAACAACAACAACAAGAACAACAACCATAATAACAACAACAACAACAATAACCGCAACCGAAACTACCATCAGAACCGCAACAATCACCACCAACAGCAGAACCGTAGGCAAGAAGCCACCAGAGCTTATGTGGCTACATCACAATGGACCTTGTTCGTCCAGATGCGGAAAGTGCCGCCAAGTGGGCCACAGAACCAATGAATGTAGAGCCAGTGGTGCAAACCTGCAACCAGTACCAGTAGTATGCCACGAATGTGGAAAAAAGGGACATTACAGGAATCAATGCCCAAAGTAGACTACAGCTCAGAACAACGTTGCTCGTGGGAGAGCATATGTGCTTGGTGATGGGAATGCACCAACGGATCTCGGCGTCGTTACGGGTACATTCTTATTAAACCAACATAGTGCTAAAGTTTTATTTGATTCTGGAGCTGATAAGAGTTTTGTTTCTACTTCATTTGCTTCATTGCTTAATATTGCCTCGATAGAACTAGATACCACCTATGAAATAGAAATAGCCAACGGAAACCTCATAGGAACTAATAAGATTATCCAAGGATGCACCCTAACCTTACTCGACAAACCTTTTGCTATCGACCTCATGCCCATTCACCTTGGAAGCTTTGACATCATCGTCGGCGTGGATTGGTTATCTAAGCATCGTGCCAGAATCATTTGTGACGAGAAGGTCATCCAAATCCCACTCAACGATGAAACCCTCATTATTCGTGGAGATCACAGCAGAGCCCGACTCAACATCATCTCATACATTAAGACGGTGAAATACATGAACAAGGGATGTCATGTGTTTATGGTTCAAGTGACGGAAAAATAACCAAAGGAAAAGCGAATTGAAGAAGTGCCAATCGTCAAGAACTTTCTTGAACTATTTCCGGAAGATTTTACCGGTGTCCCACCAACTCGACAAGTATAATTTCAGATTGACTTAGTGCCTGGAGCGGCACCTGTTGCAAAAGCACCTTACCGGTTAGCACTATCTGAAATGAAGGAGTTGTCGGAGCAGTTGAAGGAACGGTCCGATAAAGGATTCATTCGACCAAGTTCATCACCTTGGGGAGCTCCGGTCTTATTTGTCAAAAAGAAGGACGGGACTTTCCGAATGTGTATTGAGTACAGAGAATTAAACAAACTCACCATCAAGAATCGGTATCCATTACCCAGAATTGATGATTTGTATGACCAACTACAAGGGTCGAGTGTCTACTTAAAGATTGATCTAAGATCAGGTTATCATCAGCTTAGAGTTAGGGAAGAAGATATTCCCAAAACAGCTTTCCGAACACGATACGGACACCACGAATTTCAAGTAATGCCATTTGGTCTTACCAATCCGCCTGCAGTATTCATGGACTTGATGAACCTAGTATGCAAACCATACTTGGAAAAATTCGTGATTGTATTCATCGATGACATTTTGATCTACTTACGCAGTACAGAAGAGCATGCTGAGCACTTGAGGACCATTCTAGAGTTGCTCAAAACAGAAAAAGTGTACGCCAAATTCTCTAAGTGTGATTTCTGGCTCCCAGCAGTACAATTTCTTGGCCATATCATCAACAGCCAAGGTATGTACGTGGACCCTGCCAAGATCGAAGCAGTTAAAAGTTGGGCATCTCCTATAAACCCAACGGAGATCCGTCAATTTTTAGGTCTCGCTGGTTACTATAGAAGATTCATCGGAGATTTTTCCAAGATTGCAAAGCCTTTAACAGAATTAACCCAGAAGAACAAGAAGTATACCTGGGAAGAGAAACAGGAATCGACTTTTCAAATCTTGAAGCAAAAGCTTTGTGAAGCACCCATCCTAGCACTACCCGAAGGAAGCGAAGACTTTGTGGTATATTGTGATGCATCGCATCATGGTCCAATGAACCAAAGTGATAGCATATGCTTCTAGACAGCTTAAGAAGAATGAGGAAAACTATACCACGCACGATCTAGAACTAGGAGCAGTAGTTTTTGCTCTTAAGATGTGGAGACATTACTTATACGGTAAGAAGTATACGATTTTCACCGACCACAAAAGTCTTCAGCACATACTAGATCAGAAGGAGCTGAACATGAGACAACGCAGATGGTTGGAGCTACTTAACGACTACAACTGTGAAATTCGCTACCACCCAGGGAAAGCGAATGTCATGGCCGATGCATTAAGCAGAAAGGAACGGATCAAACCTCTCAGAGTCCGATCTCTGGGAATGACCATTTGTTCACCACTTCCATCACAGATTCTCATTGCCCAAGAAGAAGCTCTCAAGGAAGAGAACCGACCTCATGAGAAAATTTATGGAATGCCCGAGAATGAAAAGGGATTCGTAAAATGATCAAACGAAATGTTGTGCTTCAAAGACAGAAGTTGGGTCGCTCTTTACGGAGGTATTCGTGATATCATCATGCATGAATCTCACAAGTCTAAGTACTCAATTCACCCGGGTATCGATAAGATGTATCAGGATCTTAAGAAGGTCTATTGGTGGCCAAACATGAAAGTCGACATAGCCGAGTATGTTGGAAAGTGTTTGACTTGTTCGAGAGTCAAGGCGGAAAGTCAAAAACCGTCGGGACTACTTGTACAACCTGAACTACCAATGTAGAAATGGGAGAGAATTACAATGGATTTCATCACCAAATTGCCAAGGACGCCCACTGGTTTAGACACCATTTGGGTCATCATCGATCGACTCATCAAGTCCGCACATTTCTTGCCAATCAAGGAGACTGATGAAATGAGCACTCTCGCTCAATTGTATCTAAGAGAAATAGTAGTTCGACATGGAGTTCCGATCTCCATTATCTCCGACAGAGATAGTCGATTTACCTCAAGATTTTGGCAGTCACTACAGAAAGCTCTCCGTACACGACTAGATATGAGCACCGCTTACCACCCTCAGACTGATGGTCAAAGTGAAAGAACGATTCAAACCTTGGAAGACATGCTCAGGGCATGTGTGATAGATTTCGGAAAAAGGTTGGGATAAACACTTACCATTGGCTGAATTTTCCTACAATAATAGTTACCATGCCAGCATTAAGGCAGCACCAATTGAAGCACTTTATGGTAGAAAGTGCAGATCGCCTGTTTGTTGAGCAGAAGTTGGTGATGTACAGCTCACAGGACCGGAACTAATCCAAGATACGACGAAAAAGATTTTCAAAATCTGACAACGACTTCAAGTCGCTCGTGATAGACAGAAAAGTTACGCTGACATAAGACGAAAACCCGTATAATTTCAAATTGGTGACAGGGTTATGTTGAAAGTTTCTCCATGGAAAGGAATGATACGCTTTGAAAAGCGTGGAAAGTTAAACCCCAGGTATATTGGACCATTCAAGATCCTTGAAAGGATTGGTCCAGTCACTTATAAACTTGAACTTCCCGAAGAACTCAGTAGGGTACATCCTAAATTTCATGTTTCACAATTAAAGAAGTGTTTGTCAGATGAAACACTCGTCATCCCGCTAAATGAAATCAGCTTAGATGACAAACTAGTGTTCAGAGAGAAACTGGTAGAAATTATGGACAGAGAAGGGAAATAACTTAAGCAAAGCCGTATCCCCATTGTCAAAGTTAGATTGAACTTCAAGCGAGGACCAGAGTATACATGGGAGCGTGAACATCAGATGCGTGACAAATAACCACAATTATTTCCATAGGTAACCTTAGAAACTACCTTAAATGTGAATTCCGGGACGGAATTCAGTTTGACTTGTGGATACTGTAGCAACCTGTAAAATTGACCAGTGATTTATAAACATTGATCAAGTATTAATTATCATTACTATTCAGTTAACCATTTTTACGAGAAAAATTTAAAATTTTGTTTATTATGTTACCTTGATTCTCAAAACATTAGAACGAGCTCCCACATGGACCACGGATAACCCAACACACTCAATATAAACCAATTGTACCCTATTACTATTTCTAAACCCAAAATATTGGTCTGGTACTATTCATCTAGTCAAACCCAAAATACTTAACTCACTTCTTTTCTAATTTCTGTCGACCAAAGCCTCTAAGCTTTGCCTCTCTCATTTCGAATTTCGACAGATAAGATATATATATATATATATATATATATATATATATATATATATATATATATATATATATATATATATATATATTGTGCACTCTCGATTCTTTAGACATCAATCTGATGGGATGTCGAATTCCAAGCTCCATCTCAATCATTTAAGCATCGAACCAAGACTAAAGTAAATGTGTCTCGCCATATTTTCAAACCGTATAACATTTTCCCATTCTTATCCATTTTGACTTAAAAACGATTTCTACTCAATGCATGGACTTTCTAAATCATATTTTATCTTTGTAATCTCATTTTCTCACATTACCTTCACATATCACACGTTAGAATATTCATTTGACCCATGGTATATTTCGTTCGAACGCAAAATATCACCTAAACATTTTCTATTTGGTTTCAACTAATTTCCCAGGACTTCTAGCCCTCCCCTAGGCTCATAAATGCAAGAATATATTCTCTTATCCTACTCTACTTCTGCCATGAGTGAATAAACTCAAGTTGTGCAACTTGGTTATATAATACTCGAGTGCATTCATGCATCTATCGTCCAAAACCAAACGAAACCCTTTTCCCTGGATTTCACTCACTCACACACACTCTCTTAAGTCCTAAACACTTCTGGAAATCCATTCGAAGATATCCAAGCTCAATCCCATTCGTACGAGTTCAATATCAAACGTATAATCTCCCATTCGAGTTCTTTCTTGCTCATACTGATCGTATAACCCAGTCCTTGGGTGTTGTAAGTCTTTTACACTCTCTTTTAACTCATTCCTATTTGATTTCCCTTGATCATGCATCGTATTTATTTCATATCGAACGTTTATCTATATATATCGTTTCCTCTTTATTCTTTATGCACTCGTTATTTTGTTTTCACGCATTATATATCACGCCTCCAATATGGAAGGCTAGGTTTATCATTTTTATGCATTCATACTTCCATTTACACGTTTATTTCATATTCATGCAAGCGCATTTTATATATTTCATATATCGCTATTTATATTTCAAGTCATTTTTATGTATTATTCTTGTATGAACTCGACTAGATTTGACCTCGTTAAACTTGATTATAAAAACGCGACACCCTATTTTATTGTTCCACCTGATTCTTCATTAGCTAAATAACCTAAACTTAGTTTGTTGATTCCCCTCACAAGGCCTTAAACCCTTTCGAATTCGTCCCATTTAAACGCTAGTCGCAAGTTTTCAAAACTCTTTTATATTTAACGATGGGCCTATTAGCCCCTTAAGCTCTTTTTAGCTTATTCTGATAAGCAGTCTACCCAAACTCTTTTTCAACATTTTTATAAACTTAAATTAAGCCCAAACCTAGGCCCAATATTTCCTAAAAGCCCACGTACCTTAAATTGTTATTGGCCCGAGGTAAAACGTTTTAAAAGCCCATTTACTCAAAAATAAGCTTTACGTACTATAAGCAGTTAAAAAGCACTTGAATAAGCCTTAATAAGCTTGCCAAACTCTCGGAAATATTTTCCTAATCTTTTTGTACAAAAAGGACTAGTTTTGCAAATACTTTCAAACTCAGGGACTAAAACTGGCAACTTTGGGAAATCAGGGTATAATCTATAATTTTAGTAACCTGAGGATGAATATGGTTAAAATAATAACTTTATGGTTTAAAATATCATTTTGGGGAACTTTTGGACTAAAATTATAATTAAAGGACTAACGGCGCTAATATTACACCTTTAGGGTTAAAAGTGTAAATTTTGTATAACTTCAAGGACCAATAGTAACTTTTCTTTATTTTCATTTCCATTTCATATTTTATGTTTCTCATTCGTTTCACGTGCATTTTATTTCATTTCATTCCATATTTATTATATAACGTTTATATTTTTATATAACGATTTCAACGATTAACTTTACGTTTTATTTGCACCATTTTTGAGGAATCGATATTTATAATTTAAATGACATAAAAACAAGATAATATTATATATAATATTATTTTTAAACTTTAGGCATTTTAAGCATATCATTCACTCTCATCACAAACCACTTCGTCATTCGACACCATTTTCAATCCTTATCCGTATTAGGCCAACACCATCAAATTCTCAGACTTTCTTATTATTATCCAGGTCCTGTGTTGGAGCATTTTCCTTAATTTCATTTGGTTTCCTATGTAATACGTAAAACACAATCTACTCAACTACTAAACCACGACTACTACTTAACTATTTAGCTACGAAATGAAATAAACAATAAGTAATGATATACGAGAGATAAGATAACAATAGAGAAGAGATTAAGAAGATTTAGAGAAGAAGAGTCGGAAGATTAACATTCACATATTAGTTTGACATGGCTTACGCAAGAGAATGAAAACCAACAACTAAAATGTCACCCCATGCCTTCTATTTATAGGCTTACAATTTGGGCAACATGAGCTAATACAATTCTAGAAGGAAAAATACAAAAGAGGCCGGCCCATGGACATCTAATGGACCGAACCTTAAATACTAACATAATGTCCATATTAAGCAACTATTATACGAAATGAACAAGACTTGAAATATTTAATAAAACGTGTTCCTAACACCATTCAAGGTGAGTTCATAGTCCCACTTTTACCTTTTTAATGATTTCAAATACGTGGGGAGATACATGTTATAAAACAGAATGCAAGTATTTTTCTGTATGCTTACCTGACTGATATTGTCTAAGTTACCATTATTGCCACTATTGAAAGACTCTCCCATCATGAGCCATTAACCACTTAGGTGGACGCGAATATAGTGAACAGATCTGTGAAGGCTGACTGCCTGTTTGAAATATCTAGAAGATTGCCTTAATTGCTAGCTAGATAGGTTCAGATACACTTTATTTGACTTTGAAATAGGAATTTGGCAATATCCTATAGAGGGCCATAACTCATGCCATTAATTTGGATTGTTCTGACCGTCTGCGCGGTACTGTTAAGTTTTGAGTGTCATGAGGCTTAGTGCAATATATCCTGATCGCAATATCTTCTTTTATTATGATAATTGTATTTCCATACAATTATAGACTTGTGTTCAAAACTGATTATGATTATAAACGCTATGATTTCACTCAACATTTTTGTTGACTTTTAAGCATGTATCTCAGGTAATTAACAGGAGTATTGAAGGCATTGGAGCGGGCATGTAACGGATGGAATTGGGTGTCTAATAAATTTATGTCATTACATCAAACTTATATCATCTTTTGCGAAATATTAAACTTTGAAGTTTCCTTTCTGTATTTGACTTTATGAATAAATGACAATGATTTACAAAACGTCTCTTTCGAGTCATTTTCTATGATTATGACTATGATCCTACCGGTAATACCCCTATTAAGTCTTCCGCTGTTAACTCAAAATTTAGGGGGTGTTACAGTAGTGAACTCTACTAGTCAGCCATTACATATGTTGCACATGGATTTATTTGGACCAACATTTGTAAAGAGTTTAATGAAAAAGATGTATTGCCTAGTTGTCACAGAAGATTTTAGTAGGTTTACTTGGGTGTTCTTTTTAGCAACTAAGGATGAAACAAGTAGCATTCTTAAGGCTTTCATAACCAAGGTAGAAAACCTAGTTAATCTTAAGGTTAGAGTGATAAGATGTGACAATGGGAACTGAGTTCAAGAATAGGGAAATGAACCAGTTTTCTGAGATGAAAGATATTGAGAGACAGTATAGTGTAGCTAGAGCTCCTCGGCAAAATGGAGTTGCTGAGAGGAGGAATAGGACACTTATTGAGGTTGCTAAAACAATGTTAGCTGATTCTAAATTACCTACTACTTTTTGGGCTGAAACAGTTAATACTGCTTGTTATGTACAAAATAGAAGTAGAGTAGTTAAGCCTCATTACAAGACCCCTTATGAACTTTTACATGGTAGAAAACCAATGCTTGATTTCTTAAGACCATTTGGGTGTCCTGTTACTATCTTGAATACCATAGATCACTTAGGCAAGTTTGATGGAAAGGCTGATGAAGGATTCTTTGTTGGATACTCATTAAATAGCAAAGCTTTTAGAGTATTCAATAGTAGGACCAGGAAAGTGGAAGAGAACTTGCATGTTAGGTTTAGTGAGAGTACACCTAATGTTGTAGGGAGTGGACCAAGTTGGCTGTTTGACATTGATTCTCTAACCAATACTATGAATTAGGAGCCAGTTGTTGCAGGAACAGAGTCTAACAAGTGTGCAGGTACAAAAGCAAGTAATGATCCAGGTCAAGCTGGAAAGGAGCCAGGACATGACAAAGATTATATTTTGCTGCCTATTTGGACTGCTGATCCACCCTTCTCAACCCAAGAGTCAAAGAGTTCACAAGCAGATGACTTTGATGAAGCTCCTAAGGATGATGTATCAGATGATCAAGAGTTGAATGTAGAAAAGAAATCTGATGATCAAGCAAAGGATGATGTCTCAGAAGAAATTAATACTAGCAGTTCTAACACAGTTAATACTGCTGAGCCAAGTTTTAATGTTGCTGGCAAGCAAGGCATATCTTTTGATGCTGTTCCTTTGTAGACTAAAGTTCCTATCATTGATTGGAAGACTGGTTATAATGGTCAAACTCCTTGGTGGAAGATAATCAGAGCTGATAGAAAGACTCAAAGGTTTGTAACATTTCCTCAGATGCTCAGAAATTTTGATAGAGAAGATTTAGAGAACTTATGGGCATTAATCAAAAAAAAATATGGAGATACAAGGCCAGAAAATATTTTGGATAAAGTTCTTTGGGGAGACTTGAAGATTATGTTTGAAGTTTATAAGGAAGATAGAGTTTGGCTTGAGCAATACAAAAGTAAAGTTATCCTATAGAGACTTTTTAAATCATGTGGAGTTCACACTGTAATGATGAAAGGACTTCAAATCTACATGCTAGTAGAAAAAGACTATCCTCTGGCACAGACTACACTTGATATGATGCTTAATGGGTCTGTTAAACTTCAAACTGATCATTGGAGTGAAATGGTATATCAGCTTCTCAAGAAAATGGAGAAACAACTTTATGGGGCTGATTACAAGAAAATGAGGAAGTAAGTGTTTGGAAACATCCTCCTGGTGAAGATTCAAGCTTAGATTGAAACTTGATGATTTTGGAAGAAAATATCAAGTTTAGGGGAGGATTGTTGGGTTTTAAAGGTTTCTTGAAGTTACTAGTGCTTACATTGTTAAGACTGCTCAGGTATTACAAAGGAAATACAACAAGTTATTAATGCTGCTGGTTATGAAGTTAATGTTGCTTATGGAAGATTAATGTTGCTACAAGATTAATACTGCTAGAACATATTGTTGGGATTCTAGATTTGATGAGACAAAATAAATAGAAGAATGAAATAAAAGGGCTTAAAGTGACTGCTATGATCCTTGACACACGATTAAGGTGGTTAAACCTTGTAACTTTGTGTGTATGATATGTTGTGTTAAAATGATTAAGTGCGCGGAATTCACTCAACCAAACTTAGAAGGTTGTGTATGTTATGGAAATGGAATTGTTGTATTTGTTAGTTAGCAATGAACACATAAAGATTATCACTAAACGATTCAATATTATTAATGATAATAATACGAGTGATCTTGAAATATCACTAGGGTTACAACCTTGAATCTTATGTTTTTATCACTTGTGATATATTTGTGTTTGTTCTAACAGTTATGAGTGTTCTAAAATAACATATGCATGGACTAACTCTTTTCTAATATCACAACTAAGATCTCTTTTATAGTCCAAAAGATCTTTACATATTGCTTAAAGTCTTAGCCGACTTACTTTGTTAACTTATCCTTTTGAGTGTCAGTACATAAGATACAACATGTATCTATGTATACAACTTGTTAACTAAGCACATGGGGTAAGATATTATCTACCGTATATTGTTGACCAAAATACAATAAATATCTTTTCGATCTTATCCACTCAGCAGCAGAATGTTCACTATCGGCAGCAACGAGTTATCGCTATCAGCAGGAACAAGTATCATTAGCAGCAGGATCAACATCAGCAGAAAGCTAAGCCGAACAGCAGAGTCATTTATCACCAACAGCAGAGTGAAATGTTCTAGCAGCAGGAACAACATTAACAGCAGGAACCATTTGCACTAGCAGCAGAATTACACTTAGAATATTTCTTTGAATAGAACCCGATATTAGACATCTTGAATATTTAATTCCCAACAATCCTCCCCTAAACATGTGAATCCATTCAACATGTTTTTGAATTAAATCATGGATTGAAGATCTTTCAAACACTACTGTTTTTCAAGATTGAATATCTTCTCAGTAATTCATCTGCTTTGCTCTTCTTTGACTTTAACAATATCAAAATATATTGAACCAATCTTGGACTAAAAGATGGTGCAATTTCCTTGGATGGATGAATTATAAGAGGCAATGATGCTGTGTATCTTGGATGCTTGTTTCAACAAGTGAAATCATCTAACCAGCATGTCTTTGAAGTGAAATTGAAACTTTTCTTCGTTTGACCTAGATAGAACTTTCTCCTTTGGAATGTTTCATCCCTTCTGAATATATATAATACTCCAGAATAAGCTATATTCTTGTCATTTTCAACCTCCTCATCATCTTGTATGCTCTTGTCTTCTCCTTCCATATATTGGATTATCTTCCTTTTCTGAGCTATTATTTCCTCCCCTGAGATTGTTACCTCCCCTGAGATACAAATAACTTTTGTTTCCTCCCATTGTTTGGAAGATCTCACTATGTACCTTTAAATCTTTCCTTATCATCTGATCCATCAAATAGAACTTGTTGTCAGACAATATTGTACATGAAGCCATCAATTCCTTAAGAGTTTAAGTTACTGCCCTCATCACTTCTAGGTGTGTTAACTCCTATGAGAGGTGAATCAGTGGACATTTCGATTCATGATCCATCAATTAAATGGTTTTTGTGAATCCTTGAAAATCCTTTTAAGAAATCATTTGACTTAGTAGTATGTTCATGATTTTAGAATTGAAAAATCATACTACTTTCAACCATTTTGAAGGAATCAAGTGTATAACAGACACTTAATCAGCATTTAGGTTTAAAGCAACCTCTGGTTGTGTGAGAACCAATATTTTTCAGTTATAAATAACTGCCTGTGTAAAGATAAACCTATTCAAAAGGCTTTCTTGACAGGGTTTCCAGCTCATAGTAATTGTTACCTCTAACACAAGTGTTAGATTCACTTTTACTAGCTGTTCTTTCTATCAGATGTCCTCAGACTTGCACATTATACTTAAAGTATAAAATGATAGAAAGTGAGTTGCATCAGTTACTATCTGATCAACTAAGTCATTAATTCAATGTGAAATATCATAAATAGATTTCAAGAAAGAAGTTTTAAGGAGGTTTGAATTCCCAAACTCAGTCCATCATAAACCTATTATGGTCAGCAGCTAATATCTCAATTCTGCTGTTTCCATTTCACTTGAAATATCCTTTGTGTTTATATATTCATACCTGAAATTGTTAGTCTAAAACCAAAAGAACAAAATACAAAGTACTTGTCTTGCATTAGTATAATCATAAGACCAACTATATGAATAACACAATTTAAATTTGTACTATTAGCACAAACTTTTGTAATAACAGCAGTATTAGATAAATTAGCAGCAACAACAAAAATTCATTTACAAAAACACATCATTTGAAAACTTAAAGATTAAGCATTCCAATACTTGCTACCAAGTACTGAAACCTTGAAACATCAAAAGCTTTTGTTAGCAGATCTGCAAAATTATGATCTGAAGCAATTTTAAGAACTTGAATTAATCTTTTCTCATTGCAGTCTCTTATAAAGTGATGTCGAATTTCAATGTGTTTTGTTTTAGAATGTTGCACTGGATTTTTAATAATACAAATTGTACTACTATTATCAATATAAATAACAGTGTTTAAGAAATTGTACCCATAATCAAGGAGTTGGTTTTGAAGCCATAGAACTTGACTAGAGCAACTTGCAGCAGCTATATATTCAGCTTCAGTTGTTGAATTTGCCACACTTGTTTGCTTCTTACACTGCCATGAGACAAGTCTACACCCAAGGAATTGACATCCTCCAGTTGTTGACTTTCTGTCCAAGCTAGCACCAGTATAATCACTATCCGAATATGCTACCAAGTCAAAAGGAGATTCCTTTGAATACCATAGACCCAACCTTGGTTGACCCTTGAGATATCTAAAAAGTCTCTTGACTGCAGTTAAATGAGAAACCTTCGGAGTAACTTGAAATCTTGCACAAACACAAATAGGAAACATGATATCAGGTCTAGATGATGTAAGGTACATCAAAGAACCTATCATAGATCTGTAAGTGTGTACATCCACACTCTCTCCATCTTCATCTTTCAGAAGGTGCTTCTCAGAGTCCATTGGTGTGCTTGCTATTTTTGAATCAGCAAATTGAAATTTTCTAAGTATATCTGCAACATATTTGTCTTGACTAATAAATATGCCTTCAGATGATTGCTTAACTTGTAAACCCAAAAAGAATGTAAGTTCTCCCATAGAACTCATCTGAAACTTATCTTTCATAAGCTTCTCAAATTCTAAACACATATCTTTCCTAGTAGATCCAAAGATAATGTCATCCACATACACCTACACTAACAGAAGATCCTTCTTGTGCTGTTTGATGAACAGTGTTTGATCAATCTTTCCTTTTTGAAATCCATTTTCTAATAAGTAGGAAGCTAGTGTTGCATACCAAGCTCTTGGTGCCTGATGAAGGCCATATAGAGCTTTCACTACTCTGTACACTTTTTTTTGGATGTAATGGGTCAATGAAGCCTGGAGGTTGTGAAACATACACCTCTGGTTCAATTTTACCATATAAAAATGCACTCTTGACATCCATTTGGTAGACTGTGAAACCTAAAAATGAAGCATAAGCTAGAAACAACCTAATTGCCTTAATCCTTGCTACTGGAGCTTAAACCTCATCATAGTCTATCCCTTCTTCTTGTGTATACCCTTAGGCTACTAATCTAGCCTTATTCTTGATCACTATTCCTCTTTCATCCCTTTTGTTCTTAAAAACCCATCTTGTGCCAATTACCTTCACACCTGTAGGTAAATCAACTAGCACCCAAACCTTTTAAATCTTGAACTGAAGAAGCTCTTCTTGCATAGCCTCTAACCAGCTTGAATCATCTAGGGCTGTAAGAATTGTCTTTGGTTCAGATTGTGAGAGAAAACATACAAACAAGCAAGAGTTTAAAAGCTCATGCTGTTTTGAAGCATAAAGGGCATCAAGAAGCCCTTGTTGGTCTGAAGACATCAATTGTTGTCTTGTCTTCACACCTGACTGTATATCTCCAATCACATGTTCCAGGGAGTGAACTTTGTGAATTCTTGTTTGTGGTGTAGAAGGAACTTGATAAGATGGTGGAAGATTACCCAAATCCACCTCATTATCTGAGAATTCTACTTCTTTTGTTTCTGAAGGGCCAGCAGCATAGTCATTTGGCCGAACAGCAGAATCAGTAAGCTTATCAGCAGAGTACTCTGACTCAGCAGCAGAATGACCAGCAGAAATAGAGACACTACCAGCAGCAACAGAAATACTACCAGCAGAAACACTTTGTTGTTCCTGAGTTCCATATTCTTTACTTTCATCTTCAACACCTTCTTTAGCTTTACTAGAAGAAGATTCATCAGTTGTCGAAGTTGATTCCACAATTGAACTTGACCATATTGGCATTATCACATCATTTTGATCTTTCTCTAACTCTGCCTCATTTGTTGTATTAGAACCTGCAAAATCATTAGTTTCTGCAACAACAGGCACATAATTCATTGAATTGGTTAGATACTCTAGATCAAATAGCCATTTTGGTCCTTGACCTTCTACATTGGATTTGTTTTCTAAAAACTCCACATGTAGATTTTCCTCTACTATTTCTTTTCTTGTGTTGTAAACTCTAAATGCTTTGCTATTAAGAGAATAACCAACAAAGAAACCTTCATCTGCCTTACCATCGAATTTTCCTAAATGGTCTAAGGTATTGAGTATTGTCACATGACATCCAAAAGGTCTAAGAAATCCTATTGCAGGAGTTCTACCATTAAAAAGTTCATATGATGTCTTATTGTGAGGCTGCACAACTAAAACTCTATTTTGAACATAGCAAGCAGTGTTGACTGCCTCTGCCCAAAAATTTATTGATAGCTTAGAATCAGCTAACATTGTTCTAGCAGCTTCAATTAGTGTTCTATTCTTTCTTTCAGCTACACCATTCTGTTGTGGTGTTCTAGCAACACTAAATTCTCTCTTAATACCTTTTTCTTTACAGAAGTCATCCATAACTCTATTCTTAAACTCTGTCCCATTATCACATCTAATGACTTTCACTTTCTTGCTTACTTGGTTTTCTATCTGTGTAATGAAGTCCTTAAGGATGCTTGATGTCTCATCCTTAGTGGCTAAAAAGAAAACCCATGTAAATCTACTATAGTCATCAGTAATAACTAGACAATATCTCTTATGCATTATGCTCATTACTGAAACAGGTCCAAATAAGTCCATATGTAGCATAAACAAAGACTGATTGATAGAGTTAAAAATCTTGGGCTTACAAGTGGCTTTGTGTTGCTTGCCTTTTATACAACCAATGCATGTTTGATCATTTTCAAATCTTTTGTGAGGTAAACCTCTTACCAAACCATTCTTAACAATTTTATTTATGGTTTTGAAGTTAATATGACCAAGCCTTCTATGCCATTTCATTGATTCATCCAATGAGGCCTTTGCAACAAGACAAGTTAAATTCTTTTTAGGAATAATATTCTTCATGTCTACACTGTACATATTGCCTTTTCTAGGAATTCTAAGAAGTACTTGACTTTCATCAGGCATCTTAAAATCAGGAGAAAGTATAAGACATTCAGTCTCACAGAAAAGAACATTATTCTTTTTGTCACACATTTGTGAGACACTAAAAAAATTATAATTTAGCTCTTTTACATAGTACACATCTTCAAAATCTAAATTTCCGATTTTGATTGTACCTTTACCAGAAATTTTGCCACGAACACCTCCTCCAAAGGTAACATATCCTCCATTGAAAGCTTCAAAATCTGAGAGATAAGACATGTTGCCTGTCATGTGCCTTGAACATCCACTATCTGAGTATCCTTGATCCTCTTGGTTATAACTTGAATGTTCCTGCACACAAATAAGAGTGTTAGTTTCTTTTGGGGATCCAAGCCATTACTGACTTGGATCTGCCTCTTGCATCAATATAATTGAATCTTTTAAGGACAGTTGATGCAACATTGGATTTAAGAATCCAACATGCTGAGGCCTTCACAGCATTTGCCCTTTTTCCCTTAGCAGCAGAGTGAATCGCATGCTTAGCAGCAGAGTCTGCTAACTTTGTAGTTGAACTCTTTGGTCTCCAAATTTGTTTATGGACCACTGCCTTTGATTGAATGGACCTTAGAACAGTTGTAGGTGCATGTTTGAAAAATGATTTTGCACCCTTAGCTATTAATTTTGGGTTAATAGTCATAAATGGTCGAGCAGCAGGAACAAATTTTCTAGCAGCAGGATCATTTGGTCTATCAGCAGGATCAGATTTTGAGATAGACTTATTTTTTACTACTCTGGGGTTTGATTTCTTAGAACTAGAGTGAAAGTAAGATTTAGGAGATTTCCTTTTGTGGTTCACTCTATGGTTTTCATACCCAGTTACCCATTTGTTGCAGAAAGCTGCAAGATGGTCAAAACTACCACATGAGTAACAAGCTTTATTATAAAAAGCAAAGTCATCACCTAATTGGTTAGACTTGAGGTTTTTCCAATTACTTTGGTTACCTCTGGGCATGTTAGTGGTTCTATATTGCTCACAATATCTAACTGGTTGCCTAACATGTTTAATGTTTGATTTAGGCCTATCAGTATTGTGTTTGACTACCTTAGGAACACTTGTTCCTACTTTCTTAACCAAAACAGGTTTAGACATAACCTGATCTTCTTCATCATCATCACTATCAGTTGTACAATCTTCAACAACTATAGTTTCTCCTTTCTTAGCAAAGGACACCTTGTCCTGATAAAGTAAAGTCTTATCTAAACTTTTACTTATCTTTTCTACCTTAAGGCTCTTACTAGCCTTAGAACCATATTCCATGATTGGTTCTTGAAACTCAGCTAAACCTGTATGTGCTAGGTCAACACCTGGAGGTGAAGGAACACCTCTATATGGTGGAGGGACAGTTTTGTAACCTACACCTGAATTAGCTTTATCAATTACCTGAGCTTCCCAAATTTTATTCATTCCTTCTGAGGCATGTGCTAAAGTATCTATAGTAACTTTAACATTTTCTTTTTCATTTTTAACTTCAGATAACTGTCTACTTTGATCATTAAGTAATTCATCTCTAAATGCTATTCCTCTTTTTAAAGCATTTAAGTCATCAGTAAACGTAGATTCATTCTTTTTAAAATGTTGAATCTGTTTTTCTAAAACTCCTACACACCTCTTATGATTAGCTAAATTATGAAGGGCATCAATTAACTCTTCTCTAAAAGCATCAAACCTTTTTTTAATGTCTTCATAATTGCTAAGATTAGGACATGAATTAGTACAAGTAGGAATGAAATCTACCTCTGAATCAGAAGAGGCCATTAGAGCAATCTCATTGACAACAAGAGCAGCATTTGGTGGTGCATCCTCTTCAGTAGCCATAGAGCTCCAATCATATCCAATACCATCAATAGCCAGCATAGCCTTTGGCTCTTCCACCAGTACTTCCTTATTCCTCTCTTGCTTATACCATGTGTTCCTATTATCCTGCTTCCTTGGGCTTCTACATTCTTTAGCAAAGTGTCCCAACCTATGACAGTTAAAACATTCCACTTTCTTCTTTTCGAACCCAGTAGTATCATTACCATTTATGGTAATTTGCTTTCCAGTTTTCTGCCAAAACTTCTTAGCCCTCATGCTAAGTAAAGCAACTTGCCACTTAATATCCATTTCTTCCAAATCATCACCATCTACCTGCTCAAGGTCTTCATGATTTAGAGGAGAACCACTAGATTGACTGGTTATAAAGGCATAAAATGTTGGATCTTCAAGTCCAGCAATATCCTTTTGTAAACTAGTAGAAGGACCCCATAAGTAACATTAGAAACACTTTCAACTTCATCTACCTCTTCTGTATGACTAACACTAGGAACTGATAAGAGTGCAGCATTCCCAGAATTAGTACCATAGTTTCCACCTCTCTTTAGACTTTGTTCAACAATTTTAAAGTTGTTGAACAAATCATTAAGCTTCATTGTTTCAATTTCTGGTTTGTTCATCCAGACAATAACATGAGTATGGAAATCAACAGGCAGACTTTTCAAGAACTTCAAGTTGAGATCTTCCTTCTCAGTCTCAACACCCAACACAGCTAACTGACTGACAAGCTTGTGTAGTCTTGAAAATAGTTTATCAAGAGACTCATTACTAAAAGCAGTAAAGTTTTCAAATTGGTGCTTTAGTAAAGTCTTCTGTTTCTTTTTGGTAGTTTCATTACCACCAAACCATGCACAAATCTCTTCAAAAAGAGTTTTTGCATCAAGATATTTGTTAAAAGATAGAATTTGCTCACCAGGAATGGTCATAAGCAACAAGTTTCTTGCTTTCTGATCATTTCTCTTCTGTATCTTTTCATCATTGGAACCTGGTCCAGTATTTCTTTTTCTAACTGTTTTCCCTTCAACAAGAACATCTGAATAGCCTAAAGTGAAGGAATCACCATACTGAATTATGTCCCAAAGAGCATAATCTTGAACCATAAAATATTGCTCAACTCTCATCCTCCATAATTCAAACTCATTGGGTTTGATCATGGGCAACTTTGCAGCAACATTTGTTTGAACATCTTGTACATCCATTTCTGTTTCTTCTAAAAACAACAATATCAACCTGTAGCTCTGATACCACTTGCTAGGATCCTTGACACACGATTAAGGTGGTTAAACCTTGTAACTTTGTGTGTATGATATGTTGTGTTAAAATGATTAAGTGCGCGGAATTCACTCAACCAAACTTAGAAGGTTGTGTATGTTATGGAAATGGAATTGTTATGTTTGTTAGTTAGCAATGAACACATAAAGATTATCACCAAACGATTCAATATTATTAATGATAATAATACGAGTGATCTTGAAATATCACTAGGGTTACAACCTTGAATCTTATGTTTTTATCACTTGTGATATATTTGTGTTTGTTCTAACAGTTATGAGTGTTCTAAAATAACATATGCATGGACTAACTCTTTTCTAATATCACAACTAAGATCTCTTTTATAGTCCAAAAGATCTTTACATATTGCTTAAAGTCTTAGCCGACTTACTTTGTTAACTTATCCTTTTGAGTGTCAGTACATAAGATACAACATGTATCTATGTATACAACTTGTTAACTAAGCACATGGGGTAAGATATTATCTACCATATATTGTTGACCAAAATACAATAAATATCTTTTTGATCTTATCCACTCAGCAGCAGAATGTTCACTATCAGCAGCAACGAGTTATCGCTATCAACAGGAACAAGTATCATTAGCAGCAGGATCAACATCAGCAGAAAGCTAAGCCGAACAGCAGAGTCATTTATCACCAACAGCAGAGTGAAATGTTCTAGCAGCAGGAACAACATTAACAGCAGGAACCATTTTCACTAGCAGCAGAATTACACTTAGAATATTTCTTTGAATAGAACCCGATATTAGACATCTTGAATATTTAATTCCCAACAGTGACAAAGGAAGAAATCTTCAATTAATGAAGAATGAAACACAAGGGACCTGCTTGATAAAGAAGTTTTTATTTATTAGTCCTTTGTAGTCTTTTGTAAACCCTAATTCTCTACTATATAAAGAGATCAAGGGTATAGGTTTTAATTATGTCTTCCACAATGTAGAATACAAAAAATGTGTGTGTGGTCTAGGGCGTAAGTCTTTGTAAACGCCTAGACTGTAGTTAGTTTGTCGCCTCAAGAATCACTTGATTCATGTTACAAGATTAGTGTAACCGTATTATTCTGATCAAATAATATTTGAGGTGTGGAGTGTTTAAGAGAAACTTTGTGTCAATAACTTCGATTTGTTTTTATTCCGCTGTGCATGATTATTCATTTTTATTGTTGAACCCTAGATGCTCAAAATGATCCATGGAGTCTAACAAACTCTACAGGTATTGCTAATACGTTATTAGTGTTGCTAGAGTATTAGAGTCGGTTATTATGTATAGTATGTTTAGATAAATATAGAAAATATTCTATAAAGATTTATCTTGTAAAGAAAGTTATTGTAAGCCGACTAGGACTCCTTAGTCTATAAAAGGAGGATCTAAGGCATAGATGAATATATAGTTTTACGGCTTTAAGATAGAGAAAACTTCAAGGTTGTAAACCCTAATACTCAGAGAGTATTCGTATTATTAATAATATTGAAGTGTTTAGTTTGATATTCATTGTTCATTATTAAGTTCTTCTTAAGATCAAATACAAGATTCCGCATTGTGTTTGATAAACCACAAGACAGTTTCTATACCTAGTTGTGTTAGATTTATCTAGCATAGCTAAACCTTTACAAGCTAAGGGATACGATCAAGTGCTCAACTGGGTTCAACACTACTTATGTGAGAAAATCTTGCTGATTTCTTGCATGTTACCCCCGAACGGAGTTTCAGCATTGAGTATAATTGTGATTAAGTGACTAGTCAGATTTGCTTGGTGTTGTTTATTGTGTCATCTACAAATTCCGCTGCGTAGTTAAAACTTCAAAAGTTAGAAGACATGTCAACCACATAAAGTTTCGAATATGCTGAAGACGGTTGTCAGTTTGGGGGGAAGCTGATTCAGAAACTTCGTCAAAAAGAAGTGTATGGAGAAGCTACTAAAGACATGCAGCATGAATTAGAGGGAAGTTAATCCAGTTCATACATATTACATCATTTTCCTACAAGTGAAGAAATGTTCTCAAGTCGAGGTACAAGATGAAGACAAAGAGCATAAACTGCAGTCATCCTCAGCATTTGAAGAGCTTATGAAGACTTTATTTTACTTATATTTGTACTTGTAGGAAATGTTGTAAGTAATCCCTTATGTCGTCCCACTGGGGGAAGATTGTTAGGATCACTCCTAACACGTAAATGGAACGACATTTACGGGATTACATTAGTTATCTTGTAAGGCATATACGTAGGTACTAGAAACATCATTATTGTAAAGTGGTGTGTATATTAGCCTATATATACCCCTCCATACTTCCATGGAGGGGTGAGACTGAGTGTGTGTAAACTTTACTCTTTCATATTATCAATAAAACACACTTTACTTTCTCTCTCTACTTTCTCTTACTAACAATGGCTACTCTTTACTTTCATCATCCCCGACCTCCCGAATCACATATTCAACATATAACACGATCCATCACATAGGATTTGGTAAAATTGATCATCCACCTAGCATTTATTTATGACACCTCGCACACAACTTGATACTTGTGATTTGCCGTATTTTCATAACAATAAATAGTTTTTATCTCTATCATTTTAACCCACATTTATCTCTTCAATTCAATATACCTTTTACCTTAAAAAGAAGAGGAGAGTAATTTGCATACTAAACTTTTTTCACATACCAAAGGATTTATCATCACCCTTTATCTAAAAAGAAATCAATGGCTGAGATTAAAAGCATTTTAATATTTCACATATTTTTTATAATTTAAATATCTCTTAAAGTGTTAATCATTAACCGAAAATAATTACACTATCGTGACGAGCATTTAATTATCTTTCTATAGACGGGCACTTTGATATCCTTACGACAAAAAAAAAATTGTTCGTTTTTTTCATGTTTTTCATGTTTTTTCATATTTCTTTTTTTCTTTTTTCTTCTAAAACTTGAATAAGAAATCATATGTGATTAAACACTAATTTGAATATTTTAATAATATCCCATGTGATATTAATGTTAGATCACATGTTATATTACATATTATATGTAATATCATATGTGATCTGTTAGTGCAAATATTACGATATTTAAACTAAACGGTTTCTTCGGTTTTAATAATGACAAACATGTAAGATGTAATGCATAACGTAAAATGCGCAAGTTACTTATAAACACATATCATCAACGCATACATACATCAGAATCTCTCAACGTATCAAGTATGCCTCAACAGAGTCGTAGATTTTCATCTTGACGTAAATCACTCAAGGTATGAACAAACAAATTTAAACTTGACGGATGATCAAAGAAATAAATTTTTTGTTCTAAACTTTATATTTTTAATGTGACAAACATTTTTTCAAAAATACATTTTACAAATTATTTTTGAATTAAAAAGAAATGTTTTATTTTGAAAAATAAGTTTAAAAATCCCAACAACTATTTTTCCCCCAAAACAGCTCAAAACATCCCCAAATAAACCTTCCCCATTAAAAACAAAAAGAGGAGCGTTTTTGTCCCCGACGGTATCGTTAAATTTAGTGATACTATCTGACAATTAGTGGTACCGTCCGTACGTAATGGCTAGTTTTTTCTTTGCCTATAAATAGTGGACCATTTTACACTTCCAACTTGATTTTTCCAGTCAGTTTTCTCTGGTCTAATCCCTTCTTATTTAGATCAATTTCTTTGATCATTTAGAGAGTCTTAGTTTGTTTAAGGGTGATCCTTTCATCCAACCAAGAGATCACCTTCATTTCTCTACTAGTGCAAGAGAAGAACACATAGTATCACAAATATACAAAGTGTTGTAGTTACAGTTAGTGCACTTGTAACACTTGGTACATACTTGTTGTATCCTTGCATACATCAAGTTCATTTTTCTTTTGAGAGTTTGTGAGAGTAGATCATTGTGATCTTGTTGAGATCTTAGAGATCTCCTGTAGCTTGTGGGCTTGTGTATTGATCAAGTGGATCAAGGGTAGATCAGGTAGATTGAATCAAGTAGATCATTGTGATCTTGTTAAGATCTTGGAGATCTCTTGTAGCTTGCGGGCTTGTGTATTGATCAAGTGGATCAAGGGTAGATCGGGTAGATCGAGTCAAGTGGGAGTTGCTCATTGTGATCTTGTTGAGATCTTGGAGATCTCTTGTAGCTTGTGGGCTTGTATGTTGATCAAGTGGATCAAGGGTAGATCGTGAGTAGATTGTGTGGATCGTGGTAGATTGGTACTAGCTAAGATTAGTACTCGACATTTAGCTTAGTGTAAGAAATAAGGATAAGCGACGTTGTACGGTTTTCTCCGCCTGAAGGGAGCTTGTTGAATAGTGAAGTAAATCTCGAGTTGGGTACTCGAGGAGTGAAGTAGGGCAAAGAGGAGCTTTGTGACCGAACCATTGTAAATCATCGTGTCCGGTTTGCGCCTTCTTTACTTATCTCGTTACTTTTATTTTAGTCTTTATCGCTTTATATTTATATTTGCATTGCGTTTATGCTTGTGTGGTTTGTTGCTTATATTATGTTGATTATGTTTGTGTCATGGTTTGATTGTGTTTGTGTGGTAGTTTACTTTATACCATCTCTAGATGTTGTATGATCATGGTTGACACTTTTCATATTACGTCACACTTGATCGGGTGTTTGATACAAAAAGTTTTTAAGTTTTTAAATGAAAACGTATTCACCCCCCCCCCCTCTACGGTTTCCACAATTGGTACCAGAGCCACGTCGCTCAAATTTTTAAAACAAATGGTTTTCAAAATTGAATACGATCAATGTATCAAATTACCCATGAAGGTGATAAAATATGAAAAATATTTAGTTGCTTAATACTTACAAGTTTTGTTGTTAAGTATACTTTGTCATACTAGCTTGAAGGTTTTCTTAAACCAATAAAAGAATAGAGTTTGTAAGTGTCCGGTCATGTCTTTAGAACGAGTCGTAAAGTCATGCGGTTTTGAAAGGAGTGTTTGGGACAAACCATTATTTTGTAGTAATAGTATTATCGTAAATGTCTTTCTTAGTCCTAAACGTGGAAATGATGCTTAATATATATTTTATATGTTAGGTATCTAGTTTATTAAATTTTACATCTTTCCGTCGAGTCGCCGCACCAAAATAATAAACTGAATCAGGAAACAGGTCACAGTACCACTAAATATAGGATGGTACCATTATATTTAACAGTATCGTGGGGTATTTAACGGTACCGTGCATCTGTCTGTCTGTTTTCAGTATTGGGTCATTTTCAAAAATTCATATAAAATCAACCATGAGTCCGTAGGAGTCGTGTCACCCATCATTTTAAACGAAGTTGAGTCTACTTTCATTTGAAACACATTTTTGTACTTCCTAAATTATTACCAAAGTTCCAAAAATATTTCTTTACGCCTAATGTAATTTCTTTAATTATAACGATTAATTACGTATAACTTACGTTAATCACCAAACCGATAACCAATACCTATTACTAATACCCAATACATACAATATATACACTTTCGTACCAAATCAACTCTTCTACTCCAAAAATTCTCCATGTGCCGCCCCCCCCCCCTTCTGGCTCTATAATAATTACTAGACAAATATTACTCACCATTATTTACCAAACAACAATCCTTAAAACATGAAAATGTCAAGACTTAGTCTTCTTGGCTTGACCACCAAGTTGTCCCCCCTCCTAGCCCCTAATCGGCCGAACCATAATAACCTAGCCAATGATAATTTTTGACTCACTATTAGGGCTTTGAAAATCCCCTAGTATATATACGTATACATGCACATCATTTAGTAACTAGCTAGAAGAGAAAATTTTACATCACACACTTACTCACGCATACAAGTCGACACACTTAAGAGCAAGAAGGAAGAAGAAAACTTGTTGGTTAAGATATCATTAGGATATACTTGTAAAGGTTTTAGAAGCACTAATCTTAGGTTAATCAAGTCATTTGCCTCCTCATCATACTAATCTCCCTAAGTAAGTAACACTTTATATTGACAAATTTCATACTCTTTATGTCATAATCTTTAGCCTCAAGTTGCATATACTTAGTTTATCCCTTTGTACATGTTAATAAAACCTTATAACCACAATAATCTTTTAACTAATGGCTATGTCTTGAACAAATTTTTATCACGAACAAACTAATTTGTTATAAATCTCAACAAGAAAGTGAAGATAAAAACATCATATATATATAAACTAGTGAACTTGTGATCTTAACTAGCCTTGATGGTCATTTACATTCATGAGAAATTGAACCTTTAAATATTGCTAAGGTTTATTTTTAAATCGCTATTGACATGTTGTGAAATTGGTGAAACAGCTAGGATTAGTTTTGGAGTTGTTGATAAGCGGTTTTGGATAACTAGAAGGCTAGAAAACGCGTTTTGACACTTTTAGAAAGGAAGCTGTCCCATTTGACCTTCCACATAAAAATTAGTAGCTTGGTGACAAGTTTAGGCTAGAAATATAGAAAATAGACTTTATAACGAAAACATAGCCGCTTGAATGAGTTAAAACGGGCTTATAACGAAGAAGATACGTTAGTTTTAAGTTATGCGACGGAAATGAATTTTTTGAAAAATATAGATGCTGTTGGTAATTTTTGAGTGGTAAAAACTGATGTTAAAAGTTAACTTGACTAGCCAAGACACTAAAAACATGCTAGTATACTTAAACACGAACCCGGGGATATATAAAACTTAGGAATCGGAGCTAAGACAAGAAAGTTATGGCCTAAAGAAGTTGCGACGAAATATAACTTTGACAACTTTTATTTTTGGCTATTAGAAAGCTGATGGAAATATTTAAGGTGGATTTTGGACACTTTAGGGTGTATTTTGGCTAAAACGATGTAAACAAAAATGGTAGAACATTATGTATACTTGTTAGGCGCGTTAAAGGTTTTCAAAATACTTATTAACAAGACGACTATAGTTTAATCATGAGATTAACAAGATACATTTTCTAAAAAGGGTGATTTTGCTTAATAAATGGACACATGGACGTAACTATATTTTTGTCGATAAATAATGCAACAAACATGTACAAGTGATAAAATAGCATATGAACTTGCATGTGCGACCTTGTTTTCCAAACCTAAGACATATGAATTATTTAGGTCGCGGTTAGAGTTATCGGACCTTTGTTCACCGTTTACCAAATTACCAACCGAGATTTGCTAACTGAGGTGAGTTTCATAGCCCCGGCTTTTACATTATTTGTATCTTATTTTAAAAACCCTCGGGGTGGGAATACATTGCTTATTTTTCGGACACAAGTATTAAAACTGTTACTTTGCCTAAGTTACCGCATTGCCATTAAAGTCCCCTTGAATCATGAACCGTTACTTACTTGCGAGTGAGCACGGATGTTATGAATAGATCTATTTGGGTTGATACCCCCGTCCGAGTTGGTCGCGCCAACCTGTAAAACGGACGCATATCATTCGGATTATTTCCGAGTGTCTGGCAAACACTTATTTGGGGCATTTATTATTATTATGCTTGATTGCATACCATTTCGTCGAGTTTCAGGGTCGTGAGCTTAGGGAACTGTATATTGTTTTTGGCTATGACGTTATATTTATTGTGATTGTCATGCTATTGAAATCTTGTGGTCCACACTTTACTTATTTACTTAAACCTATCAACTCACCAACAATAATGTTGACCTTTTTACCATGTATTCTCAGGTAAATAGACGATAATAAGTACCTATGTATGGAGCACTCTAGAGTCACATTTTGGAAGCACATCATGATGAAGATTTTCTTGCATTATTTAGCGTTTGGTTATGTACTAAAATCTTACATTTGATGGTGAACTCTTATATTAATGTTTTGTAAAACGTTTATGTTTAAATCAAACGCTTGTTTTAAAATGACTCACTTAGAGGTCATTCTTTATTACCTTGTACTTTGTTATCCAAGAACATCACGCCCCCGGAATTCCATTCCGCTGCAATCCAGATTTTGGGGGGTGTGACAGATTGGTACCAGAGCTAAGGTTATAGAGAACTAGGATTCATCATAGACCCTAGACTATAACCACTAGGTCACGACACTTCACAATAACATGATGTGTGTGCAATTTCTATATATGTTTTTACTTAATTATTTATTACGAAGTAATTATATTTGTTTTATATCGGGTTGTTACAGAGTCATGTCTTCACCCAACCACCCAATCATCATTTCATCAGACTCGGATATTGAGGATATTTTTTCATCCACTAATGCACCTACATCACTACTCTTACCTTCCTATGCCTCGACATCTCCATATCACTCACCATCGTTAGATGATAACTTCCACCTATTTGAGGTATTATCATCACCTAAGATAGACCTAGAAGAGACTACCAGATGTGACACTAAGACTTTTGAAATTCAGGAGACTGCCCCTACCTTCCCACTATCACCATTGTCATTCCCCTTTTCCATTCCCACATATCGGGAATTAGATGACACTCTGTGGATAGTACCAAGATCACCGACTCAACAGGAACATCAACAGATTCCTCAAGAATGGTTTGGGATCTATACTATCCCGGATATGATCGATGCACAACTCCAGGCCCTACATCAGAACTCATCACAACCCTATGATGCCACAACCCAGGATCCAATCAGAGGAGCACCAGGAAGCCTCTAGATCAGACTTATGTCTATACTAGCTTTTACTATTATCCTAGTGTAACCTCTCGTAATTTTCCCTATGAATAGTAAATGCTAATAAATGATTAATAAATCATTACGTTATTTAATAAACATTTCTACTGGTAACAAATTTTTTTTTTTGTTATTTATGCTACACTATTTAAATCACAACGATACTTGTGATTACCGATTACCTAGAAACGATGCTTACACACGAACCTTGATAGTCTAAAATCGCGAAATTATCTAAAACCATTAACGTTTAATACTTAACGTTTATACGTTTCGTCCATTAACCGAACGTGATCAAATACATTCCCGAGCTCACAAAAATTTTCACGAGTACTCAGTAACTACATTGGGCCTCGATCCAATACCCAGATGGACTGTCAGATCATTGGGCCTTAGCCCAATATTTGGGCAAACCCAACACAACAAACGGACCTTTAAGTATTTTTTTTTTCTTGCTTCTTGGACAAGCCCACCAACGAGCCCAAATCACAAACCCAAATCTAATTCTACAAAATTTTAACTTATAAAAACGCAACGAGGGACGTTTACTTTGCCACGATTTCTCCCAATTTGACTTAACAACCATGTAATTATTTTACATGACTAAATTCTCAACCTAGCCGAGAATCGAGCGTGACAAACTTTGTGTGATGATTCGAACATTTGCTTGTTTAAAATCCCTCAAAGCTCGGCCTATGTATCATAGATCGACAAAACTCAAGGACTCATTTTTATTTATAAGTCATATGCATTCGACCCACAAACAACTCCACTCGAGCCACAAATTATCTCGAACACGTTTTCTATATCACCTCGATCGTTAGGAGTCACAAACGAACCTTACACTAAATTCTTGATCACATATAAAATGTGTTAAAACCTTGAAGTATTCGACAAAGCCACAAAACACAACATGTAAAAACTCACTTTGTCTCTTTCCCTTTGGATGTGAGCGCCGGCTAATAGCATCAAAAAGAGCCATCATTTGGGTTACTAGCACACTCCAAGATGACTAAACAATGACACTCACTGCTACTCTTGTACACACTCAAGATGGTTCATCATTTCTTTCATACTAACACTCAACGAATTGCCTATAAAATCACCCTCAATCATGCGGCATTCAACCATCCACAAACAAATCCAACTCAAAATATCTCTAAGTCTTTTCATTGATGAAACCCGCCTAGCTTAGCCTAAAGTTCGAGACATTCGAGCAAAGCCAAGGATCATATTAAGCTCACTCCTAAATCTTTGAAGTGCAAAGAATCGAGCTACACCATCCTTTCGGCCTAACTCAGTTCGACTTGGTGATTACGCCCCACCTTTTGAGGTGAAGTGAGTACCCTTCGAACTTTTTCTTATGATTATATATTTTTATGATTTCATTTCTATCGTAAACCATTTTACTTTAGGCAAATATTTCGTTAAATATATTAACAACACACATAAGTAAATCGACACCTTAAATATTTGCTATACTAACTAACGAGAGCAACATTTATTCGAACCTTATATAAACATGCTAACCTTAAAAATTACACGTTACATGTCACATTGGCCACTTTCGAAATTCATCAAAACACTTAGAAAATTTTTGAACTTTAAAACAGTTTTCATAATGGCCAAGTCGCGATAACTTTAACCTCGTATCTCACACACTCGACACATAATACCTAAGTTTTATAGCTCGACCTAATAGTCGAGCTACCAAACTTACGGGTTGCATATTCCTTTAGACCTAGTAAACTCATGTAATGCCTAAATAAACCCCAAAGTAAAACTCACTCGCCACAGTTTTAAGAACTTAAAATGTGTAACGAGTGGGCTTAAAGCCCAATAAGCTACTTTTAAGCTTATCGTATAAGCTGATGGTATAAGCCTTTTTGTTATGTTTTTATAACCCATCAATGAGCCCAAAGTCAAGCCCAAACCCCCTCCAAAACCATTGGATCGAAAACCCATAATGGGCTACACATTTAGCTCGTTAAAAGCCCATAAGCTGAAAAGTAAGCTATCGATAATAATAAGTAGTTTCGATAAGTTCCAAAAGCCATTTTAAACTTAGTTATGAAATAAAACTGATAAACTTTGATTTTTATAAAGTTCGGACTAGTTTTGCAAAAATATGCTAACCGAAGGACTAAAATTGTCAAATTGGAAACTTACAATAAAAATTGTCATTTTTAACATCTTGTGATGAAAACTGTAAATTTAAGAACTTTTGGGTATAATATGTAAATATTAAATGTTTTGGACTTAAAGTGTAACAAAACTTAACCGAAGACTAACGGTGCAAATATTATGCTGTTAGGGTCAAAAGTGTAACTTTGTGAAACTTAAAGGTTATTTCAGAAATAATTATAAGTTTATATAATTATTTTATAAACTCGTCAATCGACGTTAACGACGTTATTTTCACTATAATTATATGCATATATATATATTTATAACTTATAAATATATATATATATATATATATATATATATATATATATATATGGGATATTATGAGAAGGGGTCTTAAAATGAGAAGGGTGGGAAGGATTGTGGGAGTGACATGTGTCACTTTGCCACATCATCATTCCGCCAAAATTTTTACTGCATCGTGATGCAGTAACCGTAATGAAGTAAAAAAATATACTGCATCGTGATGCAGTAAAAATTTTGGCGGGAAAAAAAAATTTGCCCAAAAAAAAAAATTTTTTTTTGCGGGAAAAAAAAAATTTTCCCGCCAAAATTTTTACTGCATCACGATGCAGTAACCGTGATGCGGCATGATGATGTTGCATGGGGATGACAAATGTCACTCCCACAATCCTTCCTACCCTTCTCATTTTAAGCCCCTTCTCATTGTATCCTTACCCTATATATATATATATATATATATATATATATATATATATATATATATATATATATATATATATAAACATAACCGCTTAACGAAACGTTAAACCTATAACGTAACATAACATCAACCAACTTTGATTTACCAACGACGATTTCCTCATCGGTCTTATATACTCCTGACAAACGAAAACTTACTCAAGAGTTATATATATATATATATATATATATATATATATATATATATATATATATATATATATATATATATATATTTATAACTTTAGTTTTGAACCTTAAACATTTAAACCCACATGTTTTAAATGTTACGAATTAATCATCAAATCGATAAAACCCTAAACGTTATGATTCGCGATAAACCAAACTTAGACTATCAAACCACTAAAACTTGCCATATATTATTTAGGTCGTGTGTTGAAGCCGTTTCCTTTCATCGTTTGAGTAACGATACTACTACCACTACTGTACTACAAGGTGAGTTCATAGCCCACACTTAAACTTATAAATCTTTTGTGGGGAGATACATGCTACAAACCTGAACACAAACTTTTTGTATGCTATGACTGTTATTATTATTGCTTAAGTAGCTATTGCCAAAAGTCCCTCAATCATGAACCTTAATCACTTACGAGTGAACGTAAATAATTGTGAATAGATCTATTTGGGACTGACAATCCCCGTTTGGGTCTGCTAGGATGAGCCACCCAGACGCACTTTATTTGAACAAACTTATGGGTTATTGGCAAATACCCATCTCGAGGGCCTATATACTTTACATCATATTTGATGCCTGTTAAGCGTTGCGTGTCATGAGCTTAATGCAATAATAACTTGATTTTAACTTGTTTAATTGTAATTCGATGCAATTAACACTTATACTTGTGTTCAAACTATTAAACTTAAACCTATGAATATCACTCAACTTTTGTTGACTTTTAGCATGTTATCTCAGGTAGCTAAAGGCTGGAACTCAAGGCACGGAGTGGGCATTAAACCCTATATGGGTGGTTTAAATAAATGTTTTATCATTCAAATCTAAATAAACATGTTGATTATGAAACATCTTTGTATTTTAAATGCTTGTGTTTTGAATGATAAACTTAAAACGTCTTTCTAAAGTCGTTTTCTATGATTATGACGAAAGATCCTCTACGTAACACCTAATTAAGTCTTCCGCTGTTGTTATCCGAAATTGGGGGTGTTACAGATTGGCATCAGAGCTCATGGTTATAGAGAACCAGATTTATTTTAAACATTGGACTATAACTACATTTTTTTTTAAATGGACCATTGTAAAGAAAAACCACCTTATGCCCTCCGTGCCTACACACTTCCAACATTTTTAGATGTTGCTTACTATACGAGTTTTTAACAAAGTTTAACATATTTACGATTATGTTAATAGCTTACATTTACTATTCGGGATTATTACAGTACTATGTCTTCGAAACCCCATCCCATCGCTGTATCATCTGATTCAGAGAATGAGGATCCTATGCCATTTACCTCAGACTTTGTACGGAAGCTATACCGATGTTACCTGCTACTGACCGGTACATGGAAAGCCAGCAATTTCTACCGGCATCCGACCTGGAGATTTCCCCTCCAACATCACCCATCCCATCACCTGACCCGATTCGCCGGCATGGATGAGTATGAAAACTCCAACCATATGAACCCGAACCTTTTGACCAACTTTACCGACGCCCCGGAGAAAGTTATGTTCGCAAACACACTCCCCGAAAACGGGTACGTACACCACCAGCACTGATCATACTGATGAAGCGAAAAGTGTACCGCTTTTAGGGGGTCATTAAAGCCCTAATTCGTGATTATTTGATCAAATATTGCCCTAAATCGTTCCTTTTCTCATTTTAGGTACTTTGGAGAAGAAATCTGAAAAAGGAAGCATTTTGGACGTTTTTGGAGCGAAAAGTGAAGAAAACGGCAAAGTCTCCAAAATCAAGCTGGAAACAGATCTTGACGGCGTCACGCTTTGTAGGTGACGGCGTCACGTACTGGCAAAAGGATAAATATGAATTTACATGTAACGCGCCAGAAGGTTTTGTGGAATTAAAGGGTGACGGCGTCACGTGTTAATGGATGTAGGCCGTCAAGTGTTAAGTAAAAGAGAGACGGGCCAGAGGATTTTTGAAGGTGACGGCGTCAGGATCATAGACCTGACGACGTCAGATGATATAGAGTGACGGCGTCAAAGTATTCTTACACGAGAAGGAACCTTAGTGAAACCGCCACAAGTTAATCAAGACAATCACAACTCGCGTGCGGAGTAGCTGTTACTGTTTTGGCCATAAAATCTTCATACGAACTCGGATTTGGGTGATTCAAAAGGCCACGCGAAGAGGACGAAAAGATATACAATTTAGTGAAGAAAAGTTGGTCTTGACGCCGTCAAGGTTAGTCTGACGCCGTCAAGACGGGCCGGGCAGAAAAGTGCTTATAAATACAACCTTATAACTTCATTATTTGTAAGCCCTAAACCCTAAGTCCGATTCTAGGGTTTAGGTAGGTGTTTTTCCAGCAACTTAGAGGGTTTCAATCACTTCATAAACATCAAATATTGGTTTGTTGATTCTAACTTAATTATGTCTTTCATTATTATGGTTATTTGCCCTTCATTGATCATGCTTTGCTAATTCACCTTGTGTCTACTTATGATTGTGTGAAACTTGTATATAATTAATTAGATCTTATTGATTCCTTGTTGATGTATGTGTCTATCGTCATCAATAAAGGTGTGACACTTCAATAGATCTTATTGGTTTAGCTTATAATTCTTGTTTCCTATTGTCTCTTGTTTGATTGGGTGACATCGATGTTAGGCTTAAGAAAACTGGCTAACCTCCTATACGGTAACTTGCTTGAACGTCTTAAGAAACATGAACCAATGCGTACTAGGTTTATTTGGTTGTATTTAATGCATGAGTGAATTCTAGTGATCCCATGTTAGGAGCTTCTTAGCCGGCTCGACATAGGAGTGAAGTAGGAGCTTATAGAGTTGGGGAAGTACGTACGCCACCCCACGATTGGTATTAAGGAATACAACCCGTCAATTAAAACAAGGTGTGACAATTCAATAGGTAGAATTGGATAGCTAGCAAGGAGTAACATATCATAGGTAGACATGCTTCACTTCCCTTGTAGAACCCTAGTTTACTTTCCTGCACATTAGTTTAATTAGTAGCTTTTGGGTTAGTTGATTAGCAACTAATTCCGCCCACTCCTTCAAACCAGAGATTTTACTTGCTTTTCATAAAATATAAAAATACAAAAAAGAATCATCCCTCACCTCTAGACCTAGTAGATAAATTTCAATCCTAACGAACACTATTCTTTGAGTTGAACGATCAATCCCCCGGTACTTGCCACTACACTATACTACATCGGTCAGGTACACTGCCTGGTGGGGATTGCAAGCCTCTTGAGATCCCTCGAGAGGTAAAACCTGTTGTAAGGTCGCAAAACCACGCATCAAGTTTTTGGCGCCGCAGCCCGGGGAGTAGTTATTGCTTAGGTTGAAATTTATTTTTGTTAGGTCTACTCATTAGATTCCTATCTAGTGAGATTTTTATTTTCTTTTTATTAGCTTTCTAGTAGTCTATCTTTTCTTTGTGTCTTTGTTCGTAAAAACCTTTCCATTGACTCTTCCGTTCACCATTATGGAGTACACAAATCCACCATACCACCGACCACAAAAGCCATTCTACCCTAATGACATCTTGATGTTCAAACAATATCGAGATGAACCCATATATGATGCATGGATTCGTTTTAAAATTTTACTCCGAATAGTCCCTCATCATAGTTTCGCTTTAGCATCCCTAACCCAAACCTTTTACTATCGTGTCGACCGATGTGACCAAATGTGCATTGAGGATTTTGCCAATGGGGACTTTAGGGAATTAAATGCTGAAGAAGCATGGGATGCCATAGAAGATTGTGCCCAATATTATTATAGAGTAGACAACCCAACAAACATTAGTATAAGTCAATTGACCACAAATTTCAAGGATCATGAAACAAGTTTGTTTGGGGATGAGGGTAGAGTTGAGCCACCTAGCTGTATGTCATGGTTAGGCACTACCATAATACAGGATGAACATATAGGTGATCTTGACACAAGGAATGATGAGGTAAGTAACATAAGCCTGCTAGATACCCCACAAGTCCTACCATCATTTGAGGTACCCACACCGCCCGTGACTTACCCGGAAGAATTAGAAGAGACTTTAGGAATCCCGATGGATGTAGAATCCTTGGACCAAGCACCACTAGAGGATATAGGTTTGAATACTTATAGTGATAACCTTACTCTTAGTTCTAGGGAATTTCCTAGTGTTGATGAACCGGAACCTCAACCTTTACACAACTTTCCATCCTTAGATACATTTCTAGGAGACAAAAGAGGAACCGACCCACCCATCAACCCATATTATCCGGGTAGTTTTAGGATGAAGGAAGCCATTCACTCACCCCCTTCACCTCACGTGGCATATTTCCACCCTAAGGGTGTGTATCGCTACTTTCACCCACACTTAATCCTAAGTGTAGGGAAAACCTCCCCTATTTCCGTTAAATAAGGGTAGAGTCAGGCTCGTGACTCGAACAAAAACAAGCGCTTCTTGGGAGGCAACCCATGTTTTTAATTGTTTGATGTTTTTATTTTATTTGTTTGTTTGTGTCATATATGCTTAATCATAATTGTTAAATTTTCATGTTTCGAATAATTTGTGAAAATGCTTTATTTTGTTTTTAACCTCGTCTTAATTGCATATAAAGGTATTTTACAAAAAAAGATAAGTGTGGGAAAGTTTATATTTTGTTAAAAAGAACAAAATTCGAACATGGAAAATTCACAATTCATGATTAGCATGTATTCTATCTTGTTTATGTGTCAATACTTGTGGACATGTTTTATGAGTCCCTATTTGTAAGTCATCCCGCAAGTATCCTATCCTTTTATTACTTTGTTTTGTTTTTATTTCTAAGTCTGGAAATACATCTAGTTGTGGTTTTTCTTTGTTCGGTTTGATGCTTTGGTTTTTGTGTTTGTTGGTTACAGGTATTATTGGATAAGAAGATGTACGTGCAACACATCAAGAGGATGATTATATTTCTGGAGTGAAGCTTATCATGTTCATTCTCTTGGAGGGAGATTTAACCATATTATCACATCATCCATACCGAGCGAATCAGGGGAGTATTAGTTTCTTCCATTCTCATTTATTTTTACTTTTACATCTTTTGTCTAGAACATTGGGGACAATGTTTGGATTAAGTGTAGGGAGGGTAAATTAGGATGCCTTAGAAACTACAACTTCGCTTGATTTTTGTTTTGTTTAATAGTGAATGTGTAATAAAGCCAAGAGAAATATTGGTTAGGGTAATTTTAGCACCAAATTTAAAATTTTTTACAACATATAGGAGTGAAACTTTGATTTTAATAAGCGTCTCATGGATAGGGAATTGTATGACTAGCACAAAAACCATACCACTCAAAAATTTCCACCCCAAATATGTGAGGTTCGCCTTTAGATCTTTAGAAAAAAGCATTCATTGTTGGTGCTTATGAGTGTACCGGTAGTTTATAGATTCTAGAACTTGCGTTTGTAATGCATACCAAGACCGATAGTGAGACTACATTCGTGTAGTTAGGATTGACTACATGATAAGAGGCATTAGGATTAACCCATTGTTTTACACCTGTGTTTTTGTTATAATTACTTTGGCTACATTGGTCAAGTAATTCTCCCACACCCTTTGCGTTGTACCTATTTTTGGTACACGATACCCCTAGTACACCCCTCAGAGCCTATCTTTTCGTTTCGACCTTTAAGCATTTTACTTAAAGGAAGAATTTGTTTACACCCCACTTAAATGTACACCCAAATCGCCTTAGCCTACCTTGTGTGCACTCATCTTTAGTGCATTATTGTGACAACATTTGTTAAAACCCTTAGTTAATTATCTAATTGATTACATGGTTGCTATGTCGAGTCATATCCTTGTACATATTGTTTTGGGACGATTGGGACTTATGGGTAAAGTACTAGTGTAATGGAGTAATGGGGAAGAACATCATTTATTACCCCCATATGTACGTTAATATTTTAAAGTACTCCAAATGTTTCGATTATCTTGAT
The DNA here is from genome assembly GCA_021014915.2 of Artemisia tridentata subsp. tridentata. NCBI lineage: Eukaryota > Viridiplantae > Streptophyta > Magnoliopsida > Asterales > Asteraceae > Artemisia > Artemisia tridentata. Next base: position 252,769,270 of record CP139508.1, on the reverse strand, counting down.
TCAATTCATTAGAATAATTTTATGTAAAGTATGTAAAAGTTCAAGTGTAGGGATGGTACAAAGAATCCCTAGTGATGTATTATTTTGGATGGAAGGGCAAGAGTGTATGCAAAAAAAAAAAAAAAAAAAAAAAAAAAAAAAAAAAAAAAAAAAAAAAAAGTGAAGAAAAAGCATACGGACTACCATCCGCCTCTATCTTTTATTTATGTTTTGTTTTGTTCTATGTTTATTAGTTCGTGATTAGTTTAAGTTGAGTCGAGTCTTGGCTTAGCAACGCCTCATTCTACATGTAATTGACCAAGATGATTGACTTGCCACCAGTAAAAATATCCTTATCCAACAAACCGTGTTTTCCTTATCCCTACACCTAACGTTACAACCCTTAAAAGACCTCTTTGATAGTTTATCCTAGGTGCTTACGCCAATGTGGTGGAGGTTTTGATCCTTTCCCAAGCCTATGGTAATCTATTTGCTATGACAGGTAATGAGTGATATTTCTCCATTTTCGTCTATAAATTTACAACACCCGAGAGATGAGAGTATCCAAACACTTAATGTGAGGTGCTAGTGTATAATTTCCGTGCTTGTTTTGACTAAGGTGGAACGATCATTTGTTGTAATTACTTTTATATTAATGTTAAATGACCCCTAACTTGTATTTCAATTGGTGGAAAAGCTCATTTGCTTGAGGACAAGCAAATCTCAAGTGTAGGGATATTTGATGAAGCGAAAAGTGTACCGCTTTTAGGGGGTCATTTAAGCCCTAATTCGTGATTATTTGATCAAATATTGCCCTAAATCGTTCCTTTTCTCATTTTAGGTACTTTGGAGAAGAAATCTGAAAAATGAAGCATTTTGGACGTTTTTGGAGCGAAAAGTGAAGAAAACGGCAAAGTCTCCAAAATCAAGCTGGAAACAGATCTTGACGGCGTCACGCTTTGTTGGTGATGGCATCATGTACTGGCAAAAGGATGAATATGAATTTACATGTGACGCGCCAGAAGGTTTTGTGGAATTAAAGGGTGACGGCGTCACGTGTTAATGGATGTAGGCCGTCAAGTGTTAAGTTAAAGAGAGACGGGCCAGAGGATTTTTGAAGGTGACGGCGTCAGGATCATAGACCTGATGACGTCAGATGATATAGAGTGACGGCGTCAAAGTATTCTTACACGAGAAGGAACCTTAGTGAAACCGCCACAAGTTAATCAAGACAATCACAACTCGCGCGCGGAGTAGCTGTTACTGTTTTGGCCATAAAATCTTCATACGAACTCGGATTTGGGTGATTCAAAAGGCCACGCGAAGAGGACGAAAAGATCTACAATTTAGTGAAGAAAAGTTGGTCTTGACGCCGTCAAGGTTAGTCTGACGCCGTCAAGACGGGCCGGGCAGAAAAGTGCTTATAAATACAACCTTATAACTTCATTATTTGTAAGCCCTAAACCCTAAGTCCGATTCTAGGGTTTAGGTAGGTGTTTTTCCAGCAACTTAGAGGGTTTCAATCACTTCATAAACATCAAATATTGGTTTGTTGATTCTAACTTAATTATGTCTTTCATTATTATGGTTGTTTGCCCTTCATTGATCATGCTTTGCTAATTCACCTTGTGTCTACTTATGATTGTGTGAAACTTGTATATAATTAATTAGATCTTATTGATTCCTTGTTGATGTATGTGTCTATCGTCATCAATAAAGGTGTGACACTTCAATAGGTCTTATTGGTTTAGCTTATAATTCTTGTTTCCTATTGTCTCTTGTTTGATTGGGTGACATCGATGTTAGGCTTAAGAAAACTGGCTAACCTCCTATACGGTAACTTGCTTGAACGTCTTAAGAAACATGAACCAATGCGTACTAGGTTTATTTGGTTGTATTTAATGCATGAGTGAATTCTAGTGATCCCATGTTAGGAGCTTCTTAGCCGGCTCGACATAGGAGTGAAGTAGGAGCTTATAGAGTTGGGGAAGTACGTACGCCACCCCACGATTGGTATTAAGGAATACAACCCGTCAATTAAAACAAGGTGTGACAATTCAATAGGTAGAATTGGATAGCTAGCAAGGAGTAACATATCATAGGTAGACATGCTTCACTTCCCTTGTAGAACCCTAGTTTACTTTCCTGCACATTAGTTTAATTAGTAGCTTTTGGGTTAGTTGATTAGCAACTAATTCCGCCCACTCCTTCAAACCAGAGATTTTACTTGCTTTTCATAAAATATAAAAATACAAAAAAGAATCATCCCTCACCTCTAGACCTAGTAGATAAATTTCAATCCTAACGAACACTATTCTTTGAGTTGAACGATCAATCCCCCGGTACTTGCCACTACACTATACTACATCGGTCAGGTACACTGCCTGGTGGGGATTGCAAGCCTCTTGAGATCCCTCGAGAGGTAAAACCTGTTGTAAGGTCGCAAAACCACGCATCACATACCACCACCAGCCCCACTCATACCAACTTCGACTCCCGTAATATCACCACCCCCAGCTCCTGAGCATTCCAGGACACCACCGCTTACACCACTATCTTCAGTTCCACCACCTACTATCTTCTATCATCAAACCACCACTGTTCCATTACCATTTTCTATTCCACCCCTTGCTTCTCCACCCTCATCTACTCTCAGCGAGCCTCTGCCACCTTGCAAGAGGACATACCGCTTGGTTCCATCTTTATCGGACCCCTATGCCCAGGTTAGAGATGAGACTACAGTTCGCACCGGGACCCACAAGAGGGTCGATGTTCGCCGATGGTCTTACTTGCTACCTATCATCCGTCACTGGAGATCCCAGGAAGGAGGACCGAGAGCCATGGAACTAGGAGAGAGTTCGGCTACAGCTACTTTGAGGATTCTTCCGGTTAACGGAGAACCCATCCATCACACCATACCTCTATTGGCAGCCAGATTAGTCCGACATGAGGATCGTCTGGATGACATTGCAGAGATTCTTGATGACTTACCACTCGAGCAGATTGACACACTTGGGGAAGAAGTGGAGAACCTTGTGATTGGTCAGTTGGCGATGGAGACAGTCTTCGATCAAGTAGGTACTAGTTTAGAAGAAGCCATTGAGACTATTTCTATACTAGGAGAGGCCACTACTTCGATGCAGACAGTGATTGAGACACTAGACTCTAAGCTTGATCGAGTTAGCTCTCAGGTTCTGATTCTTAGACTTATGGTTGAGGATTCCCAGGCTAGGGAAAGGGCTCGAGACCAGACAGTGGAGACCTTGATGGCAGTGATTGCAGATCTTCAGCGCCGCTTAGATGGTGCACCAGGAGGACCATAGATCAGAGATGTGTCAGTATAACTAAGAGATGTCTTAGTCTACCAATGTTGTATTAATAAATAATCTTGTATCTTTATGTTTTGTACAACAAATCGAACAAGTTATTAATCTGATGTTGTGTGGATGTATTATATTGATGTTGATTTATGTATTCCATGGTTGTTTCTTGCATATGCGTTATGATTTGCCATATATTGTCTCGCGAAATTTTGGTTCATACAGTGCAATTCAATCATTTATGTTCTCATGTGTGTTGTGATTTGATTCAGACATGTTGTGAATGTATTTATGATATGATATTTGCTGTACCTACAGAGATAAACTAGAATTATTAAACTCAATTGTTATGGTTAAAATTATATTATTATAATCCATATCCAATTACCTTCCAAAGTATTCTAACCTAACGTGATCATTATGAGATTTCTAAAAATATGCTTTTGCAATATTGATAGAACTATGGTACGTACAAGGAAAGCAACCTCTGCCGCAAATCATGAAACTTCAAATGCTACGCCAACTATGACTCCAGAAGCTATCCGAAAAGCAATCGCTGACGGTGTAAATGCAGTCTTGGCAGAACAGGCGGCAGCAAATGCTCGCAACAGTGGCACTAGTCTACCGACAGGAGAAAGTGTAACTGCTGCAAACCGCAAGTGTACCTACAAAGATTTCATGAGTTGTCAACCAACTTTCTATAAAGGCACTGAAGGAGTAACTGAACTTGCTCACTGGTTCGAACGATCTGAAACTATTTTTCAGAGAAGCGGTTGTACCGAGGACAACAAAGTCATTTTCGCTACTGGAACTCTCATGCAAGATGCTTTGTCATGGTGGAATGCTACAGTCAAAGCCATGGGAATGACAGCAGCCTATCAGCTCACTTGGACTGAGTTTAAGACCAAGATGCTGAAGAAATATTGTCCCCGTTCTAAACTAAGAAAATTGGAAGATGAATTCCATCTACTGGTAGTAAAAGGAATTGATCTTAAAACATACAACAAGAGATTCCAAGAGCTTAAAATACTATGCCCTACTGTTGTACCAAATTTCGAAAAAGAACTGGAAAAGTATATCGAAGGACTTCCCCGTAGTATTGAGGGAAATTTCACTTCATCAAACCCACCAACTCTAGAGGCAGCCATTGAACTTGCTCAAAAACTACTGGACCGAGAGGTCAAGTACAACAATGAGCTCAAGAGGAAGCTCGATGACAAAAGAACCACTCACCACCACAGTAACAATAACCACCGCAACAACAACTTCAATAACAACAACCATAGAAATAATAACCCGTACCATTAAAACCGAAAAAAACATCACCATCATCAAAACTAAAGACAAGAAACCGCCAAGGCCTATGCTGCTACTGAAGGCAAGGGATACCAAGGTCAGAAATCCCAGTGTAACAGATGCAAACTACACCACAGTGGACCTTGCACAATCAAATGTTTGAAATGCCAGAAAGTGGGTCATCAGAAAAAGGATTGCAGGAATCCCGCTACTGGTAGCAACTTACAGCCTGTAACTCCGACTTGCTACTCCTGCGGAGAAGTAGGTCACTTTAAGAGCCACTGTCCAAAAGTAAACAGTCAGCCAAACAACGCTCGAGGAAGAGCATATGTGTTAAAAGAGGAGGATGCCCCACTGAACCCTGACGTCGTCACGGGTACGTTCTTACTCAATCAACATAATGCTAGGGTATTATTTGATTCTGGAGCAGATAGAAGTTTTGTGTCAACTACGTTTGCTCCTTTGCTTAACATTACCCCTTCCAAACTAAACACCACTTTTGAAATTGAAATGGCGGACGGAAACCTAATTGGCACCGACTCCGTAATTCGTGGTTGTACCATAATCCTACAAGACAACCCTTTTCCCATCGATCTCATGCCTATTCAGCTCGGTAGTTTTGACGTAGTCATTGGTATGGATTGGTTATCCAAACACCGCGCTAGAATACTCTGTGACGAGAAAGCCGTGCATATTCCAACAAATGGTGAAACTCTTATTGTCCCTGGTGACAAGAATAAAACGCGATACGATATCATCTCATATATCAGATTGGTGAAATATATGAACGAAGGATGCCAAGCATTCATGGTTCATGTAACGGAAAACAAATCAAAAGATAAACGAGTTGAAGACGTTCCGATCGTTAAAGAGTTCCCAGAAGTATTCCCCGAAGATCTACCCGGTCTTCCACCACCCCGTCAGTTAGAATTCCAGATTGAACTAGTGCCTGGAGCGGCACCTGTGGCGAAAGCACCTTATAGGTTAGCGCCATCTGAAATGAAGGAATTGTCAGAACAATTGAAAGAATTGTCTGATAAAGGCTTTATCCGACCCAGCTCATCACCTTGGGGAGCTCCGGTTCTATTCGTTAAGAAGAAGGACGGACCCTTCCGAATGTGTATTGATTACCGGGAATTGAACAAACTCACTGTAAAGAATCGTTACCCACTACCTAGAATCGATGACTTGTTTGATCAATTACAAGGATCGAGTGTATACTCGAAGATCGACCTAAGGTCAGGGTACCATCAGTTAAGAGTTCGAGAGGAGGATATTCCCAAAACAGCTTTTAGGACGCGTTACGGACATTAAGAATTCCAAGTAATGCCATTTGGTTTAACCAATGCACCTGCAGTGTTCATGGACCTAATGAACCGAGTGTGCAAACCATACCTGGATAAATTCGTGATTGTATTCATAGACGATATCCTAATCTACTCCCGCAACGAACAGGAACATGCCAAACATCTAAAGATTATTTTAGAGTTACTCAAAAAGGAACAATTGTATGCCGAGTTCTCCAAATGCGACTTTTGGATTCGAACTGTACAATTCCTCGGGCATGTTATCAACAGTCAAGGCATTCACGTAGATCCTGAAAAGATTGAGGCCATCAAAGGTTGGACATCTCCTACAAACCCCACAGAGATACGCCAATTTTTGGGTCTAGCCGGTTACTACAGGAGATTTATTGAAAGTTTTTCAAAAATCTCAAAGCCTTTGACCGAATTAACTCAGAAGAACAAGAAGTTTATCTGGGGAAAAGAGGAAGAATCAGCTTTTCAGCTATTAAAGAATAAGCTCTGTGAAGCACCAATATTAGCACTACCCGAAGGAAGTGAAGACTTTGTAGTGTATTGTGATGCCTCATATCATGGTTTGGGAGCCGTGCTGATGCAACGAAACAAAGTGATAGCTTATGCCTCACGACAACTCAAACCACATGAAGCAAACTACACGACTCATGATTTGGAATTAGGAGCAGCAGTATTCGCCCTTAAGTTATGGAGACATTACTTCTATGGTACCAAGTGCACAGTATTCACCGACTACAAAAGTCTTCAGCACATCTTAGATCAGAAAGAACTAAACATGAGACAACGTCGCTGGTTAGAGTTACTTAGCGATTATGATTGTGAAATCCGTTATCACCCAGGAAAAGCCAACGTTGTGGCAGATGCATTAAGTCGGAAGGAACGACTGAAACCTCTTAGAGTCAGATCGTTAGGAATAACCATTCGTTCACCCCTACCCTCACAAATACTCACCGCTCAATCCCAAGCTCTTAAGGAAGAGAATCGACCTAGAGAAAAGATTCACGGTATGCCAGAAAATAAGAATGGCTTTGTGCAGAGAGCAGACGGGATGCTCTGTTTCAAAGAAAGAAGTTGGATTCCTCTATACGGAGGTATACGTGATCTCATTATGAATGAGTCTCATAAATCCAAGTACTCCATTCATCCAGGTTCCGACAAAATGTACCAAGATCTCAAGAAACTTTACTGGTGGCCAAACATGAAGGCCGACATAGCCGAGTATGTCGGAAAATGTTTGACTTGTTCAAGAGTAAAAGCAGAATATCAAAAGCCGTCAGGATTACTCATACAACCCGAAATTCTTGTATGGAAATGGGAACGTATTACAATGGACCTTATCACTAAGCTTCCTAAGACATCAACTGGACTTGACACCATCTGGGTCATCGTTGATCGTCTCACAAAATCCGCTCACTTCTTAGCAATCAAAGAAACTGACGAGATGGACACACTCGCAACGCTATATCTAAAAGAAATAGTTTCGCGACATGGAGTGCCGATCTCAATCATCTCGGATCGTGACAGTCGTTTCACATCTCATTTTTGGAAGTCTTTGCAAAAAGCCTTGGGAACCAAATTGGATATGAGCACTGCATATCATCCACAAACCGATGGACAAAGCGAGAGGACAATCCAAACCTTAGAAGATATGCTCCGAGCATGTGTTATTGACTTCGTAAAAGGTTGGGACAAACACTTACCTCTAGCCAAGTTCTCCTACAACAACAGTTATCACGCCAGCATTAAGGCAGCACCATTCGAAGCACTCTACGGTCGAAAGTGCAGATCGCCTGTTTGTTGGACCGAAGTTGGAGATATACAACTCACCGGACCCGATCTCATTCATGAGACAACAGAAAAGATAGTCAAAATTAAGCAACGACTGCAAGCGGCAAGAGATAGGCAGAAGAGCTATGCCGACGTAAGGAGAAAACCTATAGAATTCCATATTGGAGACAAGGTCATGTTGAAAGTATCTCCCTGGAAGGGAATGGTACGTTTCGGAAAACGTGGAAAACTTAACCCTAGATACATTGGTCCATTCAAAATCCTAGAGAGGATAGGACCAGTGGCTTACAAACTCGAACTACCGGAAGAACTTAGTCGAGTTCACGACACCTTTCACGTATCAAATCTTAAGAAATGTTTGTCAGATGAATCTCTTGTAATTCCTTTGAAAGAGATTCGGCTCGACAACAAACTCGTCTTTACAGAAGAACCCGTGGAGATCATGGACAGAGAGATCAAACAACTAAAACAAAACCGCATTCCCATTGTCAAAGTCCGATGGAACTCTAAACGAGGACCGGAATATACTTGGGAACGCGAAGACCAAATTCGAGCCAAATACCCACACCTATGTTCGTAGACACTCCTATCACCTATCTTAGACAAGAATTCCGGGACGGAATTCAGTGTAAGTGGTAGGTACTGTAACCTCTCGTAATTTTCCCTATGAATAGTAAATGCTAATAAATGATTAATAAATCATTACGTTATTTAATAAACATTTCTACTGGTAACAAAATTTTTTTTTTGTTATTTATGCTACACTATTTAAATCACAACGATACTTGTGATTACCGATTACCTAGAAACGATGCTTACACACGAACCTTGATAGTCTAAAATCGCGAAATTATCTAAAACCATTAACGTTTAATACTTAACGTTTATATGTTTCGTCCATTAACCGAACGTGATCAAATACATTCCCGAGCTCACAAAAATTTTCACGAGTACTCAGTAACTACATTGGGCCTCGACCCAATACCCAGATGGACTATCAGATCATTGGGCCTTAGCCCAATATTTCGGCAAACCCAACACAACAAACGGACCTTTAAGTATTTTTTTTTTCTTGCTTCTTGGACAAGCCCACCAACGAGCCCAAATCACAAACCCAAATCTAATTCTACAAAATTTTAACTTATAAAAACGCAACGAGGGACCTTTACTTTGCCACGATTTCTCCCAATTCGACTTAACAACCATGTAATTATTTTACATGACTAAATTCTCAACCTAGCCGAGAATCGAGCGTGACAAACTTTGTGTGATGATTCGAACATTTGCTTGTTTAAAATCCCTCAAAGCTCGGCCTATGTATCATAGATCGACAAAACTCAAGGACTCATTTTTATTTATAAGTCATATGCATTCGACCCACAAACAACTCCACTCGAGCCACAAATTATCTCGAACACGTTTTCTATATCACCTCGATCGTTAGGAGTCACAAACGAACCTTACACTAAATTCTTGATCACATATAAAATGTGTTAAAACCTTGAAGTATTCGACAAAGCCACAAAACACAACATGTAAAAACTCACTTTGTCTCTTTCCCTTTGGATGTGAGCGCCGGCTAATAGCATCAAAAAGAGCCATCATTTGGGTTACTAGCACACTCCAAGATGACTAAACAATGACACTCACTGCTACTCTTGTACACACTCAAGATGGTTCATCATTTCTTTCATACTAACACTCAACAAATTGCCTATAAAATCACCCTCAATCATGCGGCATTCAACCATCCACAAACAAATCCAACTCAAAATATCTCTAAGTCTTTTCATTGATGAAACCCGCCTAGCTTAGCCTAAAGTTCAAGACATTCGAGCAAAGCCAAGGATCATATTAAACTCACTCCTAAATCTTTGAAGTGCAAAGAATCGAGCTACACCATCCTTTCGGCCTAACTCAGTTCGACTTGGTGATTACGCCCCACCTTTTGAGGTGAAGTGAGTACCCTTCGAACTTTTTCTTATGATTATATATTTTTATGATTTCATTTCTATCGTAAACCATTTTACTTTAGGCAAATATTTCGTTAAATATATTAAAACACACATAAGTAAATCGACACCTTAAATATTTGCTATACTAACTAACGAGAGCAACATTTATTCGAACCTTATATAAACATGCTAACCTTAAAAATTACACGTTACATGTCACATTGGCCACTTTCGAAATTCATCAAAACACTTAGAAAATTTTTGAACTTTAAAACAGTTTTCATAATGGCCAAGTCGCGATAACTTTAACCTCGTATCTCACACACTCGACACATAATACCTAAGTTTTATAGCTTGACCTAATAGTCAAGCTGCCAAACTTACGGGTTGCATATTCCTTTCGACCTAGTAAACTCATGTAATGCCTAAATAAACCCCAAAGTAAAACTCACTCGCCACAGTTTTAAGAACTTAAAATGTGTAATGAGTGGGCTTAAAGCCCAATAAGCTACTTTTAAGCTTATCGTATAAGCTGATGGTATAAGCCTTTTTGTTACGTTTTTATAACCCATCAATGAGCCCAAAGTTAAGCCCAAACCCCCTCCAAAACCATTGGATCGAAAACCCATAATGGGCTACACATTTAGCTCGTTAAAAGCCCATAAGCTGAAAAGTAAGCTTTCGATAATAATAAGCAGTTTCGATAAGTTCCAAAAGCCATTTTAAACTTAGTTATGAAATAAAAATGATAAACTTTGATTTTTATAAATTTCGGACTAGTTTTGCAAAAATATGCTAACCGAAGGACTAAAATTGTCAAATTGGAAACTTACGGTAAAAATTGTCATTTTTAACATCTTGTGATGAAAACTGTAAATTTAAGAACTTTTGGGTATAATATGTAAATATTAAATGTTTTGGACTTAAAGTGTAACAAAACTTAACCGAGGACTAACGGTGCAAATATTATGTCGTTAGGGTCAAAAGTGTAACTTTGTGAAACTTAAAGGTTATTTCAGAAATAATTATAAGTTTATATAATTATTTTATAAACTCGTCAATCGACGTTAACGACGTTATTTTCACTATAATTATATGCATATATATATTTATAACTTATAAATTATATATATATATATATATATATATATATATATATATATATATATATATATATATATATATATATATATATATATATATATATATAAAACATAACCGCTTAACGAAACGTTAAACCTATAACGTAACATAACATCAACCAACTTTGATTTACCAACGACGATTTCCTCATCGATCTTATATACTCCCGACAAACGAAAACTTACTCAAGAGTTATATATATATATAACTTTAGTTTTGAACTTTAAACATTTAAACCCACATGTTTTAAATGTTACGAATTAATCATCAAATCGATAAAACCCTAAACGTTATGATTCGCGATAAACCAAACTTAGACTATCAAACCACTAAAACTTGCCATATATTATTTAGGTCGTGTGTTGAAGCCGTTTCCTTTCATCGTTTGAGTAACGATACTACTACCACTTCTGTACTACAAGGTGAGTTCATAGCCCACACTTAAACTTATAAATCTTTTGTGGGGAGATACATGCTACAAACCTGAACACAAACTTTTTGTATGCTATGACTGTTATTATTATTGCTTAAGTAGCTATTGCCAAAAGTCCCTCAATCATGAACCTTAATCACTTACGAGTAAACGTAAATAATTGTGAATAGATCTATTTGGGACTGACAATCCCCGTTTGGGTCTGCTAGGATGAGCCACCCAGACGCACTTTATTTGAACAAACTTGTGGGTTATTGGCAAATACCCATCTCGAGGGCCTATATACTTTACATCATATTTGATGCCTGTTAAGCGTTGCGTGCCATGAGCTTAATGCAATAATAACTTGATTTTAACTTGTTTAATTGTAATTCGATGCAATTAACACTTATACTTGTGTTCAAACAATTAAACTTAAACCTATGAATATCACTCAACTTTTGTTGACTTTTAGCATGTTATCTCAGGTAGCTAAAGGCTGGAACTCAAGGCACGGAGTGGGCATTAAACCCTGTATGGGTGGTTTAAATAAATGTTTTATCATTCAAATCTAAATAAACGTGTTGACTATGAAACATCTTTGTATTTTAAATGCTTGTGTTTTGAATGATAAACTTAAAACGTCTTTATAAAGTCGTTTTCTATGATTATGACGAAAGATCCTCTACGTAACACCTAATTAAGTCTTCCGCTGTTGTTATCCGAAATTGGGTGTGTTACACCTAGCCACGGGATGTGTGGCATAGTTCAAAGAAACTTGTAGTATTTTGGTTGTTGTACAACGAATTTACCAAGTGTTGACTCTACTATATGGATATGGTTGTGCTATGCCTAATATCGGTTTATGTAGGCCGAAATTTTCATTTTATATATTCATGTGTGTTATGATTATATTTATGATATTTTCGTGGTTGCATCTTGTTGTGATTTCACTTCATTTATACATGTCATGGTTACGTATATGTGAGTGTGATGATCCTTACTAATTATAAATTCTCATGGTCTCTTATGATTTTGAAGAGTTATGTCGAACCAAGCCGCTCCAGCCATGACACAAGCCACTGTTGAGCAAATCATTGCCAAGAGCATAGCCGCAACCCTCGCCAAAAATCTTACTCACGAGGAATTTATGGATTGCGATCCCCACATCTTTAGTGGAACGGAAGGCGCGAGAGGATTTTGCAAATGGTTCGAAGAAGTAGAAACAATATTTTGAGGTGATAACTGCCACAAGGAAGACAAAGTTAAGTTCGCCACTTGCACTATTCAGGATCGTGCCCAGGTATGGTGGACTAAACATGTTCAGATAGTAGGGGTCGACGCTGCTTACTCAATCTCTTGGGAGAAACTAAAAAGGATGATGATTTTAGAATATTGTTCAAGGAGCGAGTTAAGAGCAATGGAACAGGAAATCCTGGATTTTACCATGGTAGGAGATTATGTTGCCAAATACACTGATCGTTTATACGAATTAGCACGGCTATGCCCTGCAATGGATGAACCGGAATGCAAGAAACTTGAGAGGTATATCGGGGGACACTCCCCTGAAATTCGTATGTTGGTCGCCTCATTAGAACCCGATACCATGCCTAAAGCTATCCGTATGGCGCACCAGGCAGGGGAACACATAGCTTACACCAAGGCCGTAGGAAACAATAATGACAACAAACGAAAATGGAACAACAACAACAATCAAGGTGAAAGTGTTATATAACAACCACCTAAGAGACCAGAGTTTTCTAAAGCCCATGTTGCAGGCCCAGCTAAGAAGAAAGGGTACCTTGGTACTCTACCGAAATGTAACAAATGTCAAAAACACCATAACCCTGTTCTTTGCCCTACTCCATGTGGTAACTGTAAGAAGCGTAGTCATCAGACCAAGGACTGTAGGAATCCAGCAAATCAGAGGATCCCGGGGAGTTGCTTTGAATGTGGAAACATAGGACACTTCAGGAAGGACTGCCCAAAGTTGAAGAACAAGAATACCGAAGTCTAAATCCTCTAGGGGTTGCATTTTCCTGTTGTACTTCACCTTAGGAAGTTAGTGTAACCTAGTTGTAACAAGTACCTTTTATCTAATGTAATCTCTATCTTTTGTTAAGTCCACGATGCTCACGACCTTCGTCTATTACATTTCCTATTCCATTTACCTTATTCCTAACAATTTCGCAACGACATACCGCAAACCTATTAGGGATTAGGTAAATTTCAACTTTGACTATAGACTATTACCATTCCGTAAAATTCTCCCACACATCCTATAACCCATTCAACAAATTTTATTACAATATATTTTACTACCACTTTATAAAACTGTTTCACATAATTTTACTCCAGGCTATTTTACTACCGCCTTAGGAAATTATTTCACAGAATTTTAAAACGTGTTATATTACTACCACCTCATAAATTGATTTTATGTCATTCCACCAACTAATTACTACCATAGTATACGAACCAATTTTCTTGATTTTTAGGCTACCATTTTACAAAACAACATGTTGAATACCATCTAAAACTTTGAAGAAACATAATACTACTTTGACTAAAACGAGCAGCGCATCATTAGTCCTCAATTATACATAGCCTGTTCACCTATGTATAATTCAGGAAGGATTATACCATGAAGGAAATAATTATCTTTTCAAATACTTAAAACAATCTTCATTCAAAACATCAAAAAGCAAAGCTTTGTAACCAAATAAATTTTTCATAAACATCCCTTTTGTTAAACCCTCTCTAGATACCTACACCACTTGTCACTCACTCAACCATTAAGTTGGTTTTTTTTTTTTTTTTTTTTTACCATTGACCTCTCTAGGAAAGACTTTCCATCTACGAGGAGGAATCCATGACATAAGGAAAACAGTAAAAGGATTACGGAACTATAAACAAGGACTAAAAATACACAGTAAGTTGATTCATAACACAACGGGAAAACTTAAGATCTCACGAGGAAATCCAAACTACTATCTCTGGCATAGTCGCCCAATCCTATCATTTCGGAAGTACTAGTTAGACCAAGTAAGATAACAAACCTAAGTCATGATCCATTTTAGAAACAACCAAGAAAGTTGAATACTTATACCTACACCTACAAGTCTTAGCTAATATTAACCAATAGGCATTATTCAACATTGGAAACAAAACGTTAGACATCTAAGCATCCATGCAGACATACCTACCCGACTATTTCATCATATTTAATGCTTGCATTTCAAATGGTTTTTCTTTAAAATGCGTTTATACAAATCATGTACCTTGTAGGAAAATATTTTTCTGAAGTATCTATTTTGACGAGTAAATCCCTTTTGGTCAACCTGTAACAAAACTATTGTACGTTAAGAAATGTATAACATCAATCTTTGCTAAACATTCCTTTTCACATCATGTTGAAAACCCGTCTATAAAACCGTGGGTCATATTTGAAAACAGTCCAATCCTACATAACTACTAAATTTTGAATCATCGAGAAAGAGAGAGTACTTAAAAAGTCGTTTGTTCAAACTTGTAAACTCATTTACTCAAAGAGAGATTTCAAACAAAACACTCAATATCGAGTCAAATTTTGAAAATCAACCACCGTACTAAAACACTCCATACATTTAGGATCTTGTGATTGACAAACAGTAGCATGGAAAAATTTCGATGAAGGAAATCTAGAGAAACACTATCAAACAGTAAAATCTTAGTAATGAAGACCAAGCACCATTAGGCGAAGAGAGACTCATATCGTGACATCAGATAGGGCAAAACACGAGGAATCAAAACTGTTACCATAGCTTTATCCTTCCGATAACGCCCTCCCCAACGAACTTATCATTGTAGAATTAGTCACGAGACATGTTGTACCAATTTCAAATACTCCTAATAAAAGGTAGACGATACACCTCAAACTTCTGGCAATCCCCTTAAGATTATTTTTACCCAATTAAATATAAGCACGATTTTCCATCCTCATACCAATGAACATAGTAAGAGAACTATCCAAACCCTATAGGACATGCTCAGTGCCGTATGATCAACTTTGAATTGTTTAGGGTAATCTTTTGACATTGACAGAATTCGCTTTCAACAATAGTCATCACACGAGTATAAAAACTACACCCTTTGAGGCACCCTATAATCGAAGTACTAATCACCTGTTGTCAGGCCTAAGTCGGAAAAGCCCAACTCACTTGTCTAGGACTTATTCGTGAAACAACAAAGGAAAATCGCACAGATCAAGAATCAGTTACAAGCGACAAGAGAACGATAGAAAAGTTATATCGGTACATGACGCAAATCATTGGAATTAGGTTTCCCTAAGTCGCGAACCATTAGGATTTCGAGTTGGAGAACGAGTTATGTTGAAAGTCTTGCCTTTGAAAGACGTGATACAAATTGGGAAACGCGGAAAATTGAACCCTAGGTATATTGGATCATATAAGATTCTAGCTAGAATCGGCCGAGTGGTTTATAGACTTGAACTTCCAACAGAGCTCAGTAGTGTGCACAATACATTCCATGTTCCAACCTCAAGAAGTGTCTATCCGACGAATTCCTTATCATCCCGTTAGAAGAGATTCAACTCGAGGACAAGCTTAATTTCATCAAAGAGCCGGTAAAAATTATGGGCCGTAATGTCAAGCAATTGAATAGTAGAATTCCTATCGTCAAAGTTCGCTGGAAATCTCAACGAGGTCCCGAGTTCACTTGGGAACGAGAAGACCAGATCCGTCAAAAGTATCCGCATCTCTTCACCGACCACACTCCAACGACCAACACTGACTGAATCTCGAGGACGAGATTCATTTTTATGGGTGGTAGACTATGACAACCCGCTATTTTACAGGTCAATATTGTTTAATAAACTCGAATTTCTTATCTTGACATTTATTTGAGAACAATTTACACATAACTTTTTACTTGAAGCAACGTGAAATTTAGAATATCTTTCAAGTACCCAAGAATATAGGCTATATTTAGTCCACAACGTTCCAGTACCATGCTCCTACCCCAGTTCAAAATTTTAATTCCTGAAATAAATTCCTTTTCGTTATTTACTTACGACTGTTAACTTAACAAACACTTTTCGCTATTTAAATAAACACCCGTTATACCCAATACTCCTAACAATTATTTTTAACACATTTTTGTACTTCCTAAATTATTACCAAAGTTCCAAAAAAATTTCCTTGCGCCTAATGTAATTTCTTTAATTATAACGATTAATTACGTATAACTTACGTTAATCACCAAACCGATAACCAATACCTATTTCTAATACCCAATACATATAATATATACACTTTCGTACCAAATCAACTCTTCTACTCCAAAAATTCTCCATGTGCCGCCCCCGTCCCCCCCCCCCCTCCTCCTGCTCTATAATAATTACTAGACAAATATTACTCACCATTAATTACCAAACAACAATCCTTAAAACATGGAAATGTCAAGACTTAGTCTTGGTGGCTTGACCACCAAATTGTCCCCCCTCCTAGCCCCCAATCGGCCCAACCATAATAAGCTAGCCAATGATAATTCACTATTAGGGCTTTGAAAATCCCCTAGTATATATATGTATACATGCACATCATTTAGTAACTAACTAGAAGAGAAAAATTTACATCACACACTCACTCGCTCATACCAGTCGACACACTTAAGAGCAAGAAGGAAGAAGAAAACTTGTTGGTTAAGATCAAGTATCATTAGGATATACTTGTAAGGGTTTTAGAAGCACTAATCTTGGGTTAATCAAGTCAATTGCCTCCTCGTCATACTAATCTCCCTAAGTAAGTAACACTTTATATTGACAAATTTCATACTCTTTATGTCATAATCTCTAGCCTCAAGTTGCATATACTTAGTTTATCACTTTGTACATGTTAATAAAACCTTATAACCACAATAATCTTTTAACTAATAGCTATGTCTCGAACAAATTTTTATCATGAACAAACTAATTGGTTATAAATCTCAACAAGAAAGTGAAGATAAAAACACCATATATATATAAACTAGTGAACTTGTGATCTTAACTAGCCTTGATGGTCATTTACATTCATGAGAAATTGAACCTTTAAATATTGCTAAGGTTTATTGTTAAATCAATATTGACATGTTGCAAAATTGGTGGAAGAGCTAGGATTAGTTTTGGAGTTGTTGATAAGCGGTTTTGGATAACTAGAAGGCTAGAAAACGCGTTTTGACACTTTTAGAAAGGAAGCTGTCCCATTCGACCTTCCACATAAAAAATAGTAGCTTGGTGACAAGTTTAGGCTAGATATATAGAAAATAGACTTTATAACGAAAACGTAGCCGCATGAATGAGTTAAAACGGGCTTATAACGAAGAAGATACGTTAGTTTTAAGTTATGCGACGGAAATGAATTTTCTGAAAAATATAGATGCTGTTGGGAATTTTTGAGTGGTAAAAACCGATGTTAAAAGATAACTTGACTAGCCGAGACACTAAAAACATGCTAGTATACTTAAACACGAACCCGGGGATATATAAAACTTAGGAATCGAAGCTAAGACGAGAAAGTTATGGCCTAAAGAAGTTGCACGAAATATAACTTTGACAGCTTTTATTTTTGGCTATTAGAAAGCTGATGGAAATATTTAAGGTGGATTTTGGACACTTTAGGGTGTATTTTGGCTAAAACGGTGTAAACAAAAATGGTAGAACATTATGTATACTTGTTAGGCGCGTTAGAGGTTTTCAAAATACTTATTAACAAGACGACTATAGTTTAATCATGAGATTAACAAGATACATTTTCTAAAAAGGGTGATTTTGCTTAATAAATGGACACATGGACGTAACTATATTTTTGTCGATAAATAATGCAACAAACATGTACAAGTGATAAAATAGCATATGAACTTGCATGCGCGACCTTGTTTTCCAAACCTAAGACATATGAATTATTTAGGTCGCGGTTAGAGTTATCGGACCTTTGTTCACCGTTTACCAAATTACCAACCGAGATTTGCTAACTGAGGTGAGTTTCATAGCCCCGGCTTTTACATTATATGTATCTTATTTTTAAAAACCCTCGGGGTGGGAATACATTGCTTATTTTTCGGACACAAGTATTAAAACTGTTACTTTGCCTAAGTTACCGCATTGCCATTAAAGTCCCCTTGAATCATGAACCGTTAATTACTTGCGAGTGAGCGTGGATGTTATGAATAGATCTATTTGGGTTGATACCCCCGTCCGAGTTGGTCGCGCCAACCTGTAAAACGGACGCATATCATTCGGATTATTTCCGAGTGTCTGGCAAACACTTATTTGGGGCATTTATTATTATTATGCTTGATTGCATACCATTTCGTCGAGTTTCAGGGTCGTGAGCTTAGGGAACTGTATATTATTTTTGGCTATGACGTTATATTTATTGTGATTGTCATGCTATTGAAATCTTGTGGTCCACACTTTACTTATTTACTTAAACCTATCAACTCACCAACAATTATGTTGACCTTTTTAGCGTGTATTCTCAGGTAACTAGACGATAATAAGCACCTATGTATGGAGCACTCTAGAGTCACATTTTGGAAGCACATCATGATGAAGATTTTCTTGTATTATTTAGCGTTTGGTTATGTACTAAAATCTTACATTTGATGGTGAACTCTGATATTAATGTTTTGTAAAACGTTTATGTTTAAATCAAACGCTTGTTTTAAAATGACTCACTTAGAGGTCATTCTTTATTACCTTGTACTTTGTTATCCAAGAACATCACGCCCCCGAAATTCCATTCCGCTGCAATCCAGATTTTGGGGGGTGTGACTTGTGCTTATAGTTATCTTTAGTTTAGCTAATTATATCTATGATCACAAGCTTTTTACATGCCTTGTTGCTATGTGTCGATTATTAGTTTTTCAGCGTATGCGTCAATGGGACTTAGACTAGACTTCTTGCACTAAGTTGCGTAATTGATTTTGCATTGCATATAGGCATAGACCGCTTTTCTTGCATACGTGTTTTCAACATCTTGCAAGATTTAAGATGCTTTAGTAACCTTCTTAGGAATGGAAACTAAGTTGGTTGATCATGTGCGTCGAAAGATATTGTCTTACACAATTACTTTTCCAAAGTTTGAAGTGTACAAAGTATATCACCTCAAAATACTTAACACTTTCATTAAATCCGTAACATGATCTCTAAAACATTACATCCTTTTGTCTTGCTTGACCATGGGTTGTCTAAACAAGATAGAAGATCATATTAATACATTAGTATTTAAGTAAAAGAAAATGTATTAAACTTGCATTGATCTAACACACATACAAAATGTTTTAAACATTTAGTATTTTACGTATGTTGTATAAAAATAGTTAAGATAATTATTTTTATACTAATGAGATGTCGAAAAACTAAGAATATTATACTTAATAATATAAATAGTTTTTCGCAAATAAAAATAAATGACAATATCGAAGTAGTAAGTTAATATGTCATTAACCTCACACATACAACCAGTATTAGAATAAATGGAACACATTCCTTTAATTTTTATTTTCTTTTTAAAATGAGTGATCGTGACGGTCAAGAAAGATTTCGAGTACATATCAATTCATTATTCAAATTATGATTGATATCATCATCGAATCTAATTGACAAGTTTTCGAGTATGGACATGAAATTGGAGTCATTATTTGTCTAGCTTCAAGATAACATCAAAATATAACAAAATATATTATCTTGAATCTACATACTCAATTACAATCGGTTTTTATGAAAATAATGACTTCCTCTCAAGACGAAAATAATATGCATCGGATCATAACTCACACTTGTGTTGAAGATGTCATATTGAGTCTTCTTGTCCAATGGTTGTGTTCCAAACATTAAACTAATATGTTTAAAAGATGCATAAAATACACAACTAAGTAGGATTGACAACTTGGATGTTTCATCCGAAATATTCAAGTAATTTACTTTGCAATGCAATTAGTAAATGTGTCATTTCTGAAAAACCAAACACGAGCAAACAAACAACATATGTAAACTTTGCTCATGAACGATGTAAGATCTAACCTTATTGATTGTGTGGATCGGGTGGTCTTGGATGGTGGAAGAACATGATGTTCATGGTTGGAGTTAGTGAGAGAAAGCTAGAGAGAGGTAAGGGAAAACTTGATATCAATTAGATTGTAGGTGAAATAATACAAGAGTTCCAACCCTTCCCAAGTGTGGGAAGGGGTATTTATACTTACTAATATTATGCCCCTAGTGGGCTGTGGAGTGAGCTGACAGTGGGGAAAGCCCCGACCCACTCCACAAATATAAATACGACTAAACTAATAATACTAATACTAATATTGCTAAGCTAATATAAATAAGCCTACGAGCTATGTAGATGCTAAATAGATGCTCGGGGTGACCGAGCCTTCATCTGAATATTTATATTCCAAACAATCTCCCCCTAAGGGAGGTCACCCCGGAAATAATAATTTGAATTCTAGCATTCTGTCTTCTGAACTTGATGTCATAGCTCGTAGTCTTTGATTCTTCAATGTCTTTAGTCTTTGTGCCTTCAGCAGTAATGATTTGATGACTTTTCCTTTGTCTTGGATGACTCTGAGTATTCTTCGAAAATATCATCCAACATGTATCTTCAAGCCATCTTTCAGTAGTATGTTTCCATGCGATGTGTAAGTCTTTGAGCCGACATGCTCACACTATTTGGTGTCATGATCTTTAGCATCAGAGTTTGCAGAAGCCGTGTTGAAGGTCTTTTTGGTTGATCATGACTTTGTTGAATTACAATGATGATGTAGTGTGAACATGTGGTAGAGGATTGGCATCTTTTCTGCAACCAGCTACAACAGCAACCAGCTACAGCATTCCACAGCTACAATCGCCAGAAGTTCCTGCATACGACAGTTAGCAACAAATCGACCAGTACTTACAGGTTCGGACTTCGAGATTGTTAACAGCATAGTGTGAAAACTCTCTCTAATCCTTACCAAGACCGTTCCTAATCGAAAACCCACAGAGGGCTTTTTAAGATCGAACCGTAGCACATCAACGATTAGGTGAGTCGCTGGAGATCACTCCACGACTGTAGACCGTTTGAAACCGCCGTGACCACTAAGCGTAATCCATAAAGAATTACCGAAGTGACCTGCTTTAAGGGCTGTTTGATGTTGACCCTGGCAAGAATTTCCATTCAATCATTGAGAATTACATTTGTAAATTCTCTCATAAATGTTCTGGCAGATTGCTAAGATCTGCGTAGGACTCTTAAGTTTACAACTGGTGTCCTTAATGTTGAACACCCAGTGTAGAAATAATTCGTGTCCCTATGAGATCTTATTATGCATCTCGTGGCTCTAGACTCAATTGTGCGTTTTGATTTAGTGAGCGAGGCTGGAGAGGACTGCCACCTTTTCAATATCATCTAACTCGGAGTGAGAGAGACGATAGAAATGTATTGAACTCCGTGACAATTGAAACAAGAGTCCTTTGAGGGACCTTGAGTGGCTAAGGAGGGTTGTGCAGCGTATCACTGGGTCCATGATACTATGTCTTCAATGCCAGCAATCAACTAAGTGATTCTGACAGCATATGTATTGACCCGGTTTCTGCCTAAGTTGTAAGGAGGGCTTCTTTCTTTTCACCCTTTATCTTTACAATTCTTTTTCATTCTTCAACCCCTTCAGTGCTTACCGAGACTTCCTTACTAGTACCTTGTTGGGTTTGTTCCAGTACTAGCTCCATCTCAGTCGGCACTTTTCCCTTATCCACTTTTCTCCTTTTTAATCATACCTAAGGACTTCTACACTAACTAGTGGATTGTCCCTGGGTAGATCCCTCCGGCTCTGGCGGGATCGTGGGAACTTGAGCCTAACCTAACCATCCTTATAACTCCATACATTAACTAAAATGGTCGGTCTTTGGTATTCATCCACGATTGCCAAACCAAATCTTTGAAAAATCTCTCAAAGTGTTCATGATTCTGAAACACATTTTTGCAAACACTTGAGAGTTTTATATTTTTCAAATGCTCCCCCTCAACATGTGCTCGGTTGATTGTTTTATAAATTTGCACATGTTAGGTAGAGCTCGCACTTTTTGAATTGATCCACTTTCAGTGAACATGACCGATTCGAGACACGCTTACATCACTAGTTAGACTAGCTTGAAATTATTACCCAGCCTGGTCAAGTCCACAGAAAGTTTCTCGAAGTGGTACATTCTACTCAGATACATCTTTTTCGAGACACGCTTACATCACTGGTTAGACCAGCTTGAAATTATTACCCGGCCAAGACGTATCCTTTCGATTGATGACAGTTCAAGTTTCGTCAATTCATTGGTGAAGTCTGAGCCTTGCTAACATAAGATGCATGCCAAATCCTTTGCTCCCCCTCAGTAAGTGCATTGGTATACAAAAGAGTTTAGCACTTACTAGAGAGCTTACTTTCACATCCAAAACATTTTGCTCCCCCTCAATATGTGCATTGATATATAAAATGGTTTAACACATACGGAAGAGCTTGCATATATGTTCAAATCATCACATTTTATCAGATTTCATATTTAAATCACATTCTCTCCCCCGATCAAAAATTTCAAACCATTTGAGATTTGTGATCCCAATTGATTTAAATAAGTTGGAAAAATGTGGGAGAAAATGTGTCCGATTTAATATATTCTGATAATGGAACATACTATGCTCCCCCTTAAACTAAGAGGGAGATTCACTGCTTATTATGCACAATTCGACAATTATGACACAAATGATATTGACCTTTTTTTGCGCAGATGATGAAATCACCTGCTTTTCTGAGTTAGTAGTCAACATCAATTATCCATCCACCAACAAATCTTTCGAAAATGTCGTTGATCCCCACTTGGCGAGACCAAAAATAGATGAATGGTGGTGGCGGTGGTGAAAGTGTTGTTGTTGTTGTTGCCGACGTTGTTGTTGTGGTGAATTTCGAGCCAATCAATAGAGTTTGAACGTCTGATCGAATGGTTAGAATGGGAACTGGTACATTCATTTTGGCTATGGAATCTGCATAAGAATATCAACACAGATATACATACATACAGATACACTATTCCTAAATAGCTACCCTTCAGCAGCTTGCCACAATATAATACCAAGTTCATCTTATAATCAAACCACAATCAGGAACTACGTCAAACCACTATCTAGCAAGAAAAGCAAATACCAATCATGCACATGGCAATTCACACAGATATCAATATTCAACTCAGGAACTTAGGAACATGATTCTAATATGATAGCAATATACCTAAGCGATTCCTGAGAACATATGCACAATATCAACAACAATTAAGCAGCAGAGACAAGCAACATTCGAGACTCATTCACTTAGATCATACAAATGTCAGTGGAGCATTCAAGAACATCAAACGCATCGGGTTTTCTAACTTCTTTCAGATTTTGAGTTTTAATGTATCTAGGGGATTAAACGAGGATTCCAAAGAGATACAAATGAACCTTCTAGTTATATGAAGCTAGGATACTATAAGCAAGTTGCACATAATGTCCTAAACTTTCTAGCAACTAACACACTTGATCATTTGATATATTTAAGCAATTTCCTCTTCAACTAATACCCCATTAACTGCAAAACCTTTTCTAAGAATCATGAATTAATCAAGAAACCCGTTTGATGATATAAAATTTGAATTCACTCTCCCCCTCAATCAATGACCTAGTTAAAGATTTGTAGTCGTTGATTGAGTGACAAATTTTATGCATAATCCAAGTATAAAAGAATTTCAGGCAACACATAATCACCAAGTGTCTCACAAATAATTTTCAGAAGAATCATTGAATGAAAACTATTTGTATACAAAGAAGATTTCTCTTCTTTTTCAAGAAATGATGCACTGAAACGTACATCAAATCGAAGAAACATGGATATAAAGTAATCCATGCCCAGGTGAACATCACCCAGTTGGAGGAACAGCCATCTTTTTGGCGACGTGTTTTCCCCAGTTTGAAGCGCGGGTTGCTATCTAAAGTAATAGCAAGCCATTTAGACATGTTTTAACCATCCATTTTAACTTCTGCTCGAGCTTCATTTAAATACCCGTGCCATTATTGAATGACATTTCTAAGTCCGTAAATGTTATCGATAAACAGAAGACATGCCTAGGTGAAACTATTTTTGGTCTTTTCTAATTTTTTTAATTTTTATGCTTTTTCTGATTTTAAGTTTCTCTATTTACAATAAGCAAGATTTCTATATATCTATTTACAAAATGGTATAAGATATGAAAAAGAATGTAAGAAGCAAAATATATACAAGGATACTAACCGAAAACCATTACTCCTCAGCATCCTGAATCTTTTCCGCTTCCATCATTTAACTTGCTGAAGAGTAACGTGAGCACATTTAATCAGGGAATGATTCTGGCTTTTCACTCTCCCCTAATTAGTGCTCTCCCCCAATCTGACAACCTCTGACGATCACCCAAAATAGGAAGAAGAAGAAGACTTTGGATGAACACCCATAATAAGAAGAAGTCATTTGGTAACCAAATGCATGCCGTCTTTAGTCTTATAACACTCCCGCCCATGAGTAAAGCCGTCAAAAACCTTAGGTATCTTTTCGATAGTTTAAGTTGAGCCTCAACTGAAATCTAGCTTAACCACACAACTCATCAAACAAGAACTGTCATGAGATTAGGTTAACATCAAGTTGGACTTAAACTTAAACTACGGAACAACTTGAACCTAACTTAACTCCACAACTCATCAAACAAGAACTGTCATGGGATTAAGTTAAATATCAAGTTGTAAGAAAAGAACTCAACATGTTTTGACTGTGGAGAAGACTGTAGACTCGACCTTCTTCAAGATTGCCCAATGTGGAGGAACAGAATACCAATCATCTTTATCTCACCAAATGCCTTCCAGTAACCTTACATGTAACCCATCAGCCCGCAGCATACACATGAGAAGATAACTCCCAACAGAGAATGTAGAATAGACTGACGACTCGACCTTCTTCAGTCTTAAGTATAACACCAAAGTAACAAGTTGAACCACTGATCATCTATAGTATGTATCCATCCTTGGATATTAAGCCCTGATCACGTGAACCTGTTGTGCGTCCTTGATGTACACATTCTCTCTCCCCTGATGGTTACGATTAATCAGCCCATGACGTAACAGTGAAACGTAAATACCAAGGTAACAAGTTGAACCACTGATCATCTCTGCGGTTATCAACACCGGAATAAATGATTAAGCCCGATCATGTGAACCTGCTGTGCGTCCTTGGTGTACACATTTCTCTCCCCCATGATGGTTACGATTAATCAGAATCATCATCATGATGTGTACATGTAGCCTAATGACGTGTACATGAAGCATTGACTAGAAACCCATTGTTGTTGATTGTATCAGCCCGTGAGACGATGTAGATTAGCATTCCATGACCATGTTCTTCAACACCTTGATAGACGGAAGAAGTAGTGTTGGAGAAACATGGTTTGCACGACTCCTGAGCTGACGTATTCAGGAGTCGTATGACCATTTCTCAATCATCAACCAACATGTAGATTAATATTCACCCTTTCCCCCCCTTAAAAATTGCATATGCCTGCCAACTGCAATTTTTGATAATTGAACTAGTGAATATGAATACCATCAACGGTAAGTAGCTCCGCTTGACGGTTCTTGAAGACTAACATGTTGTTTATTCACCCTTTCCCCCCTCAAAAGTTGCATATGCTTGTCAACTGCAATTTTTTGGTTGAATAAGTGAATAAGAATATACTCCCATGTGCGCCGATCCACTTGAAGACTGAATAAGCACGGGAAGAGCGTGAAACTTGTTGATGAGAATGGCCATAAATAAGAAGATTCCTCTTCTTTTGAAGATAAAGTGCACTCAAGCGTACACTTTTCTTTTCTTTGAAGAACGAGGCCTGAACTGAGGTATTCAGACTTCATACTGATGAAGAACGAGGCCTGCACTGATGTGTACAGACGTCATTGTCGTTGAAGAACGAGGCCTGAACTGATTTGAACAGACATCATTTCTCTCTCTTTACTTCTTCTCTCAACTAACTCGTTACCAACCCCATTATCATTCTGTCGGCTTGATGTCGTGACCACTGATGGAGAAAAACCCAATATGATGAACTTGATACTGAAGTAATATAACCCGAACTTGTGACTTAAACTTGTACTAATGCGTGACAAAGAGCGGTGTAGAGACTTCGTGCAACATCGAATCCCTAAGTACTCTATACTCTTCAACCAACCAACCATCAAGTATAATACGTACATCACCTCTTGGATATCCACAACTTCATGTGACACTGAGCACTACAACGTGACTCCTTAAAGTGATAGTTATTTTGCAATAGAGAGAAAGAAAAAATAACTAGATATCCAAGTCCTCGTCATTGTAAATGTTGAAAACTCGAACAAGGATCTCGAAGAATCTTCATCCAACCTCCCCGATATCTTCAGATACTAAATACACGCACCCATGAAATTTTACTCCAGCCTCAAATAAATAAAAATGACTTAACTCCGTAGTCTCATCTAGTGGTTAATGCCCAAATTTAGCCCTTTATGATGAATTAACAGAACTTTGATAATGGTTTTAACCCGATCACGGTCAAGAGCGCATAACCCATCATCACGGAATTTTACAAATCTATGATTTAAACCGAGAAATAAGTTCTTTCGCGGGATTTTACAAAATCAAGAAGAAACCGTGAGATAGTAACAGGTTGAATGTGGCATGACTGATTTGATTTTGGAGAGCATCAGTTTGGGTTAAGAATATCCCGTGAGAATTACAGATCACATCACAACTTTTAAAACCTTTGGACAACTAAGCAACCTTGTACACAGATTAGTGACCACTTGATGAAGGAAACCCGATATACCAATACTGAAAACTGAAGTAGAAGTCCCCAAATTTGTTACTTAAGCTTGCACTAATGTTGGAAGAACGGTGTAGAGAATTAATGCTCCAATCAAATCTCTAAGTGCTCAATACCCAACCAAAGTATGAGACATTAACACCTCTTGCGATTATCGACATCGTCATTGACGTGTGACACTGAGTACTCCAATAACTCTTAAGTGATAGTTACCCCGACTGCTAGTAACTAGATAACCCAAGTCTTCAACTTAAATTTTGAGCACGAGCAAGTTATCATTGAAGGTCATGCATCCAACCAACCCCGACTTCAAGATAAAATAAGTAGACGCCTTCATGAAATTCAACTTCAATCACAAATAAAGAATACCTGATTAACTTCGTGATCATCTTGTGTTGTTGACTAGCCAAAAAGAGAAGAAACATGCGCTAATTCTTAGAAGTGCCCATGACTCATAGTCAGTCCTATCAAACAAAGCTGTCTGACCCAGCTACTTGGATGTGGAATAGTTGTCGTATTGTGTACAAGATTTTACAGTTCTTGAGATTTATCTGAGAAATAAATTCAAGAACTAACTGCACAACAGTAAGTATCAAACTGCTGTAGACTGAACCACTGAATCCTGAATCGCTACGATCTGACCCGCTGTAACCGAAACTGCTAAGATTCAAACCGCTGAAGACTGAACCGATACGATCTGACCCGCTATAACCGGAACCGCTAAAATTCACATCGCTGGAGACGGAACTTCTAGGAAACTTGCGATAATTCTCCCCCTCAAAAAGGACATGAAATGACCTTTTTGCCAAAGCTGAGAGTCCGTGATGTTTGTGAATTTGTCATGCACAAAACATGGAAAGAGACAAATGAAACAACTGCAACGAAGATGGTGATTAAGACTCTCTTGTAGTAACCCCTTGCTTTCCTCCTCATCAATGGTTTAGCAGATTAATAATTCACTTAAGCTCGTAATATGCCAAAACCGCTTAATGAAATGCGTATAACTTTAAAGTGAGTAAAAGGTTAAAACACGTCTCTAAACAAATCACCTCTTGTCTTTAAGTCTGACCACCTCTTGAGAAGATCTTGTGCTACAATCCCATTAGAAGCTTGAGAAACAACAATCACTTGATGAAGCTTGATAAAGGACAAGTTCGCGACTTATACTTGCACTTAATTTGTGATGTAGAACCTATATTGAGCACAACAACGTAACTCCTTTAAATATAGGTAGTGATATATACCCAACCTTCCATCCTTTATTGTATATATCCATTTCTTGAAGATCCAAGTCTAATCATCCAAATTTGTGATTTAGAACCTATATTGAGCACAACAACGTAACTCCTTTAAATATAGGTAGTGATATATACCCAACCTTCCATCCTTTATTGTATATATCCACTTCTTGAACATCCAAGTCTAATCACCCTAAATATGCTCGAGCAAGGGTCATCAAACATCGTGCATCAATCCACCCCGAGAAGTTTGAGACACTAAGTACACCAACCCGTGAATTGACAAACCAACCAAGTTATCATAATTTCCCAATTCCTGCCGATCTTGTAGCCCAAACTTATCCCGAAAATATAGTCAAACCTTGCAGGTATTTATAATGTCAAAAATCCATGTCCCGCCTACTTGTCCAAAATTAATTTCACGGGATTTTACAACTCTTGTGATTTAAACCGAAAAATCGAATCTTTCACGGGATTTTCTAAAATCAAAAAGAGAAACCGTGAAATCAACAAGAATAGCCTAGAGTAAAGTGCAATATTAATCTTCGAAATTCAAGTCACAGGAGTCAAATCACTACTTGATCAAATTTTAACAAGTCAAGTCACAGATTGTCAAATTGCAACAAGTCAGATTGCAGTCAACCAAATCACAATTAGATAAATCGCAAGAGTCAACTCACAACGTCAAATCATAACTGGTCAGATCGCAATCAGTCAAGTCGCAACAAGTCAAAGCGCAACTTGACAAATAGCAATTAAACAAATTGTTATTTGTCAACTATAACTTAAATCGTAAAGATCAAATTGCATGCTCGCTCAAGTGGTAGACTCTAATTGGACTACGCAGCCAAATTTACAACTCTGTAATCCCGTAGACATTCATTTACCCAAATCAATTCACAATCTCGAGTAAACAAACACACCTCCAATACTTGAGTAACCGCCAATCTTGAGTAAACAAAATCATCACGAAACAAAATGCAATCTCGAGTAAAAATAGCGTTATGTTTTTTCTTTGTTGTGAATCCAATCATGACTAAACAAAGTGCAGCCCAACTTCCTATTGATTAAACTCGGCCCATTCAAAACCTAGTTCAAGCCCATTTCAAAGAGTAAATGCAACTTTCGGTCACAAGCCCATTCAACATGACATTGGACCCGATCCAATGAGAAAAGCACTATCCAATCTCATTCACTGTTAACCCTAATATTTGGGGTTATATAACA
The DNA here is from genome assembly GCA_021014915.2 of Artemisia tridentata subsp. tridentata. NCBI lineage: Eukaryota > Viridiplantae > Streptophyta > Magnoliopsida > Asterales > Asteraceae > Artemisia > Artemisia tridentata. Next base: position 252,739,674 of record CP139508.1, on the reverse strand, counting down.
CCCTTAATAGTGCATCATAACCCTAAACATAAACCTAACCACGCTTCCTAGTTTAATCCGCCCCCATCCTCAAATATATCACTTCAAACACAGGCGATCACAATCATCAGCTCACAAACCCATCAAGATAAATGACTTCACAAACTGATCTCATCATCCTCAATTCGTACGCATAACAAATCGAACAACCAAACCACAAACACAACACAATCTTCCATTGCTATTATCCTCAATTCGTCCATTGTTTACACGAAAGACAGGCCGCAGCAACTTCAGCTTCAAGATCTAATAATTGGTCTCGGGTAGGTGTCTTTCATTTGATTGATTGTGTTTTTTTTTCTTTTTAATTTAAGCCGAATAAAGGAAACGATATAACATTCTTGTTATATTTCGTTCTTTATAATTTGGATATTGAGAACAAGATCAATGATGATTTTCTTCTATTCGTATGATCGACCTTTAAAGGTTTGATGTTACTATGAGTTACACGAAAGAAGAAAACTGAGATCGAATGATTCATTTTCAGTTTGAGTCATAACGAATCAAGAAAAAGAGATAACATAATTGTTATATTCTTTATCTTACTGGTATCGGATATTTAAATTGAGACATAATCATCAAATTAAATTTGTGAGTATGAATCTCTTTTGATAGAGTGACTTTAGGGGTCTGTTTTCATTTGATTCGAGTTGATTTGGGGAGTGAAGGTGAGATGTGGATGAATACAGGATTAACTACTGGTTGTGGTAATGGAAGATGGTATATGATTTGATGCTCAGTTGTGTTGTGAATCTGTTGTAGTATTAATTGTTGTTGTCTGATGATTGTTGTTCAAATGGTTATGGTCTTTGTCATTGCTTCATCTCCCTCTATTATGTTTCACCTTTATCAACCTAGACAAGCCGCATCTGTGCAAAACACACACGCAGCATCTGTGCAAAACACACACGCCGCATACAAGTAAGAACACAAACCGAGTTCGTGAGTATATAGACAAACCGAGTTCATGACTATACAGACAAACCGCATCCATGACTAAGTAGACAAACAGCATCCATAATCATACAGACAAACCGCGTTCGTGAGCATTCAGACAAACCGCGTTCGTGAGCATTTAGACAAATTGCATTCATGATTATACAGACAAACCGCATCTTTGACCAGTCAAAGCTGTCACAATCACACATTTTGTCCCCATTATCCATTTTTGGATACCAGACAAACTGCATACAAAAGCACCCACAAACCGCACCAACTACCAATATCACATACCACAAACCGCATCAATTTTGTGGAGAAGTCACTTTCACAATAGTCGTACATTTTGCCATTTCTGGATACATTCCAAACTCCATCACAGTGAGCAACTTCATACACAAACCGCTAGTATGAACATCCATTAGAGGGTGCACTATTAGCCAAAACAAATCCATGAATATAACACCAAGTGAAAAAATATTGGACATAACCACAAAGACCATGATGTCAACAATTAATTTGTGACTCCAAAGGCACAACTCAGTCAACTATAAAGCTCCAGAATAGTGTACGAACCAGAAAAATTGGATTGTTGCTCGAACACACAAGTTTACACGAGATGAGGTTCGAACCAAAAGAGAAACCCGAGAAGAATCCAAACAAGATCGACACAACCAAAGACATCACGTATAAAAACAAACCACCTTATTAAATAAACACACCAAATTAGTCCAACTTCTCAAGCAATAAGGCCCACAATAAAACCCATCATTGGCAAATACCCAAATGAAGTAAGCTGTTAGACCAAGAAAGTGATTCGACCAACACATGTGAGTAAAACAGTTAGTATAAAAAATTCGAACCAAAAAAAAATGAGACCAACACACAATCAAACCGAACCTAACCATGGCTCTTGATACCAATTGTAGGATATAACCATCTTGATTGTGTGGATCGGGTGGTCTTGGATGGTGGAAGAACATGATGTTCATGGTTGGAGTTAGTGAGAGAAAGCTAGAGAGAGGTAAGGGAAAACTTGATATCAATTAGATTGTAGGTGAAATAATACAAGAGTTCCAACCCTTCCCAAGTGTGGGAAGGGGCTTATATACTTACTAATATTGTGCCCCTAGTGGGCTGTGGAGTGAGCTGACAGTGGGGAAAGCCCCGACCCACTCCACAAATATAAATACGACTAAACTAATAATACTAATACTAATATTGCTAAGCTAATATAAATAAGCCTACGAGCTATGTAGATGCTAAATAGATGCTCGGGGTGACCGAGCCTTCATCTGAATATTTATATTCCTAACAAACGACTTAACACTCAAAATCATATGTCTAGTAAAAGTGTCACACATAATATGTTATTAACTATTATGTACGTCATCAATCTTCAAGAATATCACATGTATTTCTCTTATCAAAAGATTGACAAAGGATAACTTATATCTTATGCATCTTATTTTCTTTGTAACATGAATGGTTATGTTACAAGAGAATACATTGCATCTTGTTAACAAATATAGGATATTAGAGTTGAATAATAACCCAATACAACATGTGTCATTGCATAAACAAGTAAAACTGGTCATACACTAAAATACTTGTTTTACTAAGCATTCGTAAGAGTGATAAGTTTCCTCTTAGAAAAGCATATTTGTTGAAAAATAGAATACGTCTCATTTCAAATATAATACTCACAAGATCTATTGAGGTAAATAACCTTTACTAGATTCTTTTCTCAAGATATGCAAAGGAGCATTCTTGAAACACTCTCGATGTAGTAGATTCTACATTGTATCACATTAGAGCATCTCTTGGTTCTAGGAAACCAAATCATGTTAAAATAACATGCAACAACTCAACAAACAAAGGTGTTATCCAAGAGATCATAAAATGCACCATCTCCACCAAATAACCTTTAAATCTCAAACATGATATTAAAACATTTTGCTTGCCTTTGTTAGGAGTTGTGTAAGACATGTCATCTTCTTAACCGACTTTCAAAATATGGTTAGTTGAGTCATATTAGGCCATGTATTAGCGAAATAAGCTAATATCATCTTTGCTATACTTGGATAGGAAAATATAGGAATTTGAATTTTTCTAACATGAGAATGACTACTGGAGAACCTATTGCACTAGAAATTCAATTTGACCTAACGGTTGAATTGCTTCTAGGAGAGAAGTTGGGTTCGTGGTATAACCCGTAAAAATGGTCGTGTGTAGCCTGAATTGAGCACCACTAGTGATAGTCTCATACTCATTCTCTAACTTGAAAATTTTTCATTCCTACATTTGACTAAAGATAGTTTACATCGGTGAACTTTATCTCCCGTTAGGATTTCACTTTGAACAAGTAGTAATTAGGATCCTCCTTAGCGAACATAGATTACTTGCATCCCACATATGCGTTTCAAAATGATAACATGTTCTCGTAAGATATGATTGAATGTCTTCATGATCTTAAATGCTAAATGATTATCATGTTTTGCATGATATTTGCATTTATTCCTTATGTGCATTTTACATGATTTGCATGTAAATTTTGCACCCACACTATGTCCTTTTAACACATTAGGAATTAGTTATGCCTATCACTATGAACCCTTAGACGTCATATAGTCATACACTAGTGTCAAAACCTATAAGTTAAATTAGTCGCGAAGTTGTCCTAATTCCCTGGTCATCATTTCGCCTTCTTCCAAGTAATACACCCTTTTGTCATGGGAAGGTTAGATACAAACCTAGTAGAACTCGGAGTAGGTTTAACAACTTAAATATTTCATCCGAAATATTCAAGTAAGTTTAACTTGCGATCGCAATTGTTAAATGTCATATCCGAAACATCATATTCAAGCCTTTTAACAACATATGTTAAAACGCTCATCCAAAAGCTAAAAGCTAACATCAACCTTCGGGTGACAAATGACTCACGAGTTACTATATAAGTGATTAGTAGTTCCTTTCATCCTCGTGTGAATATACACTTCTTAAGATCCCAAACCCTGCTGCGAATCAGCACCATAGGCCTTTCTTTACGCCTTTCAAAACCCCGTGAAACACTCGCGTGCGAAGCACATCGAAATCCGTAAATCAACCGAACCTCTCAAACGAGAATCCTCTAACCATCTTCGTCTAGGTCTAGGAATTATGGAACACATTCCATGAATTTCACAATTCCCATGTGTTCAAATGCGTCCTTTAAATCCCTCTCATGACTACTTAAATATTTTATTGGAAATATTGAAGTCATCCCTTACGCCTCATCTCATGACTTTTTAAATATTTCACTGGAAATATTAAGTCATCCCTCACATCCCTCTATTGACTATTTGAATATTTCACTGGAAATATTGAAGTCATCTCTTATGTCTCGTCTCATGACTTTTTAAATATTTCACTGGAAATATTAAGTCGCCTTCACATTCCTCTTATGACTACTTGAATATTTCACTGAAAATGTTGAAGTCATCTCTCATGTCTCATCTCATGACTTTTTAAATATTTCACTGGAAATATTAAGTCATCATTTACATCCCTCTTATGACTACTTGAATATTTCACTTGAAATATTGAAGTCATTTCTTATGTCTCGTCTCATGACTTTTTAAATATTTTACTGGAAATATTAAGTCATCCTTCACATCGCTCTAATGACTACCTATGTATTTCCTCGGAAATATAAAAGTCATCTCTTCTCGTCTAGTACCGTTCATCTCGTAAAAAGAATTTATTAGGTATAAATTCTCTCCTCGTGTCGAAAAGTCTCACTAAATCAGCGAGATTTATTCGTAAAATCCTCTTAAATTCCAATGACAAATTAAATATTTCATCCGAAATATTTAAAGTATATTTAATTTGCAAAATGCAATTAAATGTCATCTCTCGTTCTCGATCAACGTTCATCGAATCCCATTGGATTCATTCATAAAAGAATTTATTTGGTATAAATTCCTTTAATCTAAGGTCCAGAAAAATCACAACATATGTGAAATTTCTTTGTCAAAAATCTAATTCTGGGTCAAAACTGACCTCATCAGGTCACGGTACCCTTAAATAGGGGACGGTACCGCTAAATTTAATGGTACCGTCGGACCGTTGTCTGCTGAGACAGTTTATTTTGTCTTCAATTCTCACTGTTTCCAAAATACTATCAAAACCCACTCGCTGTAGTCTTGAACCTGAACCATCTCCTATGAGAATAGATTATGTCTATCTTCTGATTCCTTAGTTTTTTCCCTTTCACTTTCACATGGTACTAAACACACCATATTTTTTGTTACTTCCGTATCCATTATCTTCTCAACTTATCTACACTTTTCAATCTTCGTTCTACACTACCAATGCTTCCGCATCCCACTCATCTTCCACACACTTCAAGCGAAGAACCGCTAGGATAGGTTGAGATAACCCTTCTTCGTCAACATAGATAACCCCACTAGAACCTTATCACCAACCTCACAACCTTGAAGATTTTATCTTCTTAACCCTTAGCATATTTCCACGTAATCACATGCCTCATCATATGAATGTTCTATGAATATTCACAATGATTTAGAAGAGCTACGTGACTTCAAAGGTGAAGTTTATTGTATGCTATCCACCACTTGTCATGACGTTACTAAGCTCATCGCTTCCGTCAACGTTTGTTTTCCTTTTTATTTTTTTAACACATCTTGTCCGGATGGTCATCGATTAAGGGGGAGCGAAAACACACTCATATAGTCTTTCAACAAACACTCTCAAGAACATATAAATGTTGTTCTTATTCCCTAGAAAACTTCACTTTAGCTGCCCAGAACTAGGCTGCACAGGAAAATTCGTGACTTCCAGGTCACGGTAGCGTTAAATAGGCCACGGTACCGTTAAATTTAACGGTACCGTGCGGTATTTAGTGATACCGTGCCCTTTTTTGACGAATTTTCACTGTTTCCTCTAGATCCCTGCATCCCTAACCTTAAACCTACAAAATTTTGCAAACTCACATACAACCTAAGATTCCCTCACTACACCATAGGACACTACCACAAACTTTAATTCGAATCCCACAACTCTTGCCTATATAAGGCTTTACCATTGCAAGCTTATCTTGCATCTCATCTTCAAACCTCACATTAATATCATTCATAATCACACTCAACCCTTATAACTAAACTTCACTCTTGACAGTGATATTTAGTTTCAAAACCTTCAACCCTTATATCAATCCCACTCAAACCTTAAAACTATTCCTCACTTTGGATAGTGATAGTTAGTTCAATAACCTTCAATCCTCACAATCACACGAAACCCTTCATGCACCAAATTATCTCTAACACACAACTAGGATCATCCAAACTAGAAATCTAGAACTTCGTTACCTCAACCCCGTTAGAGATATCCACCCACAATCCTGTTAGGATCACATGCACATTTTCTTTTTCTCCTTTGAAATATATCATGCATCTTATTGTCAGTGCAAACGATATATTAATCTAAACCGTCTTTTCCCACCTTTTCTCAAAGGTCAAATCCAACACTTCCCATCTTATGGAATCATTTCCATTCGCATCAAGGCGCATATCGTTCTCATTTTCATTTCTTTTTGGTATATCTTCAATCGAGTCTACTTTATGGCATGACTTGTCATAATAGTAATCATTTAGAGTATGTCTTATCCACAAACTATCAGTAACACCAATCATCTTAGGTAGATGATTATGTTGTTCAAAAGGTTTGTTAGAATTTGCCTTCCCAATGACAACTTGGAAGAAGTCAGTTTATGTGTCAGTTAATGAACGAATCTCGTTCTTGTTAGTGTGATTGATTGAACAATTACACCTTAGGTTGTCGGTCGGGTTGTGACACTCATGTGACTTTGAATTGCAATATGCATTCATTTTTTTTTTGTCGCTCAACTTTCTTGGGCTTTCTTCTATGCTTTTGTCCTTTTAGCACACTTTCATCACGTGTCTAACCTCTAGCATACTTTGATATGCTCACATACCTCATCAAACTCATTTTTTTTAGCTACTCTTTAACTTAGTTTAACCTTTGCATGTCTTGCTAAAAGTATTCTATCCCTATAATGTTGCTCCTATTCTTTTATATATTATGTTGCACGGAGCTAACCCTTGATGTAGGAAAAACCTTTGTATAAATTTGATCCATGGATCCGCTAGATACTAAGGTAAATAAACAAGGGGACTCAATCAGCATAGGGGAGCATCGAGATAGGGGGAGCTCGGGGGTATTTGAATACATAGCATGGAGTCGTCTTCACAAGTGGTGATAGAAGACTTCACTAGGATGATGCAAGCTCACCTTTCTGGGAAGAAAGGAAAGTAGTGCAATAAGGGGAAGTATGGAGTGAATTCAAGGGAGAGCTCGAGGCAACTACCTTTTTGCTTCGACAAAAAGGGGAGAAGGGAGTGTAAACAGGTAACTTTTACATTTTACTGTGTGTTACGGTTTACATATTTGTCATCATCAAAAAGGGGGAGATTGTTAGTGCAAATATTACGATATTTAAACTGAACGGTTTCTTCGGTTTTAATAATGACAAACATGTAACATGTAATGCATAACGTAAAATGCGCAAGTTACTTGTAAACACAAATCATCAACGCATACTTACATCAACATCTCTCAACGTATCAAGTATGCCTCAACAGAGTCGTAGATTTTCATGCCGACGTAAATCACTCAAGGTATGAACAAACAAATTTAAACTTGACGGATGATCAAAGAAATAAATTTTTTGTTCTAAACTTCACATTTTTAATGTGACAAAATATTTTTTCAAAAATACATTTTACAAATTATTTTTGAATTAAAAAGAAATGTTTTATTTTGAAAAATAAGTTTAAAAATCCCAACAGCTATTTACCCCCCAAAACAGCTCCAAACATCCCCAAATAAACCTTCCCCACTAAAAACAAAAAGAGGAGTGTTTTTGTCCCCGACGGTACCACTAAATACCCGACGGTACCGTTAAATTTAGTGGTACCGTCTGACAATTAGTGGTACCGTCCGTACGTAACGGCTAGTTTTTTCTTTGCCTATAAATAGTGGACCATTTTACACTTCCAACTTGATTTTTTCAGTCAGTTTTCTCTGGTCTAATCCCTTTTTATTTAGATCACTTTCTTTGATCATTTAGAGAGTCTTAATTTGTTTAAGAGTGATCCTTTCATCCAACCAAGAGATCACCTTCATTCCTTTACTAGTGCAAGAGAAGAACACATAGTATCACAAAGATACAAAGTGTTGTAGTTATAGTTAGTGCACTTGTAACACTTGTTACATACTTGTTGTATCCTTGCATACATCAAGTTCATTTTTCTTTTTAGAGTTTGTGAGAGTAGATCATTGTGATCTTGTTAAGATCTTGGAGATCTCTTGTAGCTTGTGGGCTTGTGTATTGATCAAGTAGATCGGGTAGATTGAGTCAAGTGGGAGTAGATCATTGTGATCTTGTTGAGATCTTGGAGATCTCTTGTAGCTTGTGGGCTTGTGTATTGATCAAGTGGATCAAGGGTATATCGGGTAGATCGTGAGTAGATCGTGTGGATCGTTGTAGATTGGTACTAGCTAAGATTAGTACTCGACATTTAGCTTAGTGTCGGAAATAAGGATAAGCGACGTTGTACGGTTTTCTTCGCCTGAAGGGAGCTTGTTGATTAGTGAAGTAACTCTCGAGTTGGGTAATCGAGGAGTTGGGTACTCGAGGAGTGGAGTAAGGCGAAGAGGAGCTTCGTGACCGAACCACTATAAATCATCGTGTCCGGTTTGCGCCTTCTTTACTTATCTTTTTACTTTTATTTTAGTCTTTATCGCTTTATAATTATATTTGCATTGCGTTTATGCATGTGTGGTTTGTTGCTTATATTATGTTGATTATGTTTGTGTCATGGTTTGATTGTGTTTGTGTGGTAGTTTACTTTATACCATCTCTAGATGTTTTATGATCATAGTTGACACTTTTCATATTACGTCACACTTGATCGGGTGTTTGATACAAAAAGTTTTTAAGTTTTTAAATGAAAACATATTCACCTCCCTCTACGGTTTCCACATGATCTAACACTAATATCACATGGGATATTATTAGAATATTCAAATTAATGTTTAATCAAATGTGATTTTTTTTCATGCAAATTTCAGTAACACAAAAAAAAAAACGAAAAAAATGTGAAAACACGAAAAAAAATATCGAAAGCATATCAAAGTGTCTATCTATAGAAAGATAATTAAATGCTAGTCGTAATGGTATATTTTCTTTCGCTTAACGATTAACGGTTTGAAATATATTAATATTTGAAAAAGAAGAAGAAAGTGAGTTTCTTAAATTGTTGGGATTAATATTATCCGTTAAATCAAATAAAGATGGATCTGAACATGATTCCCGACTACAAATTACGATATTTATTTTGAGAAACAATGCTAGTAAATATATGCGCCATTTTGAAGCCCAGAATTTGGGTCCACATACAAGGAAAACCATACGATGTGAAAGAGAGGTTGCGCCACAATGACTTTTGAAGGATATTTTGACAACCAAAACAACTCACTAAATATCTGAAGAGGAACTTTTGACGAATATTTCATATGAACCTCAAAACTTAGGGTGTGTTTAGTTGGTGAAAAATACTTTCATTTTTTCAGAAAATTTTTCATTAAAAACTAAAAAAACTAAAAATCCGTTTAATCAAACATTTTTTAGAAAATTTTCTAAAAGAATGAAAATTTCATTTTTCGAATTATAACTAGAATTTAGGAGAGAGCTATTTACTCTTTCTTAAATTTTTTGTTCCATTTTTTTACATCCTCATGCATTTTTCAATTTTTTAAAAATATCGTCTAAACACGTTCTCTAAATTTATAACACCTTTCTAAGGATAAAAACTCTTCCCCGTTTATAAAGAAATTATAATAGAAAATTAAAGAATTTTTTCTACGACTAAACGCATCCTAAAAATTTAAACTTATATTTTTTCATCAGGAAAGTAAACAATTCTTTAGTAGAATGAAGCAAGCATCCAATCATTGTCGCCTTTTTGTTTTCATTTATCAATGAACATGAAGGGAACTCATATTTATGCAATGTTTTAAAAACCGGTTTTTTAGTCGAATCGGCCATGCTTTCGTCACCGGTCGAACCGGTCAAACCGGACCGGTTGAACCAGCCGAACCGCCCAACAAAAAAAAAAAAAAAAAAAAAAAAAAAAAGTCAAAAAGTCAAAACCGGTTGAACCGGACCGGTCGAACCGGAAAAACCGGCCAAAACCGGAAAAACCGGCCGGTTCGCTACAGTAAACGGGACTATAAAAAACCGGGGTTTTTTAAACCGGCCGACCAGCCGGAGGCCGGTCGAACCGGCCGGTCCGGTCCGGTTTTTAAAACATTGTATTTATGTTTTATTTATATCATGGAGTATTGTTTATTAGGCCGGGTAACATGCATAAGCACATTCTCGTTTTCGAGAATCAGAAAGAGGGAGAGATTGTGATTAATTGCTAATGATAGAAGCATTAGACATATTTCTTTGTTTATGAAAAGTTTATATAACTTTATACATTAATATGATAGAAAGCTAGCAGAAATATATATGTTACACGTAGTATTTCTGTTTCTTTTAAGTACATCTATTAAGTATATCGATCATCACCCCTTGCAAGACCGGAGGTCCTTTTCTACCTTTGGTAGAACCGGAAGCAGCCTCTCTACCATAGGTAAGGGTAAAACTGTCTACGTCTCAACCTCTCGCATACATCATGAAAGACGGTATTAGGACTCATAACCCGTGAAATACGGTATTGAGAATTACTTTATTTTTTTATTTTTTTTATTAGAGTATAAAGATCGTGATATGCTGGTCACTTTTGTGTCAAGAGTAAAGTCATAAATGATAAAAAATGATGACACGTCAAATTGATCGAGGACAATGTTCCTAAAACACTTTATCGGAACAAACTATCATCCTAGAAATTAATTAAGTTACTGTTTTTTGAAAGTTGTCAAAACTTAAAAATACACCATGGAAACATACCAGAAGTAAATGGCAAGATATTGCGGTTGATTATAGAAAGAAAAGTTAAACTAAGATCATCCAAAAGATGGATGTGAACGTAAGTAGGCAGGACAAAAAAAAGCTAATTTAGTTTTGTGCTAGCATGTGGAGTTCATCATATTCATTCATGCAGGCCACAATGCTCTGTTGGTATCAGGCAATGAAGTTCGATCCCGATGTGGCTTAAGGTTCGAACCGAGCCGAAGCCCGGTTTTCATCCGGCCGTTACTTCAGCAAGTTAATCTTGTGTGGAGGCGGTACGGTTTCCGGAGGGACGTCGTCCAAAAGATGGATGTGAATCTCCATGGCCAGCGTGGGCCCGGTTAAGACAACATAGTCTGGCCAGTAGTGGATGAGAGCTCGCTGTGAGAAACTAGAAGGGGGGTTGAATAGTTTACCGGTTTAAAATTCTTTTAAAAATTTTGTTTTAAAAGTTAGCTATTGGAAACTTTGATTCGAACTCTATGTGTAATCAATCAACACCAATATGAACTACACACTAAACTAACTAATATAAAATAATGAAAGTAAAGAGTAGAGTTGGAAAGATCAAACCGAGACAAAGGATTTATAGTGGTTCGGCTACGAAGCTCTTCTTCGCCCTACTCCACTCCCCGAGTACCACACTCGAGAGTTTCAAGCACTATGTCAACAACCTCCCTTCAGGCGGAGAAAACCGTACACGTCGCTTATCCTATTACCGACACTAAGCTAAATGTCGAATGCTAATCTTAGCTAGCACCAATCTACCAAGGTCCACGTGACCAAACACACAAGCCCAATAGCTTCAAGAGATCACCACGATCTCAACACGATCACAAAGATCAACTCTCACTTCACTCTACTTAATCTAACTACTCTAGATCCTTTGATCAATCACACACAAGCCCGATAGCTTTAAGAGATCTTCACTATCTCTTAAGATCACAATGATCTTCACTCACACTCTCACAAAAGAAAGATAATCTTGATGTACGCTAAGATACAACAAGGATGTAACAAGTGTTACAAAACCTAACAACTACAACTCTTGTATCTTCTTGAATACCTTGAGTTCTTCTCTTGCTAATGAAGAGGAATGATAACACCTTGTATCAACTTGGACACTTGTGTTCTTCTCTTGATAATGAAGAGGAATGATAACACCTTGTATCAACTTGGATACTTGTGTTCTTCTCTTGCAAGTGAAGAGGAATGAAGAGGATCACTTGAAGGATGATTGGATCACTCTTGAACAAAAGAAAAACTAACCTAAATGATCTAAGAAAGAAAGTGTGAAGAGAGTATTCAACTCAGAAAGTTTGTGTGTGTAAGGATGCCTAAAATCTGTGAAAGGGGTTGGTATTTATAGGCAAAGAAAATCTGAACGTTACAGAAAAAATAGTACGGACGGCTCCACTAAACATGCCACGGCTCCACTAAATTTAGTGGAACCGTGGAGCCGTCCTAGACTAGGACGCTTCAAATTTTGTCTTTTCTGATGAAAACTTATTTGGGGAAGGTTGGAGCTGATTTTGGGGGGAAAAATAGCTGTTGTGATTTTCAAACATATTTTTTCATTAAAACATTTCTTAATATTTCAAAAATAATTTGTCATGTGTTATTTTTGAAAAAATGTTTTGTCCCATTAAAATGTGAAGTCTCAAAACACAAATTCACTTCTTTGATCATTTGTCAAGTTGTAAATTTGTTCTAGAGTGATTTGCGTAGAAACGGGATCTTTCGATTAAAAACTTGTTTACGTTAATTTTAACGTAACGTGATTTCACATTTTGTCATCCTCAAAACGTGAAGTAATCAAAAAATATAAATAACGTTTTTAGAACATTATTTGCATCAACACTCGCCAGTAAAGCGAGTGCGAAGTCTTATTCAAATTATTAAGAAATTCGCCGTTAAAAAAAAACAATTTAAAATTAGTGAGTAAGAATTAAGGATAACTAAACCTCATCTTTTCCCGAATTTGATGATTGAATGAGTGAAACTACTTTTTGTCTTGATTAAAAAACTCGACGTCTTTAACAAATTTATTATTACCTCCTCATTCATGAATCTTCTTCTTTTTATTCTAGCTTTATCACATGCAACCAACAGGATTCTGGTCTAGTGGCTAGCACTTACTCAGTTAAGTGAGTAAGTGTGAAAGTAGTACCGGTTTAGGTGACCGAACCGGAAAATCTTCACAGTAGGCCACAATGCTCTGTTGGTATCAGGAAATGAAGTTCGATCCCGATGTGGCATAGGGTTCGAATCGAGCCGAAGCCCGGTTTTCATCCGGCCGTTACTTCAGCAAGTTAATCTTGTGTGGAGGCGGTACGGTTTCCGGGGAGACGTCGTTGAATTCCCATGGCCAGCGTGGGCCCGGTTAAGACAACATAGTCTGGCTAATGGTGGATGAGAGTTCGCCGGTGAGGCGGGTGAGAAAAGAAAAAAAAAAAAAAAAAGCTTTAAGCACATGCAAAGACCAACTTATCGTCCTTTCCTCATACAGTTTTCGTCAAAAACAATATGTATGTATTCTTTACCTATACATTAATATTTTAATCTTCTATTTTACAATTGCCATAATTCATTGCCGTCTTTAACTTTGTTTGAACACAATGTTATTAGGCTAGTGACCATGGTCACTTATTTAATTCACATTCTCACATTAGATATCAGCGTCACATCGGTTTTTTCTCTGCTCTCACTTCCTCTCACTCTCTCTCACTTTTTCGTGGACATAGTCACATTACCCTCACATTTTATTAAAATATACCCACTTTATACAAATATACCCCAATAAAATACCCCACACACACTCACAAACCAAATATAATATAAAACATAAAAATGAGGTCCACTTCACGCCAATGCATTTAAGGTGCCATAACTTGCTTCGGCAACCATAAGTCACTCGTGACTTTTGAGCTGTGCATGAGCCTCACGCGTGACATTGAAATCACGTAGTTCAAAGTCACCCCCTTCGTCTCTAGCCGAGTGCTTGGTGTGCTAAATGCCAATAATGTGTTATTCGTACATCACGTCAGCGCAAACTCATCAGCATACCAATAACACACCAACAAATAAAACACTCTCTCCCCCCCCCCCCCCCCCCCCCCAAAAAAAAAAAAAAAAAAAAAAAGAAAACAAAAAAAAAAACATGTTATGCATACAAACAAATTTCTTTTTTAACTTTTTCATTTTATTATTTTATACAAACACATTTTAAATTAAAATTCAAATAAGATATATTCAAAATACGATACAATTACAAATACAACACGGATACGTCAAATACATAAAAAAAAATCCTATACTTAAAAATAAATAAAAACTAAAAAGTACGATACAAGAAAATTTAAATATACGATAGAACACGACAAATATTAAAAACTATGATACGAAGAATAATAAAAACTACGATACGATGAATACTAATTTGAGCTCGAGCCCGTACAAAAGTGACGTTTGCCGATGCCGTCTTTGATTCTTTCGATATTTTCCGCATCTTCCGGCTTCATCCCTTCGGTGCTAAAATTAAGAAACTTTAATTCTTCGAATTTCTTTTGAGTTTCGATATAATCAAGTTTTTTAGCCCTTTTTTGTCGCAACTCCTCTTGGACCATTTCCTTGAAAGCTTCTCTACTAGACGAAGAACCTGCCGAACGCGTAGAGTCCGATTTTCCGTGGCTTGCCGGGAGGACTTGAGATTGTATCATCTCGAAATAGCTCGTTCGGTTCTTGAACGTCCTCGGGTGTACGAATGCGCCTTCTGGGTTGAACAGCTTTGGCACCACGCCATTTGTGGTGACCTTTCAAGACATCCCATGCTTCATATACAAACGCGAACCCCCACGTTTGTTCGAATATTTTTTAACAATGAGCTAGCCACTTCGAATCGTTTTCACCACTCATCGTTCATTTTCGTCGACAATTCCGACGAACTTGTTGCAATCCTTTGTCAACGTTGTCCACTTTCCCGTGATCATATCCTTGGTACGTTCGGTGGTTGAAAGACGATTGAATTCATTAAAAACTTGTTTCCAAACGAATTTGAATTTCGGTCAATGCCGAGTCTTGGGTCCTCAGATATTTGTACGTACGTTTCGGCCAAAAGTTTTTCCTCCACTTGTGTCCAACGGGTATGTACGACGTCGGTTTTCTTTGGTCTCGGCTTTTGTCCCTTTCCTTTTCCTTTTCCTTTTCCGACCGGAGAAGACTCGGTGTGTGAACCTTGTGATGGTGATAGTGGTGGTGAGTTTGGTGGCGAGTCGTGTAAAACCCGTGGTGGCATCATTTGTGTTGGTTGTAAGAATTACCGAGATTCATTTGGTTGAAGTATTTTTGTTGTTGTCTGAAACAAGCCATTTGGTTATAGTGATCTTGGTTTATTTGTGGTGTAAAAGAGGCTTGTGGATAATACGATATCGGGTTTTGCGGGTATTGTAGAAAGGTGGCATCGGGTTTTGGCTTGAAAATTAAGGGTACGAAGGCGTCAGGTTTTGGGTTTGTTGGATTGAAAAAGAACGGCTGGATGATGGTGTAGTGGGTGACGGAAAACTTGAATTAGCGGACTCGGATTGCGAATGAAATATTGTTGTTAAGTGCCAATCTTAGTGTGGTTGGACATTTTTGGAAGATAAATGGAAGTGTATGTGAAAGTTTTGTTAAACTATGTTTTGTGTTGAATGTATGAAAAATGTTTAGGTTAAAAGTTGGGTATTTATAGGTGAAAAGTGGGGTTTTTAAATTTTTTGCCCGTTAACTATCCGTTGGAAAAATTTGAATTTTGGATATAAAAAAGAAAAAAAAGAAAAAGGACAAATGGCATTTAGTTGTTGCACCCGCCAGTTGCCCAATGGCGTGCGAATGGCGAGAACCTCGATACACAAACGGCGCCGCCATTAGTATCAAGTGTTACGCACCAGTGGTTCAGAGGATGGAACGAGGAGCCAACAGGATAACAACTACGTGATGGGTTAGGAGATAACCATGATTATCTTTTGTTTAGGATATTTGTTTAGGATAAGTGTCGAGTATGTGTTCGAGTCGTATTAGGATAAGTATTTATCTTTGTTTAGGATTATCTTGTTATAAGTATTTAAACTCATCGTGATGATTGAAATCATAAGTATTCAGTTTACAATTCTGTGTTTTTCTATCTTTTTCTACAGGAGCTTGCACTCGCTATAAGTAGTGCTACTATCGATACGTGTAGGTCGTATCAATTGGTGCTTTCATTGAGCTACGATGAATGAGCAACAAATACGGTTACTTTTTAAGGAGCAGTCCGACTCTTTCACAAGTCAGATTGCAGCTTTGAACCAGGAGTTGCAAGCAGCCAAAACATTGGCATTGAGACGCCATGGATCGGGGTCTGGTGGAGATCAAGGACTGCTACCGCGATCAATGCGGTTAGATGTTCCGAAATTCAGTGGAGTTTTATCCTGATAGTTGGATTTTCGCCATTAATGAATACTTTGACCTTCTCACGACACCAGCTGAGCAACGATTAAAGGTTGTGGGTTTCAACCTTGAAGGCGACGCGGCTGAATGGTTTTTGGTGGATGACCCGTAACAATTTAATCAACAGTTGGGACGGGTTTTTTGGGGAGTGTTAGAAAACGTTTTGGTCCTTCTAAATATGAGGATCCTCAGGGTAACGCTGTCCAAGCTTTTGCAAACGGGTACGGTTGCACAATATCAGAGTGAGTTTGAAAAGCTCATGAATCGGGTCACGGATATCTCCGAAAACTTACTCATCTCATTCTATATATCCGGCCTTAAGCCGAACCTGCAACGGGAACTTCTGGTCTCCAGGCCTACTACACTTGGCGAAGCCTTTTCTTTGGCACGCATTACCGAAGCGCGATTAGAAGACCAACGGTCTCCCACCGTTGTCCACACAACTAATGTCGCGACCAGTGTTGTTACTCAAAGGCAGCCTACGACGTATTTTTCAGTTGCTAGTTCCGACGTGGACGTGGGTAAGCCACCCTTGTTACCAACACCCACGCAAGCTACCACCAACACTAATGCTCAGCCACTTTGCTATCAAGTGGATTTCACCCGCTGAACGTCAAGAACGCCTGAACAAAGGGCTATGTTTCAACTGTGATAACAAGTGGATGCGAGGTCATAAGTGTCCCGGTAAGTTTTTATTATTAATGGCAGATGATGGTACAAATCCCAGGCAGGTGACGACCGCGGATGAAGAGAAAGCAGTAGAATCTGCCAAATTTATTAAAAAAATTTGATTAGGGTTCCAAATTTATTAAAAAAAAAAAAATAAAATAAAAAATATAAAAAAAAAAAAAAAGTACTGTTCATCGCGGGGGTACTGTTCATCTCGGGTACTATTCATCAAAAAAAAAATTTTTTGAGTTATTAATCGCTTGAGTATTATTCATGGCATCAGGCGGCAGCGATCAGGACGCGGAATACGCACTCTCTAAGCTCTTGCAAATGGGTACGGTGGCCGAATATGAGAGTGAGTTTGTGGTACTTGCAAATCGAGTAACAAGGATCTCTGAATCTTTACTTATATCGTTTTATATCTCCGGACTTAAACTGGATCTACAATGTTTACTCTTAAGGTCAAAACCCAAAACTTTAGATGGGAGAAGACTTCTTCAAAGCTCGTATCATCGAGGTTCGTTTTGAGACAATTGCAAAGGATGAGAAAGAGCACATCGTTGAAAAGAAAATAGATGTCATTCTACCATTAGAGGGTGAATTTGCTTCACCTAAGGCTGAAGGGTCATTGAATGCTGATGAGTATATTGGAGTTGAAGAGGTTGTGGGTGGTGGCGAAGCGCTTAAGGTTGGCGAGGATGAGTTGAATAGAGTGATATCGACACTTAAGGATGGAGGTGGTGAATTTGATAGTCGTTTGGATGAAATAAATTTGAATTTAAGCGAGGAATTAGCGGACTCTCAATCTGCATATTCTTCGTATCACCTTGAGGGCAAGGTGATTTTTGAAGGAGTGGGGAGTGTTATGGCATGGGTAGCGGAAGACGGAAGAATGGTGTTGTGTTATATCCAAGGCAAAGGAATACGAAAGAAGAAAAAGGTGAAGGCTGCAATTCAAAGAAGATTATGGGATCCCGGATTACGCCAATGTTGCAGGAGGACGGACTGCCCAAACGAATCAAGAAGTCCAAACGTATGGCATAAAGATTATGTCATATAATCTATCTTTATTTACGTGTCTTTGTTTAGTACTGTTTTCATGTTTATTTAGGAAAGTCAATTAAGAATGTTTTAAGACAACACCTTGAGGGCAAGGTGGTTTTGAAGGAGTGGGGAATGATACGCCTGGGCCTGAGCCCATGGCCTATTTAGGTTTTAGGGTTTTACCCTACTTTGTCTTATAAATACTCTTGTAATCATTTATTATAATCAATCAATCAAAGTTTAAAATAAACAAATCTCTAGTTCTTCTCATCTAATTCTTAAGGAGCTCGCACACGCTAAAAGTGATGCCTTATCCCGATACAACCCCTAACCGGGTCGTATCATCAAGTGTGCCCAATGGCGTGTGGTTTGGCTTCGCACCGAGCTCTCTTATACAGTATAATGTAATTTGTGTTATAGGGAATCAGGTTTCTAAATGATGCATTATTGGTTTTTAGTGGTAAACTTCCTCGCACACTCTACTTTACGTACATTTTTGCGTGCACTAATTGGAACTTGAACTATTTGACCCAGTAAATCAAGAATACCTAATTAATATCTATCTTGCCAAATGCCTATTGGCATGGACGGACCTTTAAAGGGGCTAAGGAGAGTTGTGGCCTTCCTAAAATTTTGGGCCATTAGTGTAAAGTTTTGATATTTTAAGGGTTGTTTGCTTCATAACTAATTTTGCCCTCCTATAAAAATTTGTCATGCTTGAACATCAAAAACGTGAAAAGGTCATTTCATTTTCTCAACTCTTGGTTTTAGAGGCAAGATAGGCGTATGACATGTGTTCTGTTTTATTATTGTGCAGTGTTTTTAGCTTCTGTAGTTACATTCTTAATTGTTAAGCATTCTAGAGGTTTACATTTTATTCATCAATATGGGTCTTTTGATCATTTTCATTGGTTTCTTTTGATGTTACAGATTAAGTTCTATCATGTTTGAAATAAGTAACATTATGGAGTTACAAGTTCTTCAAAAGTATAATTTAATGGGAATTTAGATTTTTTCGTTTATTTCATGTCCTCTTGTAATAAACATGACCGTATTACATGTCGATTTTTTAATTATAAAAAATGCTAGTTTAAACTTCTTATAATTTCGGCCCCTTTAAGAAAAACGTTCAAGTTCCGTCATTGCCTGTTGGTATGTTGTATGCATAGTATCGCTAGAGTATGTCTTGCAAATCAAATAGTTGTGGTTTCATATTATAGTTAAGACAAAGAGCACGTTTGGTAATATAAAAACGACACATTTAGAATCATAAGTTACCAAGATTTGTTAGAAAACCAATATACCATTGTCTGCTAGGAAAAAGTGACTAGAGCTGCGAGGACGCGCCTTGGATTCATTCCTATAAAAGTATTTGGCAATACGTACGTAAACACATACATAAAAATTCTTACGAGAGTTGATTAAGATAAAAAGGTTGACGTCTAAAGAAAAAACCTAGAGTGAATTGCAAAATATATTCATGTTGTTTGATATTTTCACAGTTTACATTCTTGTCAGAAACATTTGGTAATCTACATTCCTCCGCTAACAAAGTTAAACTACATCCCTAAGGACTAACGATGCAAACTTTCCTCCGATAGCAGATTTGATTTAACCTTAAAAGAGAGGTAAGTTAGTAGCTGGGACAAGAAATAAAGATGAAAACACCCTCATGTCATACCACGTGCAAAAAATTATTGGAAACATTGGCATCGTTAGTTCATAAGGATGCAAAGTGGTTTACTTTTGATGATGGAGGGATGTAGAGTGCTCAACGTTTTGACATGGACGTAAAATGTTAAAATTTACAAGCCACATAGATATGATGTATTTTGCAGTTTACTCAAAAAACTATATTAAAACGTTTGTGTAACATATACCCTTAAGGCATTGGTTTAAGTGAAAAAAATTTAAAAAAAAAAAAAAAAAAAAAAAAAAAAAAATGAGTTTATTAAATTAAAATCACATGTGATTAAAGTAATTTGTAAATTTAACTAATTGTATAGAATTTTCAATACAAAAAGAAAAATCCGTGTTCATCTAAGTGTTCTAAAGGAACTCGTTAAAAAAATCTACACTCAAAAGCGTTGTAATATTGAGAGAATAAATTGTTTGACACCTAATACCGAAACGTCTCTTATTTTCCATCATAACTCATTCATTAAGAGCACCATGTATGGGTGTGATACAAGATTATAACGCGGCTTATGGCACAAGCCGGTGCTCATGTTATAGGGGTCTATGCCTTAGCCACCAACCGGTACAGCCATTTTTTTTTATTTTATTTTTTTTTGAATATTTGTGTGCAGCGGATGCGAAGCAACGACAAAAAAAAAAATAATAAATAAATAAATAAATAAATAAAACGCTCAACAATCGGCAAAATCAAATATCCAATACTTCATCTTTGTTTAATCCACGCACACAATCTCTGCAAAGATAAAATTTTACTATGTGTCAAAAGTTACTTAAAAGCTTTAAGTAAAAAAAGAATACTGCTTTCGTTCAAAAAAAGAAAAGAATACTGCTACGACGGATGAGGTATTTTTTTCTTCTTCAAATTATTCGAGAAGGACCAATATCTTTTGATTAATAATGGATTCATCAATTCATATATTGTTCATTTTACAGAATATAGGAGGCAACGTTGATATATCAGAGTACGGTACATTTGTCTAATAATAGTAAAACTACCAATGAATCATATGATCATACAATAACAAATAGGATAAAATGATTACTTTATGTATATACATGCATGTTACTAGCTAACTTGTACCGGTAGTATAGGTTACCAGTCATAGTAGCACATATATATATACATCTAATCATAGATGGCATGAGCTAGAACAACTAACTATAAGTCCATAATCAATCTAAACACTAGGAATAATGAATGTCACTAAAAAAAAAGGTTTTCAATCACCTGCTGAAAATAGTAATGGTGGTAAACAAGAAAAGTTCCTAGGGGTGAGGAGGAGGCCATGGGGAAGGTACGCTGCCGAGATAAGGGATCCGTCAACTAAAGAAAGGCATTGGCTCGGTACCTTTGACACTGCTGATGAAGCAGCTCTTGCCTATGACACAGCTGCTCGTTCCATGCGTGGCTCTCATGCTCGTACCAACTTTCTATACCCTGACATGCCACCTGGCTCCTCTGTAACTTCTATACTCGCCCCCAATCACCCAGACAACTCGCTGCCATCACAACTTCCTACTAACAACGATGGTCATCTTTTTCATTTAGATCATTATTCTGATCATAGTTCACACTACAGCATTCTTAGTGCTGCTGACCAATATGCACTTGAGGGAAGCAATAACTATAACTATCATTTTCAATCTAATATTGTTGAGTCGAGTAATATTACTAGTCCAGTAAGCACCATGGAATATCAACTACCAGATGAATATTTTGCAGAACCTAATATGATGCAGGATGATGGTATTAATAATTATATCAGTTTTCAGACAAGTTCCAACGAGTTCAACTCTGATGGAATTGGTAGTTATGCCTCTATTAATCATAATCTTAACATTGGTGGCAACTTTTCAGGCCGTGAGCATGATAATTTTGGCCAAGGACAGGGAGAATTGTTGTTTGGAAGCACAAGTGGGAGTGAGTCGACATTTTCCTCGTATTTGGGACTAGAAGGTTACGACTATGTCCACAGCCCACTTTTTGGGCAAATGCCTCCAGCTTCTGATCCTTCTGTTGACTCTTTTTCTCTTGCTTCTAACTCGTCCCTCTTTTAGTTGTCTGCTCTTTTCATCATATGTATGGGCACAGAGCGTGAACACGGCAATTTGGGTCGTCCCTCCATCCCTGCGATTATCGTATAGTACAAAAGAAGCGATGAAACTAGTGCTGCATGTATAGCACTGCAGCTCTGATGTATGTAACGTATTTTTTTCCCCATTGGTCTCTGGGTTTTTATTATCAAATGTATGGACTTCTTTTGTGTTCTCTTTGGTATGTGATTAGTGTTGCTTTGTTTCAAACTACTCCCGAAATTAAGTAGATAAAGTTTATGATTAATATTTTCAGAAATTTATGTTAATTTTGGAAGGCAAAGACAAACTAATATTGTTTATAAATCTTCAAGCATGTCTACCAACTCTTTGTTTACTCCAAAGCTTTTTAAGTCCAGTGGAGTGGTCTAGCAGTGGGGTTTGCCCTCCAAATGGATGTCCTAAATACAAACCCCCCAGACTTCACCCCCTATATACATTCCGCGTGTATTAGTGAGACGCCAAAGATATGATGGATCGACACAACTCTATATAGAAATAAAAATCAATACACTCTTCCTCCACATGCCCTGTTTTCACTCTATCCAATCATTAAGAAAATATCTTTCTTTACTTAGAACATAGAATAATTCGAATGGAAGTTGGTTTGTTAGACATAGTTCTAGGGTTGATATTCTTTCAAGTTGAGATCAGCATGGCCGATCATATCACCTTAACAAAAAGAATGGGTCCTAAAGTTCCAAACCGTGTTTCTTCATAATGCAATCAACAAACATATACAATCAAGCAAAGAGAACAGGTGGAGAAACTCAGTTTAGTGAGTACATCTACATTTAGATTCGCCAGCTGATAACTAATCTATCCACCGAAATCAATAGATTTCCTCTGTTCGTAGGAAGCTTTCCTATGGGTGATCGAGTGATTGGTTAATCAGCTTGAGAGCTATCAGTTACAGACAGTGCTTAATACAATATCCTTGGAAACTGGTTTCACGCATTATCTTTTGAATATAGTACACGTTATGAAAAAATATAAGGGCTTTATAAGTGATAAAACATGGGTAAGTATAAAATACTCTAACTTCAGTATTTCACATGAACCAAGTAATTAAAAAGAGCTGCACAAAGGGCTTAGGCGCGAGACCAGTCCTGACCAGAGGAGAAAGTCATCCTAAATGGGTCATATCACGGAGTCAATAAGATATATAAGAATAATAACACACTTCTGTCACCTCATTTCCCGAATCACCAAGGAATTTCTTGACCATCCCAAGCAAAGAATTTGCCATTGTCATGACTCTTGCTGCCCTCGATGATGCTCAACAGCTTCTGTACCGAGAATTCCTTGGTGAAGAGCTTGTCTTTGGGAACATTCTTTTGGAATGGCTTAGAAAGATCCGTGTCCACTGTCCCCGGGTGTAATAAAATGCATATCACTGGATCCTTCTTTCTTGCAAATTCGACAGCCGCACATTTGGTTACTGCAGATATCAATACATGCACTTTTAACGTTAATACACAATCTTTGTTGCAAATGCTGCCACCTAAGAACACAAACTTTTGGGATCATTGGCATGCTAGCAGACTTGACCAGGTTAGGAAGAGCTGAACCACTTGATATTTATTTCAAAAAACAATTCAAAATTCTATTCTAACTTCTAGTTGGTCTTGGAGGACAAAATAGATAAAACTCAATTAAATCTGACTGTGTATTTTTTTAGCACAGGCCACAGGGAGAGTATAAATTTTCTGAATGGTTCCTGGTAGAGTTGTCAATTTTGGCCCTTTTATGTATGCATAAAAACAAATTCGTTTAAAATGAAACGAGTCAAACGAGTGACCCAAAGTATAGTTTTAACTTTTAACGCATACAACCTTCTAAGTTGTTTTATGCGTAAAAAACTAGATTAAGTAATAATACACTATTTGAAATATTCAATACATCAACTGTTTACATAAAAATCTTAAAGATTTGGACAAACTTTATTTAGGTCAACCCATCCCAACCTGTCTTGACAGGTACCAAAATATACCATTTTTGACCCGTTACCCAACCAGCTCAACCCGATCAATCTGCCACATGTAATTCCAAGTAAGAAAACTTACACTGATTAAGTGCGGTCTTGGAGGATCGATATGAATGCCATCCACCTAAACGGTTGTCCCCAATTGAGCCAACCCTAGCACTTATGTTAGCAACAACAGCAACATCTCTTTCGGTTCCATTGCCACCTCCAACTTTTAGCAAAGGCCACATATGCTGTTTTCATTGATCAATACTCATATTTGGTCATTAACAGTTAGTTAATATATTACACATAAGCATCTATTTAATCTAATAACATTACAAGCTGTTTCCAGTGCTGTATCACCAAATTCTCATGATACTTTGAGTTTCAATATAACTTGATTTAATTTAGCCAAATTGTCATGATACGTTGGCCAACATATCACGATAACTTGATTTCATGAGTATTTAAGTTTGGTTATTTCATTTAGCCAAATTGTCTTGATACTTTTGGTCAACATATCACGACAACTGGATTTCACGAATCTTAAGTTTTGCAGAAAGATTGATGGTAACTTCATCCCAGTGCGTAGCGCGGGCATCACAAAACCTTGTTTACATCATATATCAAATGATAATATATGGAAATGTAACATCTTGAGTTAATGATTGCCATCCATCACCCACTGACGCGTCTGCTTATTTGATTTACAAATACACTGCGAGTTGCAAAATGCGAAAATCTATTTGTTCGGTGAAGCAAACGATAAGATAGTGTGAGTTTAAAGGAGACTTGATTAGTGTTGGTAAATGTTACTAATGAAAGAAGAAACCATCAACCAGCCAGTTTCAATAGGTTGCAAATGATAAGATTGTGTGAGTTCAAAGGAGACTTTAACAGATAGTGTTTTAAGAAACTACGCAATTGATATGAAAGACACATATTGAACATCGGAACAAACATGTCAAAGCACACAACATAACAGAACTAGATGAGCATACCTTAATAACCAAAATTGGACCCACAGCATTAATCTCGTAAGCAAGCAGCAACGATGATCTCTCTACTTTGCTCAAAGTTGTTTCTGTGCCAAAGATTTCGTAAAACCAAGTAAATTATCCATACTGGTCAAAGAATCTAGATATTTTCAAAGTACACTGATAAAGACTTGAAATAGCTCACCTGGTTGTATAACACCAGGTATTGAAAGAATACCAGATGCATTAACAAGAAGATTTAAGTAGCCGTATCTCTCTCTTATTGCTCTTGCAGATTCCTGACTTAAAATTATTAGTTTAGTACAAAGTGCAAAAAGAATTGCTGACTTTACAGTTTATATAGTCGTATTATCTTTTTTTATGATTTCTATCCAAAGTTAATTCTTGTTGAACTTTCTATTTTTCTGTTTGTTCAAAGACAAGTAACAAGAAGTAACCTCTATTGTGCTTTCAATTGTAAGATCCAACCTTTGAATATGCAGCCTTTCGGAAAACTTGTTTTTTAACTCATTTAGCCCTGCTGCTCCATCAGGATTTCGACATGTAGCGATCACATGTTCCTGTGAATTTCTCTCTAGCAATTGCTTGACCTGTAAAACACACAAATAGGGAAATTGAAATTAGAATATTGAGCAAATGTAAGGGCATAAAGTCCGTTGTCCTTAAGAAAATATAAGCCCTCGCTACAACACTAAATGTGTAGTCAGCTTACTGAGTAAATATTAATTTCTCACTGAATAATCTTTAATCAAAACCTTGCAAGCAATAAATTGGGGGGAAAACAAAGCTTTAGCTATCTATTTATATGTATACAATCTTATTCAGACACACTGACCGAATTCAAACTAATAAAAACACCTCTTTTGCCCACCCGTGTGGAACTCCCATTTGCCATGTTGTTGAGGACTTACTTCAACAATCGCCTACTTAGGTTTTGAAACTTTTACCACTTATATAAATAAAACTAATGTTAACTGAATGTATCTTCGGTTTGAACTTTGCCAAATAGTGGCTTCCACCATTTGTGCCATGTTTTCTAGTATTGAACTTTAAGCATAGCCTGTTTTGCAGATTTTCACAGATACATGAACATAAAAGAAGTTCTGCAGATATTTACCAGAAGCCGCACCCTCATTGTATCCATAATAGGTGCAGTTCCTTTCACTAGCAAGGGAATAATCGACTATAGTTTACTCGCTAATGACTAACAAAACCTAGAGGTGAAGTCAATCATTAACAACCCTCTTTCAGTGCATTAAATCTTTAAGACAACTAGAAACCAGTCTAGATAAACTTTAGGTTCGTATTGTCAACTCTGTCTAGATAAAGCATGCCTTATACATTAAGCTCTAGACAATACTCCGTATTTCTTAATTTCGCCTTACCGTAAAGCTAAATGTAGAGCCAACTACCAATCTAATATGTTCATTTCCATTTTATAAATATTTGTATATACAAAATTATGCTACAAATGTATCGAACAGGCATAATGACTTATCTCGTCTTATGAGAAAAAGATACGGAGTAATTTGTTAAATAAAATTACAGATATGAAAAAATGCATACGAATTCAAGGCCAATGCCACGTGAAGCACCTTGAACCAACGAAACAGCAACTTCAGGTTTCGACGAAGATACAAATGTAGAAAAAGAAGAAGATCGTAAATTAATAAGAGATGTAATAAGTTTTGGTGTTGTGTTTAATAGATTAAGCTTCATTTTTGCTATTGAATTATGAATGATACTTACAAATGTTAGATTGCATTGGGTGAATTATGAATGAATTCGAATATGAATTTACGTCGTGGCGTATCGGATGGCCATTGACGTGGATTGATATGGCACCATTTATTCATTTATTCACGAGGCGTGACATGACATTAGGCCAACATACTTTTTAGAGTCACAGGGAATTTATTCAAGAAGGTTTTACTTAGGGTTATACTATACAAGCCCCCCTATTATGTGGGCTCCGCCTATTCTGATCAACATGTACAAATTTTAAAGCACACAGTACAAGCGGCGGCAGCACATGAAAAGTCAACACCCCCTATAGGAGGGCTTGAATAACTCATCCCTTTACTTACCCGCGAGAGTAAATTTACTTAAAATAAAAATAATAAGTAGATTAAATAGTTAAATAATGACCTTAAAATTATGAATTTTTACACTAAACTGCAAAGCCCCCCTACTATGTGGGCTCCGCCTATTCTGATCAACATGTACAAATTTTAAAGCACACAGTACAAAGCGGCGGCAGCACATGAAAAGTCAACACCCCCTATAGGAGGGCTTGAATAACTCATCCCTTTACTTACCCGCGAGAGTAAATTTACTTAAAATAAAAATAATAAGTAGATTAAATAGTTAAATAATGACCTTAAAATTATGAATTTTTACACTAAACTGCAAAGTTCATTTATATATCATCTTCCTCATCCATACTTGTACACACATTACACACACAGAGTGAAAAACACACTCACTCAAGAACACAAACACTTCAAAAAACACAAAAACAACTAATTTAAATCGTATGGGGTGGTTTTGTAATTTTGTTTTTGTCTTTTCTACGTTTCAACGTACGTTGCCATGGCAACGCCTAGCATAACGCCAAGCTTAACATAGAACATGCAGTGTCATAACTTGGGTTCAAAACCATCCACATCACCATAACGTCGAGCCATGCGTTCAGAGGCGGAGCTACCGGGGGGGGGGGGGGGGGGTGGGGGTTTGAACCCCCCCCCAAAACTTTCTGGCGTAGTGTGTTTTTTCTTTTAGATTCTCTTTTTTTTTCGGCATTTTGCCGCCCCCCCCCCCCCCCCCCCCCCCAAGTAATTTCGTCACTCCGGTTCTAGTGAGTTAGTGAGACATGGTAATCTAAAACTGAAAATGAAAGTTGTTGTAATGGTGAATAGGAGGTGTCTAATTGGAGAAGATAAAGTGGGGAAGAAAAGTAACTTTTGTCTTTGTTTTGGATAGTCACGTGGGTGTGTTAAAAGTTGTACTTTTCTTGATTTTTTAATTACCTCTCAAACCTTTTTTTTTATTAAAACGTTATTATGTTTCCAGTAGTGACATGTTAGCAAAACCCTTCTTAATTTTATATGTAATTTCATACTTTTATAGCTTATTTGAATATCGTTTGTAGATTTACAAAATATTACTCCTAGTAGAATAGTTTCGGGTACATAAAAATTGATATTTAATAACACAAATAATGTTCTTTATTTCTAGCCTCACCATTAATGAAGTCTAATAAAATTCGAGTTTTAGCTTTTATAGTTTCATTCAATGATTGCAAATCCTTTTTACATATTGATTATTGAATTAAAAATTCTTAAGTTAGCACACATTTTTTTCGTTCAAAATCAGGCTTGATGTTAAAAAAAATAAAAAAAAATTGCCCCCCTTTGAAATTTTTTCTAGCTCTGCCCTTACATGCGTTATGGTACCCAATGCTCTTAGGGTTGGTGAGTTCATAGGTTTAAGTAAACAAAAAGTAATATATGGACCACAAGATTTAAAATTGGTTTGACCAGTACACTCGGTTATGTGACCAGTTCACTCGGTCATGTGACCAGTACATTCGGTCATGTGACCAGTTCATTCGGTCATGTTACCAGTTCACTCGGTTATGTGACCAGTTCATTCGGTCATGTATGAATAAAATCGTTCAAAGTGCTTGTGCCCATGAGAAAAAGAATTAAGTATGTAACATGTGAATATATAACGCATTCGAGTAAACAACAAATTCATAAGTAAAACAAGTAATGGTTTGAGTAAACAAGTAGCATATTCAAGTAAAACAAGTATTGCATTTAGATAAAAACGAGCATATATTCTCCCCCAAAAGTATTTCAAAACAAGTAAAATAGGGGCCATGAACTCACCTGGAACAACCGATATGATAACAAAAGGAAAGTGCACGGAATTGGGGGTCGGAAACTATTCGCAACATAATATGAATGATATGTCTTAGGTTCGGCAAGAGGTCATGTATGCAAGTTTACACTCTAATATATTCACCCGTACATGTTCGTTGTAAAGTTTGGTGGTTAAAAACGTAGTTAAGTTATGGTGCTCGTTTAAATATCAATTATACACATTTATATGTCGTCACTAGTTCATCTCGTAATTAAGTGTGGTCATGTTGTTAATAAGTATCTTAGAAAATCACCAACGTGCTTTAACAACATTCTACGATAGTTGTCAAAGTGATTTTTGAGAAAAATAAAGTTTTACGTCACAATTTACACTTTCTTAGATTTCTGAAAATGACTAAGTGGCCAAATAAATCTAGCCGTAAAGCAGTTTCTAATAAGTGTTATTGACCCAACTCAGTTGATTTAGGAAGTATGTAGCAAGGTATACAAAAGCTAACACTGACTTTTAGCCCATTCGGATCCTGAACCCACACTTTTATGGCCATAAAGTTAGGTGGTCAGGCTGTTTTTATGGTTTCTGGACAGTTTTCGGGGAAGTTTGACAGGTCATAAGTTACTCGTTATAAATCCATTTGACGAACGATTAGACGTTTTGGAAACTAGGACAGGTGAACTTTATTTTACCTACTAGTGCCATTTTTCCATAACAGACCCTATCTATGAGAAAAACGGGGTTAAACATGGTCACATAGGAAAAACAGTTTTGACACTTAGAAAAGTTTCAGTTTGAGCTGTTGGTTTTGGCCACTTTTCGTCATAATTCAAATCTATGTATCTTGGTCGTTTTAGCTCCGTTTCTTAAATTCTTTATATCCCCAAGTTCGTATTTAAGTATAATAACATATTTTAAGTGCCTCGGAAGGTCTAGTTAACTATTAATACTCGATTTTACCTTTCGAAAAACCCCTAACAGCACGTATTATTTCAGAAAATTGTTTTTCGTCGCCTAACTTAGAATTAGCGTATCTTCTTCGTTATATGTCCGTTTTAGACCGTTCCAGCGACCACATATTCGTAGTTGAGTCTATTTTCTATATTTCTACTCAAATCATTCGTCTAACTTTCTGATTTTTTCTAGATTTTACAAATTAGGACTGCCTTGTACAAAAGTGTTTCAAGAATGTATTTTCTACTTCCCAAATTATACCAAACCACTTTTCAACAGCTTCAAGACTACCCTAACTCTTCCAAAATCCTTGCCAAGAATTATCAATCTATTAGTATGTTCATAAAATATATTTAGGACTTAGTTAACCATCACAAGTTTAAAAGTGTTTCAAACATGTACAAAGTGATATACATAAGTGTATGCAACTTCAAAATGATTACTAGAAATTGAAAGTAATATACATAGGAGTAGTATAAAAGCTCATGGGCTAAGTGGAGCTTACTTGAGGTGATTATGAGAATGAGGTGATGAAAACACAAGTTAACCCAAAAGTATCAAGCTTTAACCCTCAATACTTGATTCTAGTACCCAAATAATCACTAAATAAACCTTGCACTTGAAAAACCAAATCTTTCTTGCTTCCTCTCCTTGTGGTCGTGTAGTGTAAGAGTGTGGAGTGAGTGATTAATAGTTTTTCTTGTACTAAGGTATGTAAAAGGGTGCTAGGTTTCATATATATACAAGTTAAAGTCCAAGTTCTAATAGTTAGTCAAAGAAAAAAATCTAGTTGGTCTTGGTCTTGGGTCTTGGCCGACCTAGCTGGGGGGGGGGGGGGGGGAACAATGTCTTGGTCAAGCACATAATTTGGTAACTCCATGTTTTAAGATTCATGTCAAGTATTAATTGTAAGTGTAAAAGTTGTCTAGTAATTATTATTTGTAAGTGTAAAAGTTGTCTAGTAGTATTATATGGAACAAGGGGGGGGGGGGGGGGGGGGGGCAATATATGAAGTGTAGGAGTAGAAGATTTAATTTTTTGTAATATGTGTATATGAATTATTGGTATTAGTAAAAATGGGTATTGGTTATCGGTTTGGTGATTATCGTAAGTTACGCGTAATTAAACTTAATGAATGAAGAAATTATATTAGGCGTAAGGAAATATTTTTGGAACTTTGGTAATAATTTAGAAAGTATAAAAAATGCGTTAAAAATAATTGTTAGGAGTATTGGGTATATCGGGTGTTTATTTAAATAGCGAAAGTGTTTTGTTTAAAGTAACAATCGTAAATAAATAAAAGGGAATTGTCTTAGGGATTAAAATTTCGAACTGGAGTAGGAGTGGTGCGCGTGCGTGTCGTTGCGGTTTAGCAGTATTAATGCCTACTCAAGTTTTAAATTTGTATTTAGCCGACTTATCAATAACACACCACACTTAACGAGCAGTGTACCCGGTCAGTATGAATATAATGGTAAGTGAGTGTCCGATTACTAAGAGTGGAACGTATTTATCTAGTTATTCTAATCAGTATTTATTAATATCCTAAGTTAGCTATACAACCTAATCTAACGCAAGGGGTTCAGCCTAAGAGACTGGCACGGTTTGGTTATGATTAAATAAAAGCTGAACTAATGAGCACGAATCAGCGAGAAGCCACACACGTACACAGATAAATACTTGAGACAATAAGAAGACCTATCCTGATAATTAAGTAGGCTTGTCACTTGTTTTATTGCTAGTTTTATATGAAGTGTATATAATTAAACCTTTCTCGTTGGCTCTAATCTTATTCGGCGAGTAAAACCCTTAATGATTACTTATGTCTATCCTATTTATTTAAAGAGACGCTAAAACAAATAGGCGAGGAAGGGGCATGGCGACCCAAGCAATGCTCAGCTAGACACAGAGGTTATCAATGCACTAATAAAAGTCACCAAAGACATCAACATATAAACTTTAATTAATGGGAAAGCAATATTAAGGGGAGTGCATGATTTTCCGTAGTCACATGACACAAGCCCATCAATCCTGATGAATTAAAGGTGTACTAATACAATAAAACAAAACTACTTAATGAATTGAATACATGCAGGACCTTCTTACAGCTCTTGTATCTTCGTTTAGGTGTGTCTTGTGCTGCTTGGTCGTCTGAATTCGGCTCTAGGGTTATGTGGTCTTCGACTAAAAAAAACTAGGCTCTCGAAATTCGTCTGGCCTTGGGGTATTTATAGTTTCTGTCTGAGGGATAGATGCGGCGCATCTAGTTGATAGATGCGGCGCATTGACTTAACTTCGCGTGGGGTCCAAGATTAATATATTCAGGAATATTCGTACACCGTCTTCTGATGCGGCGTATCTTGATCTCTGTATGCGGCGCATGTACTTGGATTGTAACTTGTGAAAATTTTGATAGTGATACGCCGTATGTAAGAAGTATGTTGCGGCGTATCTGGAGTAGAACAAGCTTGATTTCTGGATTCAGTAGGCTTTTGAACATCTTGCTTGTTTTGCTCCATTAATTAGTCCAAAATCGCCAAGTTTCACATAATTGCTTGTTTTTACTCTGAGAATTACTAAAGTAAACATTAATGTATCGATTCTCATATATTAATATAATAAAAACAAGTCAAATAAATAGGATAAATGATGATAATAAAATGTACTTATTTGAGTTCATCAAATATCCCCCACCATTGAACTTTACTTGTCCCTAAGTAAACCTGAGAATTAATCAAATGAAAATGTATCCTAAAAGATATTAGGATTTATTTTTATATTTAAGCATGTATTTCGTTTTGTCATAATCATACAACCCAAACACTTAACGAAGTAGAATCCAAAATAATTTTTAATGTAAAACAATTCTAAATCGATTTAATTGCTTAGTTGTGACGAATATTCTATCATAGGCTTGGCAAGTATACGCATCTCCCCCACTAAAGCTAAGGAATAAACAAGTCTAAAAGCGGTAAAAAAGGTTTGTTGGTTAAGGGTTGATCATCCTTTTTAATCTCTATCGATCTCATATTCCAGAAAAGGCGACAAAAATCACAAATACATGATCGAATCCCGACCACGATACTTGCAATTGCTCAAATCCTTAACTCGAATAGGCTAAAGATAGGACCAAGTAATCTTCACCAATAATATTATATCAAAAAGGGCGGACAAAATCATAAATACATAGCCGAATCCACGACTACGATACATTAAGATTGTCAAATCCCTAATCTCAATAAATCAAGGTTTGGATGAAGAATGATATAGGGTATGGATAATATTTGGGTACAAATTGGTGTAAAATAAAAAATAAACAAAACAGATAAATTAAAATCCTAAGTGTGGTTAATCACTTTCCCAACCATCCCATTAATAAGACTCATATCATTGAATAACTCACGCTTTAACACTTGAAACACACGCTTTAGGTAGACACGAATTATACTCAACAAGATCTCAATCAAAGAATAACCTTAGTTGGCGTTCCCATAACGGCCAACTCCCATTCAAATCCATAAATATAATATATAACAACAAATAGTGGTGGATATCGCCCACTTAATACAAAACTTTTACATAAATTGGTTAAAACAAACTTCCAAACTTTTCCTTTTTCTTTTTTCTTTTTTTTTTTTTTTTTTTTTTCGATTTTTTTTTTTTTTTTTTTTTTTATATGTGTAAAATTTCACAACTTTACTATCATATTTTTCCGGATAATTTTTCCATACTCTTCATACTTTCAGAAATAACTGTAATAGTGCAATTCCCGACATAACCAAAAATAAACTAAAAGATATACAATATTTACTTTCATACCAATTGCATTGTGCAATTTCCCGACCTAACCAAAGATAATGAATTTACGCACGTGAACATAGGTAATGTAAGGAAAACACACTTTGCCTAAATCAATTTAACCACGGATTTTAATCTACAGGGTAGGCTAAGGTGTAAGGGTGTAACAAACATTATAACAAAGGTGTAAGAAACGAAAGGAATGGCTCTGAGGGTTTTTCTAGGGGTATCTTACTCTAAAAGTGAGAGTAACAAAGGGTTTATACGGGGGTTAACTAACCAGTGTAGTTTAGTTAATATCACATAACATATAAAGGCTATTTGGGTGTAATCCTAGAAATTTACCAATTTAGACAAGTCACTCCAATTATATAGATAATACTTATTATGGTGGTCTTGAATAGTATACAAGCCAAGTTCTAAAGTTTACAAGTCACCAGCACACTAAAGTTTTAATATTTTTGAAAGAATAGAGTTATGTGTGCGGTTATGTAATTTAGACTTTAAACAAAAAACATGCTAAAAAATTTAAATTTTGATACATTAAGCGCATTTTAAGCATATTTTGAAAAAGTTTAGGACAAGTAAGTGTTCTAATTCTCCAATCCCCCCACTTAAGTTAAACAATGTCCTCGTTGTTTGTGTCAAAGATTAAAAACTGGAAAATAAAAGAAACTAGAACAGAAAAATTCCCCTGAGATTTTTCTCGGTATGATCCTCCATTATTCGTATAAGAGCAAAAATTAACTTTCTTGTGGATGAGAACGTTTAAGCTTCATAGATGATGTATCCACAAAAAATGCAGGAATCTATAATACCATTTAAGCTTTAACACACCTGAGTTAAGAAGGTTCAAACTTGCATAATACATTAGTAGTTAGTAAAATAAAACTTAAAAAATTAAATTGTAAATCATTAGGTCAGTCGATACGCCGTATCTTATGGAAAAGATACGCCGTTATCGAGCCTGGAATAAGTACGAATCAGAATAAAAGATGCGTCGCATCCTTAACCAGGGATGCGCCGCATTAAATAAACTGACAGAAAGTCTTAAAGTCAAAAATAAAAATGCATAAAATAAAATTAAGATATGACCAGTGCAGGTGATGCGTCGCATCTTAGGATGGAGATGCGCCGCATCTTCTGCAGGTCTGACAGACTCGACACAGAACAGAAAAGTAAAAATTTTTCTTCCGGGTTGTCTCCCGGTCAGCACTTGTCTTTATTCCAGAGTCTTCAAGTTAGACTCACGTTCAGCTCCTTATTCCAAATACTTCGGGTTCAAACTCCACCACCTCGTTCTCAGTATCCTCAATTTTATTATCAAAGTATTTTTTAACTCGTTGCCCGTTTACCTTGAATATTATAACCATTTTTATCGCATATTTCAATAGTCCCATATGTAACCTCGAGTCATGCCATCTTTTAGTTCTTTCTTTGTAGATCTTAGTATTTCTGTAGGCCTCATCTCTTAGTTCGTAGAGTTCATTGAGTTCCATGAAACGGTTCTTCGTTGCAGCTTCCATATCCATGTTACATTTCTTTAAAGCCCAATATGCACTTTGTTCTATTTCGACCGGTAGGTGGCATGCTTTTCCGTATACAAGACGAAATGGAGTGCATCCCGTCGGTGTCTTATAGGCTGTACGAAATGCCCATAAAGCATCATTTAACTTGTCAGACCACCCTTTCGGATTATATCCAGTCGTTTTTTCTAGAATCCGTTTTATAGCCCTATTGGTTACTTCAGTTTGCCCATTGGATTGAGGATGGTAAGCAGTGGAGACCTTATGATACACTCCATATTTTTGCAAAGCTCTTCCTAGATGGTGATTACAAAAGTGTGTTCCCCTATCACTAATCAATGCTTTAGGAACTCCAAACCTAGCGAACAAACTTTACAAAAATTTAAGAACTACCTTGCTTTCGTTTGTTGGTAACGCTTGCGCTTCGACCCATTTTGATACGTAATCAACAGCAACCAAAATACACTTATTACCTTTAGATTCAGGAAACGGTCCCATGAAGTCCAATCCCCATATGTCGAAAACTTCACATACATGGATATAGTTTTGCGGCATTTCGTTTCTTGATGTAATATTTCCGGATCGTTGACACGCATCACATCCTTTTATATAATCTTTTGCATCATCCAACATAGTGGGCCAATAGAATCCTGCATCAAGGATTTTTCTTCTTGTAATAACTGCACCGTGATGTCCTCCCATCGGCCCTGAATGGCAATGTGCTAATATTGCTGGGACATCATCTCCATCTACGCATCTTCGTATAATGTTGTCAGGACATAATTTAAAGGCATAAGGTTCATCCCAAATATACTCACTAGCGCGATTTAGAAATCTTCTTTTCTCGTCGGATGTTAGCCCTTTTGGAATTTCATTTGCAACAATAAAGTTTATATAGTCGGCATACCATGGTCTATTATTATTACTCTTAATTCTTACCATCATAAGGTGTTCATCAGGAAAGTCATCAGCGATTTCCCTTTCATCAAGCACCTCCATATCAGGGTTTTCAAGCCTAGATAAGTGGTCAGCAGCTAGATTCTCGGCACCCTCTTTATCTTTAATTTCAATATCGAATCCTTGGAGCAATAAAACCCACCTAATAAGCCTTGGCTTGGCATCCTGTTTATTGAACAAATACTTCAAAGCAGAATGGTCAGTGTAAACCATAGTTTTTGACAATATAAGATATGACCAAAATTTATCGAATGCAAAAACTACTGCTAAAAGTTCTTTTTCCGTGGTGGTGTAATGTTCTTGGGCATTATTTAATGTTTTGCTAGCATAATAAATTGGCTTAAATTTATTTTCTATCTTCTGGCCAAGTACAGCTCCAACAGCATAATCACTAGCATCACACATTAGTTCAAAAGGTAGATTCCAATCTGGCGAAATTATTATAGGTGCAGAAGTTAGTTTTTCTTTAAGTATATTAAACGCCTTTTTGCAATCTTCAGAAAAATCAAACTTCGCATCTTTTAGCAATAATTGGGTCATAGGCCTAGATATCATTGAAAAATCCTTTATGAACCTACGATAAAATCCAGCGTGCCATAAAAAACTTCTAACACCTTTTACATTAGTGGGGTAAGGTAGTTTAGTAATTACATCAATTTTAGCTTTGTCGACTTCTATACCTTTCCAGAAATCTTATGTCCTAACACAATTCCCTCTCTAACCATAAAATGACATTTTTCCCAATTAAGAACAAGGTTAGTTTCTTCACACCTAGCAAGCATTTTATCAAGTTTATAGAGACAATCACTAAATGAGTTACCGAACACCGAGAAGTCGTCCATGAAGACTTCCATAAAGTCTTCTACCATATCATGGAAGATAGCCGTCATACAACGTTGGAAAGTAGCAGGGGCGTTGCATAGTCCGAACGGCATTCTCCTATAGGCGAAGGTTCCATAAGGGCAGGTGAAAGTCGTCTTCTCTTGATCCTCGGGGGCAATGGGTATTTGGAAGAAACCTGAAAAACCATCTAAAAAACAATAATAATCATATCCTGATAGTCTTTCTAACATTTGATCAATAAATGGAAGAGGGAAGTGATATTTTCGCGTAGCATCATTGAGTTTGCGGTAGTCGATGCAAACTCTCCATCCAGTAACAGTTCTTGAAGGGATTAGCTCATTGTCGTCATTGAGTACTACCGTCATTCCTCCCTTTTTTGGTACAACGTGGATAGGACTGACCCACGAGCTGTCGGAAATTGGGTAGATAAGTCAGGAGTCAAGTAATTTTACAATTTCATTCTTCACCACGTCTTGGACTTTTGGATTCAAACGCCTTTGGGGTTGGATAGTTGGTTTGAATTCATCTTCCATAAGGATTTTATGTGTACAGAATGACGGGCTAATTCCCTTAATATCAGACATACTCCATGCTAATGCTCCTCTTCGTTTATATAGTACCTCATCTTTTCCTATGGTAAGAGTTTCTTTGGGGTCTTCCGAAACAGTTGGGGAAAATATCAAACATTGTTCCTGAAAATTAAAAATAGGTAGATTTCAAAGTAAAAACTTCCTAGTGTAAAGGTTAGAATATTTTCCGTTCGGAAATAAGAAAAAGTTGCTGATATCTGTAGACGATGCGCCGTATCCAGAAAGTTGGATACACCGTATCTTATTTCGTTAAAATTTAATCAGAAAACAGATACGCCGCTTATAATTTTAGCATGCGCCGTATCCAGTTTAAATTTATCAAAAATCGATTATATTTATTAAAATTAAATGCGTCGTATTAACAAAAGCTAATGCGCCGTATTTTCGTTATGTTTCAAAATACAAGATTTTTGATTTAGTAGATGCGCCGTATTGATAGAGATCGATGCGTCGTATCTATTTAATAATTCGAAAAACTGTTTTTAATTTAAATAGACAATACGCCGTATCTGTTAAAACAGATGCGTCGTATGGCGTTAGGGTTTAGAAAAATTTCTTATTAAAAACAGAATACGCCGTATCTTGGGAAAAGATGCGTCGTACTCGAATTTATTAAACGCGTTGTATTTTATAAAAATTAAACGCAATACGCCGTATCTGTGAAAACAGATGCGCCATATCGTTTGTATCAGCTCAATACAACGACAGCAGAATGCAGAAAAATAGAAAAACAAAAAAACTAAAATAAAAATAAACAAAAAGAAACAAAAATTAAAGAAAATAAAAACACACAAAAACAGAAAATATGCAAATATACAATGAATGCAATCTATCTAATATATAACAGGGTTAGTGGTTAGAATCTAAAGAAAAAATATAAAAAAAAAGAACCCTAATTAAAATACTAATCAAATTAACAGATAATAACAATTCACTCCCCGGCAGCGGCGCCAAAAACTTGGTGCGCGTGCGTGTCGTTGCGGTTTAGCAGTATTAATGCCTACTCAAGTTTTAAATTTGTATTTAGCCGACTTATCAATAACACACACACTTAACGAGCAGTGTACCCGGTCAGTATGAATATAATGGTAAGTAGAGTGTCGATCACTAAGAGTGGAACGTATTATCTAGTTATTCTAATCAGTATTTTAATATCCTAAGTTAGCTATACAACCTAATCTAACGCAAGGGGGTTCAGCCTGAGAGACTGGCACAGTTTGGTTATGATTAAATAAAAACTGAACTAATGAGCACGAATCAGTGATAAGCAAACACGTACACAGATAAATACTTGAGACAATAAGAAGACCTGTCCTGATAATTAAGTAGCTTGTCACTTGTTTTATTGCTAGTTTTATATGAAGTGTATATAATTAAACCTTTCTCGTTGGCTCTAATCTTATCGGCGAGTAAACCCTTAATGATTACTTATGTCTATCCTATTTATTAAAGAGACGCTAAAACAAATAGGCGAGGAAGGGGCATGGCGACCCAAGAAATGCTCAGCTAGACACAGAGGTTATCAATGCACTAATAAAAGTCACCAAAGACATCAACATATAAACTTTAATTAATGGGAAAGCAATATTAAGGGGAGTGCATGATTTTCTGTAGTCACATGACACAAGCCCATCAATCCTGATGAATTAAAGTGTACTAATACAATAAAACAAAACTACTTAATGAATTGAATACATGCAGGACCTTCTTACAGCTCTTGTATCTTCGTTTAGGTGTGTCTTGTGCTGCTTGGTCGTCTGAATTCAGCTCTAGGGTTATGTGGTCTTCGACTAAAAAAACTAGGCTCTCGAAATTCGTCTGGCCTTGGGGTATTTATAGTTTCTGTCTGAGGGATAGATGCGGCGCATCTAGTTGATAGATGCGGCGCATTGACTTAACTTCGCGTGGGGTCCAAGATTAATATATTTAGGAATATTCGTACACCGTCTTCAGATGCGGCGTATCTTGATCTCTGTATGTGGCGCATGTACTTGGATTGTAACTTGTGAAATTTTGATAGTGATACGCCGTATGTAAGAAGTATGTTGCGGCGTATCTGGAGTAGAACGAGCTTGATCTTCTGGATTCAGTAGGCTTTTGACATCTTGCTTGTTTTGCTCCATAATTAGTCCAAAATCGCCAAGTTTCACATAATGCTTGTTTTTACCTGAGAATTACTAAAGTAAACATTAATGTATCGATTCTCATATATAATATAATAAAACAAGTCAAATAAATAGGATAAATGATGATAATAAAATGTACTTATTTGAGTTCATCAAATATCCCCCCACTTGAACTTTAATTTGTGAAACCTGAAAAGTTCATTATTATTTTATAACAATAACTCAAATGTTTCTATCCTTGTTTAAAGGGTTTTGGGGTGGTGGACAGGAGTGAAAGTTATAATGGTTATTTGGATTAATGGCATATAATAGCAACAAACTTTCTCAAATATTCACATATCAGTTATTAACCCAATAAAATACCACAATACCAATCAAATTTTTTTGTGTTGATATCAACAAAAATCCGCTTTACCTCCTAATCCACGTCAACGACAAATGTACATGTCACGTCATACATTTGTACAGTTATGATCCACGTCAGACTGGGTTCATATCCGATAAGTGAACATCTGACAAAGTTTGATGGGTATTAAAAATAGGTATTCATTATTGGTTTGGTGATTATCGTAAGTTACGCGTAATTAAACGTAATGAATAAAGAAATTACATTAGGCGTAAGGAAATATTTTTTGAACTTTGGTAATAATTTAGTAAGTATTAAAAAAATGCGTTGACCATGTCCTTGAAATCAGCCCAAGGTATTTTGAAAGCAGCATCCAGTCCCACTGACTGAGCATAAGCATTCCACCAAGTCAAGGCACCACCCAGCAATGTGCTTGTCGCATACTTGACCTTACAATTCTCTGCACACTTACACATGCGGAAGACTGACTCCAGCTTCTCTAACCATCTAACTAAGCCGACAGCCCCTTCATCACCACTGAAATGCTGAGGCTGGCAATACATAAATTCCTTGTAAGTACAACCACGAGCCACGGGTTCAACCCTGGTTTCCGTTCCACTGGCTTCCCTGCCGTTACTACTGTTGCGGAGGGTCTCATATTCAGCCATAGCAGCGGCAACTTGTGCAGTGACTCGCTGAGCAATGAGTCTATCGATAGCAGCTGCACCCATGCTTTGTTTCTTTGGTGGCATTCTCTTCAAAACAAGAAAAGAAGAGTGAGACGTAATAAAGACGTTTCCTAAAAGTAGGTGTTCTAAAGTGGCTTGTCATAAAATGAAAGCTTGAGGTCGTGTTATGATTAGTTGGCGTGCTTCTAGGTGGTGGTTCACGAGGTGATGTAGATGTTCTAAATTATGGGACGAGTGTTCAAACTAGCCTTCAGAAGTGGTTAGTAAGGTAATCGGGAAATTGGTAGACTGTAACGGGTTTTAAGGTCACGTAAAACGATATTTCGTATGATTGTGAAAATTTTCAGAGATCGTTTGTATTAATCAAGATATCTTGAAAATATTTAAAGGACCTTTAAAAAGTATGAGTGTCCATTTAAAAGGAAAGTACTGTGACAAGAAAGTATTGTGGTGCTAATGTGTTGGATGTAGATGTGAATCTTCATGCAACGATTGTATATACACACAGGAATTTTTGAAACCCTTAGAAATCGAGTATATAATCAATCTGGACATAATTATATTATAAGTACTCCCAGTATTGCAAAATTCACGTCTGAGTCGGACATAAGTGATCAGGCTATGTCCTACTGTCCCTGATCGAATATAGGTGATCAGTCTATATTCCACCGAGGTTCAATGAATTTTGAAATACTCAGCTCAGTTATACTAATAATATGTCCATCACATTTAGAAGCAGTTTTGAAAGACTAAGGCAAGTGTAAAACCCGAAATTTCTGAACACGTAAAATACCCAAAATACCCTCTAATTTTGAACTTTTAATAACTTATGAAATACGCTTTAAATTAAAACTTGAAGTTATATATATCATGTTATGACTCGAAACTATACGATATGAACATGTAACCTAAGGTATTATATGAAATTGTACAAGAAACTTATGAATAAAAGTATGGCACGTTTAATATGTCCCTATAAGCCAAAATTAATTTAAAATATGTAGACAACATATAACTAAAAGATAAGTATGAAATTTTGCTAATTTTGGAACAAGTATACTACTCAATAGGTTATAATCCATCTCGGCCATAACAACTCTTTAATACTCCTCATCCTAGTTTATTAATTCACGACACCATCTATAACAAATATTCGGTATCATTATTTTCCAATTTAGAAAATACTTCTCTTTGCCTTTATTATAAAACGTCACATTGACTGTGAAACGTCACATTGATTGGGAAATACTTCTGTTTGCCTTTATTAGAAAATATGTCACACCTTCACATGCCTTATTCACGCCTGAAATTAGGCTGACTTTTCTTTTATTCCATATTGGTCGGCCATAATAATCGGCTCCAACTCCCAAATATCTTTCTGATATATATGGAAATACAACATCATAAGCAATACTTTTTAAAAGTTGGATTAGAATGAATCAAATATATTATCACACCTTGCAACCTCCATATCTTTTCCTCTATTACCGAGTATAACACACCATCAAAGACACATAAAACTCTAGTAAACTAAAGTGGATCGGCTGCCTCATTTCTTTCCAAGAAAGCAAGTCGCTATGTGGGAATTTCACTAAGTTGGTGATAGATTCGTGGTGGCTCCGCCTGGGTTTGTTCGAGGGGTATTCGTCTTGGCTTTGCTCGTGTGGTGTTATTTTGAAAAGGGTTTTTGTCCAGTTCGAATGGAGTGTTGGTTTTGGAGTTCTTGTATGTTCTTTTGTTTCCTCTCGTTGCAGCCGTAAGGTACTCAGTTTTTTTCCCTTTGTTAAGTCACGACTGATATTAAATAATACATAATCAGAAACAAAATCGTATGAACTCTTTGATTCAGTTACGGCCTTGTTTATCCATAAACATGTGTGTATATAAAGATGTCATCACCATGAAAACTGAATAAAACCTTGCTAACTTGTCGACCCATTGATTCCTTTCTGTTTTGACCTAAACCATGCAATACTAAACCGTTAACACGTTGTTGTTGTTGTTGTCTCATTAATCTGATCCAGATGCAAAAAGAACACGCCACTAAACCTTATATAAACCTGTGGGTAGACCTGTGTTTAGTCCTTTGAGTCGATCTAAGCGTACCAGCCCTAACTTCTATTATTAAAATCAGTATGTAAAACGTTTAAACACCTCATGTGATCACTTAGGAAAGGTTGCTCTAATAGTTAATGTGGTAAAGGCTATATGAATCTAAACCAAACCATGTCACGTACACATATAAATCGATCACCAATAAGCTGTTTTCGTTTTGCTTAATGAAACATACGCATAGAGATGTCACTGGCTACGTAAAGAGATTTAAACAAGACTCGTGTGCAGGCACCAAATTTGCTTCAATTCGTTGTTAATAATACATGTGACGTGAGATTCATGTTACATGATGGTTAATGGAAGAGACATTAAAATATAGAACTAAAACCATGCACGTGTGGTTGTTATCATTGTCTCTTACTTCATTATAAGTCCTAAAATCCATATTGACACACTTAACCCCTTAACTTTGATAATTGACACATTAAACCCTATACTTTGCTAAAATGATATATAAGACCCTAAACTATTATATTGATCATATTAAACCTTTAAGTCTATTTTATTTTCAATAGTGATCTTAATTTATTAAACTTACTTAAAGCGGAAACTTAAGAAATATGGAAAGTTACTATTTTCGGAAAGATACTATAAAAGGAAAGTTACAAAAATGAAAGCCGACTAAAATAAGTAATCTGACATAAAATAAGTTATTAATCAGACGATCATAAATTTGTGTAGATTCGCTGAAGATGGAGTTTGCTTCCGACCTTTATATTTCTGTTGTGTTGTTTCACTTGCGCTAGAAGGTACAGATATTCTGACCTTGCTTATAAGGTTTCTCATGATCTCTTTCATTTTCTGATCCGTTAGTTTCTGAACTGATGCCATTGCTATGATTCCCTTTGCTTGAACCTTCTCTGTTGATCCCATTTGATATGACCCCTGTTATGAACCTATGTTATGAAAACCTTTTTAATTATACCATGGAAATGTTTTGAGAAAAACCATTTTAAAAAGATGTTTACAAATGATGCGAAACTACTTTTATAAAATGTTACTAACTTTTATGGAAACTATATTTTGAAGAATATCTTTATAAAAACCGTTTTAAAAGATTATTTTTATGAAAACCACTTTAAAGGATCGTTTTATGAAAATCATGAATAAAGGATTGTTTAAAATGGACTTTTGATAGAAACTTTTGAAATGAACTTTTGATCTGAACCTCGAATTAATTATTTAATATGAACCTTGATCTGATAAACTCTGATTTGGACCTTTGGCATTACATCTGATATATCTGTTATGA
This sequence comes from Artemisia tridentata subsp. tridentata, assembly GCA_021014915.2. Taxonomy (NCBI): domain Eukaryota; kingdom Viridiplantae; phylum Streptophyta; class Magnoliopsida; order Asterales; family Asteraceae; genus Artemisia; species Artemisia tridentata. The sequence goes on along the minus strand of CP139508.1, from coordinate 252,695,641 downwards.
ACCATCTGCTATGTACCATCTGGTATGACCCCTTTTGATATGACAGTCTGTTTTGATATGATATCTGACTCTTAGTTTGATACCCGAGCCAAAATATGTTTCCCTAGCCATGAAGGTAACATGGCCGTGTCTGTGATGCACCACTGGCATGACTAGTGTGTGGCCCTAGTGATTTGGTCACACCGTCCCCATTATGATATGATATGAGCTCAATATGATTTGTTTATGGCCAATATGATTTGTTTGGGGGGCGTATGGATGCATCCTAGATATGTTCTGTTTATGATATGCTATGATATGATATGGTGACTGATGATGGGTGCAATCCACGTCTTTCACAAAATATGGGAGCTAGTTACTCCATTTGAAGAATGAGGACACCCCTCATATTATCTGATTATCTGAGAGGTCTCCCCTCTATATGATTATGAAGATTTATGGTTACGATATGGTATGATCTGTTTCTAGGCTCGTGGTGGATTACTATCCCTTTTCTTTTTCCTTTATACTTATTCATTGACTTATCCCTTGAACCATATTACATCTGTTTGACCTTTGTTTCTGTTATTCTGTACTATTCTCTATTATTGTTTGTTATCGTTATATCTGTTCACTGAGCTCTCGTAGCTCAGCCGCAATTCTTTTCCTGCGGCAGGTTTTAGTAGGAAGCTGGGAATGAGTGGAGAGTACCTTTGGACTTAGAAGACTTGATAGCTATTCTGGATTTAGAAATGACTAGAAGTTATTATTATTTCAGAATTAGTATTTATTGGAAGTTCAATTGTAACCTTGTAGTATCTGTATTTCATTTGTAACCTTTGAGAATTCTTGTATTACTATAGATGTATGCTTTGTTTTAATCTGATATGAAACCATTATTGTGATATCTTTACCCTTGTCGGGTTGGGGGTGTTACAGCAAGTGACCAAACTCGAGGTCGAATGATGAGATTACGAAAGGAAAAGGCGTAACGCTGTGACATGTACGATACGTAAGCATACTTATATGGAAGATAATTATAGTAATCATCGAAAATAAGTGGGTATAATTGATCCAATAATAAGACACAAATCTCATCAAATATGTCAGCAACAAACCACAAGTGAGGCATCAACTTGGCAGGCAGGCACGTGGCGGTCATAGGGTTAAGTTTTCGTAAAAGTAGTTATAGTATAGGTTTTAAAAATACCCAATTCTCTATAACCAAAGCTGTGATACCAATCTGTAACACCCCCAAAATCGGGTCGCAGCGGAAGATGATGTCGCTGGGGTGCTACTAAATTGGTACCACAATATAGAGTAAAAAGAACGGATTTACCATATCCGTTTAAAAGGAATTTTTATAATCAAAAGTACTTTGTTTTACATCAATCAATAAAATGCGGAAATACAGGCCCATAAAAGAAATAACATGGTCCCCAAATGAATATCAGAGTATCTTGATCCTATAACCATGCCATGTCATGCCAAAAGCCGCCAAAGGTGAGCTGACACTTTAAGAACCTGAAAATACATGCTAAAATGTGTCAACACGAGGTTGGTGAGTTAATAGGTTTAAGTAAACAAAAAGTAATATATGGACCACAAGATTTAAAATTGGTTTGACCAGTACACTCGGTTATGTGACCAGTTCACTCGGTCATGTGACCAGTTCATTCGGTCATGTTACCAGTTCACTCGGTTATGTGACCAGTTCATTCGGTCATGTATGAATAATCGTTCAAAGTGCTTGTGTCCATGAGAAAAAGAATTAAGTATGTAACATGTGAATATATAACGCATTCGAGTAAACAACAAATTCATAAGTAAAACAAGTAATGGTTTGAGTAAACAAGTAGCATATTCAAGTAAAACAAGTATTGCATTTAGATAAAAACGAGCATGTATTCTCCCCCAAAAGTATTTCAAAACAAGTAAAATAGGGGGCATGAACTCACCTGGAACAACCGATATGATAACAAAAGGAAAGTGCACGGAATTGAGGCTCGGAAACTACTCACAACCTAATATGAATGATATGTCTTAGGTTCGGCAAGAGGTCATGTATACAAGTTTACACTCTAATATATCACCCGTACACGTTCGTTGTAAAGTTTGGTGGTTAAAAACGTAGTTAATTTATGGTGCTCGTTTAAATATCAATTATACACATTTCTATGTCGTCACTAGTTCATCTCGTAATTAAGTGTGGTCGTGTTGTTAATAAGTATCTTAGAAAATCACCGACGTGCTTTAACAACATTCTACGATAGTTGTCAAAGTGATTTTTGAGAAAAATAAAGTTTTACCTCACAATTTACACTTTGTTAGATTTTTGAAAATGACTAAGTGGCCTAATAAAGCTAGCCGTAAAACAGTTTCTACTAAGTGTTATTGACCCAACTCGGTTGATTTTGGAAGTATGTTGCAAGGTCTACAAAAGCTAACACTGACTTTTAGCCCATTCGGATCCCGATCACACACTTTTATGGCCATAAATTTAGGTGGTCAGGCTGTTTTTATGGTTTCTGGACAGTTTTTAGGGAAGTTTGAGAAGTCATAAGTTACTCGTTATAAATCCATTTGACGAACGGTTAGACCCTTTGGAAACTAGGCTAGGTGAACTTTATTTTACCTACTAGTGCCATTTTTCCATAACAGACCCTATCTATGAGAAAAACGGGGTTAAACATCGTCACATAGGAAAAACAGTTTTGACACTTAGAAAAGTTTCAGTTTGAGCTGTTGTTTTGGCCACTTTTCGTCATAATTCAAATCTATGTATCTTGGTCGTTTTAGCTCCGTTTCTTAAGTTCTTTATATCCCCGGGTTCGTATTTAAGTATACAAACATATTTTTAGTGCCTCGGAATGTCTAGTTAACTCTTAATACTCGATTTTACCTTTCGAAAAACCCCTAACACCATGTATTATTTCAGAAAATTGTTTTTCGTCGCCTAACTTAGAATTAGCGTATCTTCTTCGTTATATGTCCGTTTTAGCCCGTTCCAGCAACCACGTTTTCGTAGTTGAGTCTATTTTCTAAATTTCTACTCAAATCATTCGTCCAACTTTCTGATTTTTTCCAGATTTTACAAATTAGGACAGCCTTGTACAATAGTGTTTCAAGAATGTATTTTCTAGTTCCCAAATTATACCAAACCACTTTCAACAACTTCAAGACTACCCTAACTCTTCCAAATCCTTGCCAAGATTACCAAGCTATTAGTATGTTCATAAAAATATATTTAGGACTTAGTTAACCATCAGAAGTTTAAAAGTGTTTCAAACATATACAAAGTGATATACATAAGTGTAGCTCATGGACTAAGTGGAGCTTACTTGAGGTGATTATGAGAATGAGGTGATGAAAACACAAGTTAACCCAAAAGTATCAAGCTTTAACCCTCAATACTTGATTCTAGTACCCAAATAATCACTAATAAACCTTGCACTTGAAAAACCAAATCTTTCCTTGCTTCCTCTCCTTGTGGTCGTGTAGTGTAAGAGTGTGAGTGAGTGATAATAGTTTTTCTTGTACTAAGGTATGTAAAAGGGTGCTAGGTTTCATATATATACAAGTTAAAGTCCAAGTTCTAATAGTTAGTCAAAGAAAAAAATCTAGTTGGTCTTGGTCTTGGGTCTTGGCCGACCTAGCTAGGAGGGAGGGGGGTGGGGGGGGGGGGGGAACAATATCTTGGTCAAGCACACAATTTGGCAACTCCATGTTTTAAGATTCATGTCAAGTATTAATTGTAAGTGTAAAAGTTGTCTAGTAATTAATTATGGAACAAGGGGGAAGGGGGGGGTGACAATATATGAAGTGTAGGAGTAGAAGATTTAATTTTTATGAAATATGTGTATATTGAATGTATTAGGTATTAAAAATAGGTATTGGTTATCGGTTTGGTGATTATCGTAAGTTACGCGTAATTAAACGTAATGAATAAAGAAATTACATTAGGCGTAAGGAAATATTTTTGGAACTTTGGTAATAATTTAGAACGTATAAAAAAAATGTGTTAAAAATAATTGTTAGGAGTATTGGATATATCGGGTGTTTATTTAAATAGCGAAAAGTGTTTGTTTAAAGTAACAATCGTAAATAAAGAAAAGGGAATTGTCTTAGGGATTAAAATTTCGAACTGGAGTAGGAGCAACGTATTAGGATGTCGTAGACTTGATATAGTCTAAATTCATAGTGCTCAAGAGGGTTGTTCCTAGTTTTATGTTTATTTAACCAAATAGTTATACGTAAAAAGTGTTATTGTAAAAATTTAAAGTAGTAAATTAGAGTTTGAAAATAAAGTTTGACGTGAAAAATTACGGGTTGTTACAGTCCTGCACCCTAACGGTTGTGTTTGTATGATATATGAAAAATGATAATTTCTTCAACATTTTTCTCCTTTTGATCTACCTACTTATATAAATAAAATAAGTGACAACATGATTGGATGAAATGATAAGAGAGAATGAGTGGATTTACTTGTCATAGTTTAAAACGGTAGGAGGATAAGTAAGAAAAAATGTTGAAAAAAGGGTGATAAAAGATATAGCAATGCTCTTGTTTTTATTTGTTCTTCTTATTATTTAATGTGTGAAACCTGTAAAGTTCGTTATTATTTTATAACAATAACTCAAATGTTTCTATCCTTGTTTAAAGGGTTTTGGGGTGGTGGACAGGAGTGAAAGTTATAATTGTTATTTGGATTAATGGCATATAATAGCAACAAACTTTCTCAAATATTCACATATCAGTTATTAACCGAATAAAATACCACAATACCAATCAAATTTTTTTGTGTTGATATCAACAAAAATCCGCTTTACCTCCTAATCCACGTCAACGACAAATGTACATGTCACGTCATAAATTTGTACGGTTATGATCCACGTCAGACTGGGTTCATATCTGATAAGTGAACATCTGACAAAGTTTGATGGGTATTTCGAAACATTTGACAAAGTTTGATGGGTATTTTGAAACAACTAACTTCACGTAAGTTTGAAGGGTATTTTGAAACAACTAACTTCACGTAATTAACTTAAAAACAAATAAAAAGAAAAATCTACGTATGCAATTTAACCGGTGTAGCCGGTTGCTGGCCATGCCACGTAAGAAACAGTATGATATCGAGCTAAAATTTGAAAGTTTGTTAGGTATTGTGGCATTTTTTTGGGTTCATAACTCATATGTGAATATTTGAAAAAGTTCGTTACTATTAGATGCCATTAACCCTTATTATTTGATTTTTGGGTTGAGGGGAGAATCTGAGTGTTGCACATAGGGTTGAGCATCGAGTCACCATGACAGAGTTAGGTTAACCCAAATCAACTGAAACTAGAAATGGGGGAAACCTTAACTAAAACCGAAACTAAAAAGGATTAGGTTCGGTTCATCTTTTGGTCGAGTTTTTTTGGTTGGTTCTAGGGTCAAGAGGACATGGCCCAAATTTTTTTTTGATGTGTCGTACCTAATTAAATCTACAAACGTGTTTCTCTCCTTGACTTAAACAAAAACTTTTTTTGAAAGGCAATAAATTTATATTAATACAACTAGCAAAGTGCTAGGAATTATAACGAACAAAACACAACCACGGCCCTCGATACAAATACGTTCCATGAAACTAGAACCTCATCTCAACCACATCGTCAAAAACTATAACCCGAGAACCACACGAACCACATCAAACCCTGTCGAAAACATACTGGAATGCAAAAACAATCCAAAACCAACCCAAACAATGATGAGACTCAATCGGAAAACATAACCAAACCAAATACTAAAAACAAGATCCAAGAAGTTGTTGTGTTGCCAAAAAAATCTAGTTACATCTCCCGATCTTGATTATCAAACTCCACCAAATATAAGTGATCATATTGTTAAGGCTCTCGCCAATCATGGTATGCAAACCATCATTTTTTTCATATTTGAAAAATGAAGCATCAAAACTTATCTTCAACCATGCTCCGAATTTGGAGAAAATTTTGAACCATTGCTCAAGATCCTCCATTTTTAGAGGATCACTATTCATCCTCCAAAAGTTGTAATTCACGAACAAAGAAATCAATTGCTACATTTAATTATTTTTTTATTAACGGCTCGCTGCATTCAGTCACTCTTTCTATCTCAAAATTATTTTTAGGAGACAAAAATCACACAGTTTAATAAAAGCGGGATTACTAAACTTTTCAATCAATCAAATAGAATATACGCCCACTAAAGCTTCTTTTCATTAGCTAAAATGAGAAATAAATTATTATTTTGAAACATGCTAACAAAGAAATATGGACTGTTATTTTAACACGGAGATAATGTATATCAAAATATATAAAATAATGAGTTTCAAACATCCAACAAATTAATTGTGATGAAAATTATTTCACCGTACCACTAACTGATTGCACCGATCAAATTTAAGCAACCATATGCATACTCAAGTAGACGACGACGAAGGCAAAACCAAGCGATCAGCTCAAACAGTCAAAACAATATAGTGAACAAGCAATTTCTTTTTCTTTTTCTTCTTAGCTGGCATCAAGATGGAACGACAATCAAACAAAACACTCACGGCTATGATACCATGTAGACATCAAAAAGAAAAAGACAATTGGATTCAATGAACAACTAAAATTACATAACATTAAATAGAATTAAGGGCTAATTATTAGACTGCCCCACAGTTGACCTAGTGCGTTGCTTATCCGACCCGATCTCAAAAAATTCTTATACTAGACCAGGGCAACTCGTCCTACCAACCACAGGATGCCATGTGTCCAACCAAAATACGTAGTGTATTTTGGGCAACTTTTGATTTTTTGGCAACCGTATATTGGCAAACTGGTTTTTTTGTCATTTTACATATTATTTACTGTTTATACCCTCTGTCTCTTTATAACAAAGATTATTTCACATCTAACACTACCATCACCGATTCAATCTGAGACACCACTATAACTCCCTCCCCACCGCAATCCCTCCATAGCTGAAACCCCATCACCACCGAATCCCCACCATCGTCGTAACCCTGCACCGCCGCCGTAACCCTCCACCGCCGTAACCCTCCACAACAGCGATGTACGCGGTTAGGATAACAGCTCCCTGTGTTAGGATAACACATCAAAAACCTAATTCTTCTTCTTCAGGTATTTTTATTCTAATTAATTAATTAATTCAATTATGATTCGATTTGATTTTAATATCACACGAGTTTAATTTTTCTTTGTATGACACCTAAGACTCCTTTGGTGTTTTGTAAGTACAATGGCAGCTCATGTTGTGATTCGGTCCAAGATTCGAATATACAGAAGCAGTTTGAGTCCATGAATGTGTCTCAACCAGCTTGTGCTTCACTTCTGAAATCTATCCTATGTTCGGTATCATGTTGTTATGTTCTTAAAGTTTACTTCTTGGTGTATAGGATATATTGCTTATTAAAGACCACTTGCTTGCTTAGTTAAACAATTTTGAAGGTGTCTGAGATTGCTTATCCAAAACTATAGTGAAATAGTTTGGAATTGCTTGCCTTTTGAGTCTTTATATACCTTATCTGCATATTTTGGAGTAAATAAGCAGTTTAGAATAACCAAGTTGGCACCTTCTGATCTTTAAGCAGATGACCTGTTTAAAATAAGCAGTCCCAGACCCCGCTATACTTTCTTTGAATATAAGCACATACCAACATTTTCTTATTAAGTGCTTATTCCTTCTAAAACAAGCAAATAAACTAATATCATTAGGGTTTGGAATTGCTTATATGCTTTAGAACAATGCAATAGGCATATAAGTACCTAAATAAGCAATCCAAAACACCCCTTAGCTGATGTTAATAACATTGCACCCGAATTTTGCACAAAATGGGCGGTTTTTTTGCTTTGTTTAACTGTGATAAATCTAAGTCACCAAGCTGTGGAGGAAGGTGTGCTTGTAATTTTGATGTAGATTGTGATCCGTCTAAGTTAACTTCTGATACTGCAGCTGAGCCTTGCCAGTATCAAAGTGTAGTTGCAGAATACACTGTTAACGGGACATCATCCTCACGAGCATCAGTAGTAAGTTATCTTTAATCTAACTAAATAATCCTTAATTAACATACTTGTCAAAAACCTGAAAATTTATTGATTTGATGTATTTTTTTTTTGTCAAGATTCCAACTGCTTTGCCGGTGGAAGTGAGAACGATATTCACAATGGGTCTTCCGTACACGTCTCACCATGCAGGACAGATACTTTTTGGACCGAATGACGGGTACTTATATTTCATGATGGGAGATGGTGGCGCAGGTGATCCTGTCTCTAAATCTCCCAGAGTATATAATGAATTTGAACTTGCACATGATATGGGGTCCCCATAGAGAGATAAATAGCGCAAGGAACAGTGTGTTAAGACCAAAGAATTTTATTTTTCTATTTGCTAAATAGCGCAAGGAACAGTGTGTTAAGACCAAAGAATTTTATTTTTCTATTTGCTGAGATTACCACTAACAGGATAACTTATGAAGAAAATTACAATCTGCAAACAAAGGCAACTATAGATACTCGTACATGCCCCAAATCTTCCAATACTAATAGCATCAGTTAAAATTTATAATTGTATTCATCTTAATGCTACAGTAATGTAAATGTAATTTCTACTCCCTGTATGAATTTTGAACATGAATTAACCTTTTACACGTGCTTATTTTCAGGTCCACAAAATCATAATAATCCCGGTGATTTTCAGGTCTAAATTTCTCACCATATGTTCTATCAAATTTCTTTGATAATCAACTCTTTCCTATAAGATGATGTGTACTAACAATCCTACATCCCGTGTATAATGCAGATTGTGCGGGAAGACAATGTTGATCCTGACAACATGACTTATGAGGTTTGATATTTCTCGTCTTCCTAATTACATTTTTTTCCCCATGTGTTTGCTTATATGCTGAAACATCTATGGGATGATTGTTCTTTGAACGTGGTTATTGATACAAGTTATTTGATTTTAATCACAGGAACTGCTCGAATTAGGCGAGGTTGTTGGAAGTCAAAGCCGCGGTCTATCTCAGGATGCCATTTCATCGCTCCCTGTTTCAAAATACAAGTGCAGTTTCTTCTGGCAGAAAAAATCAAGACGTGAGAGGTCATCATGCCCTGCAAAATGGTACATGGGGCAAACGTCACCTCAAAGCTTGCATAAAAAGGTACGATTTTTGAAGTTGTGCTTGTTGTGTAGCTTTTTTTCCTGATATTAAAGGTGGCAAGATGACAGGGTTGAAATAGACCAGTTCTTAGTACAGGTGGAAACACGACGAATTGCATTGGGTTAGTTTGACCCACAAATACTTTTTCGTCAATTTAAAAAATATATATGGTCACTTTAATCGGTTAAATGTGTTACAAAAAGTCAAACAATATTGTCACATTGATAGCTAAAATCCTTCAATCAAATGAAACACATCATAAATCAACCTATTTGACATGTTCCCCTTTGAGCTATTTTTTCTTGCACGTTTGAGATAAAACACAACACAAATTAACCCAAGCATAAGTTAATTGGTCAAAATAGGATAGTAGTATGCAAAGTATAGATTATAAAGAGTCTTTTTTTCAGGTGCTTGCTACTTTGCTTAAGCCTCGGAACTGGATACCACCAGCTGACAGGAGGTTTTTTCTCGACGCCTATGAAGTGGGAGAGCTTTGTTACGCTGCTGAGCAGATATTTATTAGTGAGGCTACAGTTCTTCAATTAAAAGCTCCAATAAAAGTGTTTGGTGATCTACATGGAGGTGGTGGAATATAGGTGGGAGACATGATGGAAGCTAAATAGAGACTGGTTGTTTTTCCCAGAATGTGAAGCAGGTTTTTAACTTGAACCCGATCTGCACATCTACCTCGAGGGATTTTCTTATGCTAAATAGAGACTGGTTGTTTTTCCCAGAATGTGAAGCACAGGTTTTTGATGCTGCCATTAAAGTCGTTCTTGCACCACCAAAGTCAAAGAAAAAGAAGGGAAAGGCTCAAAAGGCTTGCTCAATATTGTGATCAAGATCAAAATAAACAAAACTAGCTGTATTTCAATGTTCTTCTACCGTGAAGCTGTCTTGGATTCATTTCTCATATGTTTGTTAAATTGTATTTTGATCTTTTAAGTACTCGAATATCGTAATGTACTAATCGTGTAGTTTGGCCAAGAATTCGTAATTACATTGCTCGTTTTCTTTTCTTGCTGGTTCATTCTAGTTATTTTAACTCCAAGTTCTTGTTGGCTTTCAATGATCCTCTCTGTTTTCAAGACTTTACAACGAGCAGCAAAAAATACAAAAGTTGCCCAAAAAAATACACAAGTTGCCCAAAAAATACAAAAGTTGCCCAAAAAATACAAAAGTTGCCCAAAAAAAAAACACAAGTTGCCCAAAAAATACAAAAGTTGCCCAACAAATACACAAGTTGCCCAAAAAATAGTCAGAAAATGACACTTGTCACTTGCAGAAAAGTGACGCTTGGCAGTTGCCCAAAATCCCTATTAAAAACGTATAGCAGCAGTATCTTACAACGAGCAGCAGGAAAATCACAAAGGGCAGCAGTAGTGTCTCATATGTCGAGCAGTAGAATCAAAGAACTCGCAAGCAGTAGTAAAAATACCCGAGCAGCAATACTAAATTCTCAGCAGTAGGAACTCTGAGTAGTAGCAGCATGATGCTAAGGTTAGCAGCAGAATGACATACCTTCGACCAGATCACATACTCTCGACCACCGAACCTTCTGACTCCAACAGTCAATCAAGCAGCATGCTCAACCTTACGAACCAGAATCAGTATCCATAATCATAAACAACATCAGTACACTTACATCCAAATCAGTAATCACAGTAGCCATAGGTAACTTTAGTGATAATTTTTCCAAGTCCATGGGTCATAAGCAGCAAAATGGGTCATAGTTGACTGTTATACAGATAAATCACCATGAATTTACATGCTGAAAAGAACAATTTGAAGAAGAAAAAATATAGAAATTTATTCGGTTAACATGTTGGGGTACATAGTCTTCTAATTGATTTCAATGTATTTTACGCACCTCCATAGGATACCCTTTGATTGACAATTCTCATTCTAAAATTCACAAATCTCGAAAAAATACATAAAAAATGGATGAAACACAATTCGAATTAGCTCATAGTTGACTGTTATACATCTCGGGGTGTATCAGTGCCCTCTGAAGTAGTCCCAGCAGCATGTGAATTCACATTTGGACCCATCATTTCGTTGGGAGTTGCAATTTGCGATTATGCAGCTTGCCACACACAATGAGCAGCATCAACTTCTTTTTCCACACTGCAAATTGGTATGTGCTTAAACACATACCTTTTCTTGACAAAAACCGGACCAAAATAACCAAAAACCCGACCAAAATGCCAAAAGATATTGTGTTTTTGTGTTTTTGTATGTGCAGGGATGGATATCGTGAAAATTGACAAAAGACACGGAAATCCCGAGAAAACGAGCACGAGATACGGAAAAGACTCAGAGCCGAATCCGAGAAAGCCATCATTGGTCAAGAAGTCAAAAATCACCCTTAGATCATCTTTGTTGAATTGACAAATTCAGACCCTTGGATTTCTAAAATTACACTTTTAGTCCTTGAAGATTTAAACCCTTAAAGTCCTATTTTACTTACTACCCGGATCCACAACTAAACCCAACCCAAAATTAAATCAACCCAATCTCACCTTACACAAATAAACCAGCCCAACCCAGTCCACCAAACTAAACCCGCGACCCATAAAATAACCCGGATCTTTAACCCGCCCAACCCGGTCAAAGGTTAAAATAAACTAAAATGCCAGTCAATCCCTCACTCACATTCCCGCCCCCCAATTCCAATAAAACCCAGAAAGTTACTATTCCAATAAGAACCCTAGATTTTTACCCGTACATTTTACTCTAATTAAGGGTAATTATGTCAATCATTGGTCCTTCTAGAAGGTGTCAGAGGTGTCAGGTTAAGCAAAACACGCATGAATGGACACATGGCAGGCTCTCATTGGTTCGAACACATCAGAGGATCTAATCCAAGGGCTATGATTAATGGGACGTGATCTAAGGGTGATGAAGAGATAGAGGAGCACACAGATTGCCAAGGTGGCAGGCCTAGAAGGTTCATACGAGTACTATAAATAGAGGGTCTTTTCTTCTAGTTTAGGGTGTTGTAATTTCTCTTTAAATTGAGTCTGTAGTAGCAGTTAATTACTGTCAATTTAGTTTATGAATTGTAGTTTTCAAATTTCCATTGTAACTTTGAAGTTTTTAGTTAAGAAAATTTTATTTTCATGTTTACTTTGATCCTGTTTCATTTTCATTATAGTTCTGATTTTAGTTTTTGAAATTTGCCAGTAGCTTATTCAAAGCATTTTTAGCTTATTTGTTTTTGTTTAACTCTATTTTGTTCATTTCAACTTAAAAAATCCAAAAACATTGAAAATTCCTTTAAAAATTTACCCACAGCTTCATTAAGCTGTTTTTCAATTAGCATCAGCTTATATAAGCTTCATAGCTTATTGTAAGTGATTATTAGGGTCAATTCATTCTCAAAAATTCAAAGTTCTAATACAGTCAACGAAAGTCAATGCTCAGCTTATCCAATAAGCTGAGCTTATTTCAGAAGAAGCTGATAGTCTAGGAGGAGAAGTGGAAGCTCCTAGCCTGTCTAAAGACAGGCAAGCATAGTGAATCCCCTCTGTTCAAGCTGAGGGGAAGTTTACCTTGTGAGTTTTGATTTCCACTTTTGTTCAATTCTGCATCATTAGTTCTTAATAGTTTAGATCTGCATTAGTTGTTTTGTTGTTGTTTATTAAGTGTTATAGTTGCTGAATCAATGTTAGATTGGATCATTTCATGTTAAGTCTGCCATTGAATGTTAGTAAAACTGTTTGAAACAGCTTCATATTTGCTTATTGAACATCTGTGGATATTTGTGGTTTGTGATCTAGTTTCTGGGTTTGATTAAGGTTACTTGATCATAATTTTAGTTTGTTGGATGGAGATTTAACCTAATTCTAACTATTTCTTCAAAACAGTTTCGTAGCAGTAACTTTAAAGGTGTTTGGATCAATGGATTAGATAGAGCTGTAGGCTTGTGTTGGGTGTAACAATAGTTTATAAAGTTTTCCTAGGTCAATATTAGTTTAAATACAGCTTTGCATTAGTAGTTTATAGAGCAAAAGTCAAAAATCAGTTTACAATTTAAGTTTACTGCTGCAGTTAGGTGAATTAGTAGGTGTAATTTTGATCATAGGTGCAAATTAGTGTTGTTTAGCTTAATTTAGGATCATATTAGCTTAATATAACAATTTCAGTAAGCTTAGATCAACTAAAGTTGGATTTAGTCAAACTAGTATACGAAATCAAAAAGTCAAATTGCTCCAAGTGCACAGAATTTCAATCTAATCCATAGGCTTTATTAGTTGTTGAAAATAAGTTTGACTTGTGGATTTGTGTTGTTTGGTGGTTAGTTAATCATATTCAGGAAATAAGTTTAACTTTTAAGCTCATTTAAGCACTTAGATTTAAGCTCAAATCAGCTAGTCTGCTTAAAGCTCCCCTGCACCTCAGTCACTAGCTCCAGTTCATAAGCGTATTTCCAGCTATCTAATTGAGTTAAGTGTGAGATTTTTGGGGCAAAAGCTAGTCAAGATAGCTGTTTATCAGTTTCTGCCTTTGGGTTTCCATTTTTAGCTTATTTGGTTAGCTTAATTGAGTCTCACTTTGAGCTTATTGGACTGTTTTCAAAAGAGTGTGAAAAACTTAACTGCTTTGTGTTCGAGCTGTTTACCAGCTTATTCCAGCTCATTTAAGCTCATTCTTTTCATTAAATTAGAGTTTGTTAGTCGTAATTTGAATTGCAAAAGAAGAAAAAAAAAATAGTTTAGTTAATAAGTAGTGACTCAGATTCGAACCTGGGTGGTTAGAAGTAGGAAAATCGTTTTTAGTTTTAAAGTTTTATAAATCAGTCCCTACGTTTCAGTTTTAACAAGTTTAGCCCTTGTCTTAGTGTAAAAACGTTTTTAGTATTCGATAAGTTTCAAAAATTACAAGTCCAGTCCTTGTCTTTGATTTAAAACTTTTAGATATAAATAAAGTTTGACGAAATTACATTTTCAGTCCCTTAAGATTTTATAAACTTTTTCTTTATTTTCTTTTATAAAATTAGTTTTAATAAACTACATTTTCAGTCCCTTGAGTTTTTAGATTTACATTTTAGGTTTATATCTTCACTATTAGTTTTATAAGTCTCGGGATTAGCCCGAGATTTGCGTTATTTGATTTCTTTTTGTGTGCTTTTATTTGTTAAACGTAGATTGTTTTTAATTTTCCATATTTTAGTGTAAAACAATACCAAAATAATCACTTTCACGTTCACTTATTCACTTCACATTTTCACGACACCGAATCGATTCAAACGCCGTCAAACCTTCGTTGGGAGAACGACCCGGGGAAATATTTTCACAAATATTGCTTTGGAAAACGACTTAAATCAAAATGGCGCCGCTGCCGGGGAAGGCTTGAAACGTTGTCGTTGATTCATATCGTATTTTGTGTTTTGAAGATCCTTCCTCGGAAGTTATCGTTTTTATAAAAAATAAAAATACAAAAAGAAAATAATTAAAAAACACTTTTCCTAAAGTGTTTTCACCATTAATAATAAATCCTCGCTCTCGAGAGGGCGTTGTAAACCATTCCGAATAAACAACAAAAGAGATCGTGAAATTAAACGTTTCTTGGATTATTTCTTTACTACAACCTATACACGGGGTTTAAGGAGGTCTTGACATTAAATTGCAGACCGAAGAGAGATCCATTCTTCTCTCCCGCCACGCTGCGCGTAGTTTAGAAAGAAACAAGTACGGTTGATCAACGATCACCAAAAAGAAAATAAATCTAATTTTTCATTAAATACAAAAATAAAAAAAATCCCAAAATATTTTTATTTTCAAATTTGGTTTTCGTTTTTAATTTTGTGTTTGTTTTTGGTGTATGCACACCCGTTCTTCTTCTCAACCTCTTCTTTCACCACTTTCAAATCCCGAGAGGATTATCCGACACAATCACCGTGTTCATTTCTCAACCGTTGAAGAAATGGCCGATGAACCAAACAATCAACACCCTCCGGTGGGTGTTAATGTTAATGCCAATCCGGCTACCGATCTCCGACCAATGGAGGAATTACTCCAATCACCTTTCAATGGTGGTGGCAAAGCAATCGTGATACCCGATATGTTTGCAAATCAATTTGAAATAAAAACCGGGTTACTTAATCTTATCACCGGTATTTCCTTTCACGGTTTCGAAAATGAAGATCCTCATTCTCATGTCCAGAAATTCATTGACATCACCGAAACACTTAACTTGAATCACGTTCCTCATAATGTGCTTAAATTGAGGTTGTTTCCTTTTTCTCTAGTAGGAGCAGCCCGGACTTGGCTCGATAAGGAACCTCCTAATTCAATCTTTACATGGGATGATTTAGCCTCTAAGTTCGTAAACTACTTTTATCCTCCTTCTAAAACATCGAATCTCAGAAATCAAATCACTCGATTTCAGCAAGCTTTCGATGAATCATTCAACGAAGCTTGGGATAGATTCTAAGAGTTGTTAAAGAAGTGTCCTAATCACGGATTTTCAACCTTGCTTCAAATTGATACTTTCTACAATGGGTTGAATCCATCTGATCAAGATTCACTCGATTCTGCTACGGGTGGAAATTTTCTGACTAGAAACACTCAAGAAGCTTTGACTATCATTGAAAATAAAGCCAGAGTGAGGAATTCTAGAACCAAAGCTCAAGTTTCAAATATGAGTAACAAATCAGATGATGCTTTCACCCGAGCTCTTAGCAAAAAAGAAGAAGCCTTTACCTCTTTCACTAAACAAATCGGGCGTCTCATTGATAAAGAAAGACCTTCTCAGCCCGTCAATGTTGTGAATCAAAAATGTGAGATTTGTGGTGGTCCACATCCTTATTATGATTGTCAAGCCTCCGGTGGCCAAGGTTCGAATGCTACCGTAGCATCAGTAACCTACAATCAAATTCAAGGATTCCGTCCTCAAAATAACCAAATGGGACCACCCGGCCTTTCTCCATTCCACAACAATCAAAACCATTTCCCTCAACATTACAATCATCAAGTTAATTTTGTAAACCAAAATTGTGAAACTTGTGGTGGTCCACATCCGTATTTCGAGTGCCCAGCCGCCGGTGGCTACACTCAAGAGAACGTTTATGCTGCTACGGGATCCTACAATCAGGGAGGTAACGGTTACCAACCTCAAGGAGACCGTAATCTTCTTAGCTACCGTTCTAACAATTATCTTGGACCACCAGGTTTTAACAATCCAACTTCGAACAATCAGAATCAGAACCAAAACAGAAATAATCAATTTGTTCCAAACCAAAACCATAACAACCAAGGGAATTACTACCCACCAAACCCAGGAAATTACCATCCTCCCCCTAATACCAATCAAGTTCATAACCAAAACAACTGTGGGCAAAACCTTAATCAAGGAAACCAAAACTACAACCAAGGATTCATTCCGCCTCCGTTGCCCACGGATGAGTTGCTTAAGCAGATTATGCTTCAGAATCAAATGACCCTTAAGAATCAAGAAGATATGAATAGGAAGTTTAATCAACAACAAGCCGAGATTGTTGCAATGAAGAAGTCTTTAAATGATCGACCCTCGGGCTCGGGTACTACTTCTCTCCCAAGCAACACGGTCGCCAACCCGAGGGGCGATGTTAAGGCGATCACTACAAGGAGTGGTGTTTCTTACGATGGACCCACGACTCCGATTACCTCTTCTTCTCTTCCTCCTAAGGTAGTCGCCCGTGAACCCGAGGTGACCAAGGACATGGAACCTCCTACTAACAACGGAGGAACCAAAGACGTCCAACCTACGGTTGTCCATCCATCTGAACCAAAGAACGTTGAGCCCGAAAAAGCTCCCGAAGAAGCTTCCGTAAAAGCAAAACTTCCATATCCTTCGCGATTAAATGATCAAAAGCTCCGCGAAAAAGCTTCAAATCAAATGGAAAAATTCTTTCAAATCTTCCAAGATTTGCATTTTGATATAAGCTTCGCGGATGCTTTGCTTTTGATGCCAAAATTTGCTTCTACAAACAAGAGTTTATTGAGCAATAAAGAAAAATGATTTGAGCTCGCAAAAACCCCTCTGAATGAAAACTGCTCAGCGGTACTCCTTAAAAAGCTTCCGGAAAAGCTTGGAGACCCGGGAAGATTCCTCATTCCATGTGACTTCCCGGGGTTGGTTGAATGTCATGCCTTGGCCGATCTAGGTGCGAGCATCAACCTAATGCCGTTATCCGTTTGGCAAAAACTTTCATTGCCCGAACTTACCCCAACTTGTATGACCCTCGAGCTTGCAGACCAGACCACGACTGTTCCGCTTGGCATAGCCGAGGATGTCTTCGTCAAGGTGGGAAAGTTCCATTTCCCAGCAGATTTTGTGGTGGTTAATTTCGATCCTGACCCCCGGGTTCCTCTAATTCTCGGAAGATCGTTCTTGAGGACCGGGCGGGCTTTGATTGACGTATATGGTGAAGAAATAACGCTGCGAGTTGATAATGAGGCCGTAACCTTTAACCTAGACCGAACTTTCAAATACTCCTCCAATCACGATTCCGTCTCGGTTAATCGAATCGATGTGATTGATGTTGCATCGGAGGAGTATTCTCAAGAAGTTCTTGGATTTTCCGATAAATCCTCAAGTGGCAATCCCACTCCTTCTACTCAACCCATTCTTTCCTACCCTTCCCCGTCCCTCACTCCGTTTGAGGGAGGTGATTTCTTCCTGGAAGAGGTCGATGACTTTCTTGCTACTGAAACACCAACTTCACCGGAAGTTGATGATTCTTATCTTGATCCAGAGGGAGATATTCTTTTGCTTGAAAGATTATTGAATGAAGATCCGACATCTTCTCTCCTTCCGATGAAAGAAATTCGAAAAGAAGAAATCAAAGAAATTAAGCCGTCTACTGAGAATCCTCCGGAGCTTGAGCTCAAGGATTTACCTCCTCATCTCGAGTATGCTTTCTTAGAAGATACCGACAAATTTCCCGTCATCATTTCTAAAAATCTAAAAGATGAGGAGAAGACTCAACTCTTAGACGTGCTTAAAAAGCATAAGAGTGCCATCGCTTGGCAAATCTCCGATATAAAGGGCATAGACCCTCGGTTCTGTACTCATAAGATCTTATTGGAAGACAATTTCAAACCCGCTGTTCAGCAACAAAGACGGGTTAACCCAAAAAACCATGATGTCATAAAGAAAGAAGTTCTTAAACTCCTTGACGCAGGGATGATTTATCCGATCTCAGATAGCTCATGGGTTAGCCCGGTTCACTGTGTGCCTAAAAAGGGTGGAATGACCGTCGTAACAAATGAAGAAAATGAGTTAATTCCCACACGTCTCGTCACCGGATGGAGAGTGTGTATCGATTACCGAAAACTCAATGATGCTACCCGTAAAGACCATTTCCCTTTACCGTTTATGGACCAAATGCTTGAGCGTTTGGCGGGAAATGAGTTCTATTGTTTTCTCGATGGCTTTTTCGGGTATTTTCAAATACCAATTGATCCCCAAGATCAGGAAAAGACCACCTTCACTTGCCCTTATGGTACGTTTGCCTACCGACGCATGCCTTTTGGCTTGTGCAATGCTCCGGGCACGTTTCAAAGGTGCATGATGGCCATATTCCATGATATGATCGAGAAAACCATGGAGGTCTTTATGGATGATTTCTCCGTCTATGGAAATTCTTTCTCGTCTTGCCTCTCCCATTTAGACAAAATGCTTGAACGGTGTGAAAGCACCAATCTCGTTCTAAATTGGGAGAAGTGCCACTTCATGGTTAAAGAGGGCATAGTCCTCGGCCATAAGATTTCCAAATCTGGGATTGAGGTCGATCGAGCTAAAGTCGATGTTATCGCTAAGCTACCTCATCCCACTACCGTTAAAGGAATCCGAAGTTTCCTTGGTCATGCCGGCTTCTACAGGCGATTTATTCAGGACTTCTCTAAAATCGCCCGGCCTCTGACCCATCTTCTTGAAAAAGATGCTCCGTTCATCTTCTCTCCCGAATGCATTGAAGCATTCGAGGTTCTCAAAAAGAAACTGACTAAAGCTCCAATCTTGGTTGCCCCCGACTGGGACTTGCCCTTTGAGCTAATGTGTGATGCAAGCGATTATGCTATCGGTGCAGTCCTGGGGCAACGCAAGTCAAAATACTTCCAACCGATACACTATGCTAGCAAGACAATGACCGACGCTCAATCTCACTACACTACTACCGAGAAAGAGTTATTGGCCGTTGTCTACGCTTTTGAGAAATTTAGACTGTATCTTGTCTTATCAAAAAGCATAGTGTATACGGACCATTCTGCTCTCAAGTATCTCTTAGCAAAACAAGATGCTAAACCGAGATTACTTCGGTGGATTCTTCTGCTCCAGGAATTTGATATTATCATTCGTGACAAAAAAGGAGCAGAGAATCTAGCCGCTGATCATTTGTCCAGACTGGAAAATCCCCATCAAAGTGATCTCGAGAAAAAGGAAATCACCGAAACATTTCCTTTCGAGACACTTGGGAAGATATCTTTAAAAAATGATCCGAGTACCCCATGGTTTGCTGACTACGCAAATTACCATGCGGGGAATTTTGTGGTAAAAGGGATGTCGTCCCAGCAGAAAAAGAAGTTTTTCAAAGATGTTAAACATTATTTCTGAGACGACCCCTACTTATTCAGAATATGTGTTGATCAAGTAATCAGATGGTGTGTGCATGGAAAAGAAGCCGTTGACATCCTCAAGGCTTGCCATAATGGACCCACGGGGGGACATCATGGTGCCAGCTACACCGCTAAAAAAGTCTTTGATTCTGGATTTTATTGGCCGACAATCTATCGCGATGCCCACGACTTGGTGAAGTCATGCGACTCTTGCCAACGTCAAGGAAAAATCTCGCAAAAAGACGAAATGCCTCAAAATGCAATTCAAGTCTGTGAGATTTTTGACGTGTGGGGCATCGATTTCATGGGGCCATTCCCGTCTTCACGAGGGAATAAGTATATCCTCGTGGCCGTCGACTACTTGTCAAAATGGGTTGAAGCTAAAGCGCTCCCCACTAATGACGCCCGAGTGGTTGTCAAGTTCTTGAAAAATATATTCTCCCGATTCGGAACTCCTCGTGCTATAATCAGTGATCGCGGTACTCACTTCTGCAATGATCAATTTGCAAAAGTTATGCTCAAGTACGGTGTCACTCACCGACTTTCTACCGCGTATCACCCGCAAACAAGCGGACAAGTCGAGGTTTCGAATCGTGGATTGAAACGTATCCTTGAAAGAACCGTTGGTGAAAATCGAGCCTCGTG
Organism: Artemisia tridentata subsp. tridentata; assembly: GCA_021014915.2. Taxonomy (NCBI): domain Eukaryota; kingdom Viridiplantae; phylum Streptophyta; class Magnoliopsida; order Asterales; family Asteraceae; genus Artemisia; species Artemisia tridentata. Next base: position 252,675,229 of record CP139508.1, on the reverse strand, counting down.
GGCCGACAAATTGGATGATGCTTTATGGGCTTTCCGAACCGCTTTCAAGACACCCATCGGGTGTACTCCTTACAAGCTGGTTTACGGAAAAGCTTGCCATCTACCCATCGAGCTCGAGCATAAGGCATATTGGGCCTTAAAACATGCCAATTTTGACCTTAAGACTGCGGGTGATCACCGTAAGCTCCAAATTAATGAATTAAATGAGCTTCGGGATCAAGCCTACGAGAACTCTTTGATCTACAAAGAGAAAACAAAGAGGATTCATGACTCTAAGATTAAAAATCGCATTTTCAATGTTGGTGATCGAGTCCTCCTCTTCAATTCTCGGCTAAAGATTTTCTCGGGCAAACTCAAAACCCGCTGGTCTGGGCCATTCACCATCACTCAAGTTTTTCCATATGGAACCGTCGAGTTAGCTCAAAATGACGGTCCAAACTTTAAGGTGAATGGTCATAGGTTGAAGCGCTATTTTGGAGGGGACGTACCATCATTGGTTGTCCCGGATCTCCAAACTTTCCCCATGGACAACTAAATTCGGGGTCGAGTCAAGCTCATGTGACTCGGTTAACAAAAACAAGCGCTTCGTGGGAGGCACCCCATGTTTATCCATCTATCTTCTTTCTATTTTCTTAATAAAGAGGAGGGGCTCCTCTTCCATATCTTGTGTTTCGTGGTTTTTCTTGTGATGTGTTCAGGAATGCCCGATGATGAAGACTCTCGTGCTCGTAGTTTCCTTCACGCTACTCGAGTTTCATCATTCGCCGCTTATCCGATATCCTAAATCTTATCGTTTTACATCTATCTTTTGGCATAATTAATAAACGGCCTTAGATTTATGTAGGAGAACCCTTACCTTTAAGACATTGAGGACAATGTCTCGTTTTAGTCTGGGGGGGGGGTAATCTTTCGATTTGATTTTTTCCTTGCATTTTTTGTCGTTTTCTCATGCAACCCCGTTTTTCCTCAAAAATTCAAAAAATCCAAAAAATGAGATAATTTTAAAAATTTTTGCAAAAATATAATGAATTTTGACAATTTTGTTGACTTTCCGCTGGTGAGAGTAGGAATAAAATTCTGACATGATCGGGCGTGTTGGGCCCTAGCTTGTCCCCTTAACCGTTTATAATCTATAAGCTCGTGCTAGTCTTTTACACAAGGAGCTAGAAAATGCGAATTCTTTTTAAGAATTTGCAAGTTCCCGTATTTGACTTTATATATGCATGGCTTGATTATTGGGCTAAGCATTCGCGGATCTTATTATTTAAGATTTTAAATTTGCGAAGAACGAGAAATGATAGAGTTGTTTATAAGTTAGATTGCTAAACGTGGAGTAGTTGGTTCTCTTTAGAGCTCATCGAAGTTATTTGTGGCTTTTTGTTCCCATAAGTTTGTTTCACCTTAAAAATAGAAATCTAGGAATAATTAAAGCTATTTTAGTTTTGGCGATAATTAGTTTTTATTTCTTCCTTATAGGATCCTTGCATATGAAAGTTGGGTACACATCAAGGTACTGCCAGTGTTACGGTGTATTAGACTATTCCATCTTGCCGGCTCGCAACCGATGTTGGGATTGTTATAAAAGCCGTAGGACTCGGGATTTGGCAAAATATATAATGAATAATGAATAATAATAATAATCCAAAGCCATAAAAAGTTTTCTACATCTTGCCGGTTCGCAGCCGATGTTGTAGACTTCTAATAAAGGCAGAGGAAAAATTCCAAGGTCATAATAGACTATCACATCTTGCCGGTTCGCAGCCGATGTTGTGATTGTTATAAAGGGCCAAGGATCAATAATAATATGTGCTTGATAATGTAAAAAATGCCAAATTTCGACTCCGAGGTATCCTAATAAAGGCTTCCGTCTCTGGACTCGTAGATGGGTTGTTTCGGTCGCAAATAAAAGGGATATCCTCAAAATCGTGTTAAATCAGAGACCTTGATGTGGACCTCATTTTTGTATGCAACGGTTTTCGAGGGAAGGTTTGGAAACTACTTAGCGTTTAAACTAAGGTATCTTTATCGGCTTAAAAAATTATCGAAACGAGAATTTGAAGAAATTCATTTCTCACCAAAAATTAAATAAATAGAGGAAAATAGGAATTTGGGAACAAGGAGTCCACAATTAGCTTTCTGAGTAGTGTTGGCAATCTAACTTGTAAATGAAAATGATTTCGTTTTTAAGCTTAGTTTGGGGACTCGTGAAAAATCAGGAACGACGAATTTTATCCATATGGTCACTTCTTCATGAGTCGTGTTTCCTGCTCAAAGACCCTAAAAGTTATCGTGAGATAATGATTGTCGACAAAACCGTCACCTAAATAATAAGAAAAATACAAAAATAAGAATAAAAGGAAAAATGGGGAGTTTTTAGAACTTAAGATTTCTTAATCTCTTTTGAAAATTTTGCTACTTCTCAAAGTTAGTAAAAAGAAATTGGAAATTTTCGGTTTCAAAAACGTGTTTTTATAACATTGCATGAGGACATTGCAATAGCTTAGTCTGGGGGAATTTGGTATGTGCTTAAACACATACCTTTTCTTGACCAAAACCGGACCAAAATAACCAAAAACCCGACCAAAATGCCAAAAGATATTGGGTTTTTGTGTTTTTGTATGTGCAGGGATGGATATCGTGAAAATTGACAAAAGACACGGAAATCTCGAGAAAACGAGCACGAGATACGAAAAAGACTCAGAGCCGAATCCGGGAAAGCCATCATTGGTCAAGAAGTCAAAAATCACCCTTAGATCATCTTTGTTGAATTGACAAATTCAGACCCTTGGATTTCTAAAATTACACTTTTAGTCCTTGAAGATTTAAACCCTTAAAGTCCTATTTTACTTACTACCCGGATCCACAACTAAACCCAACCTAAAATTAAATCAACCCAATCTCACCTTACACAAATAAACCAGCCCAACCCAGTCCACCAAACTAAACCCGCGACCCATAAAATAACCCGGATCTTTAACCCGCCCAACCCGGTCAAAGGTTAAAATAAACTAAAATGCCAGTCAATCCCTCACTCACATTCCCGCCCCCCAATTCCAGTAAAACCCAGAAAGTTACTATTACAATAAGAACCCTAGATTTTTACCCGTACATTTTACTCTAATTAAGGGTAATTAAGTCAATCATTGGTCCTTCTAGAAGGTGTCAGGTTAAGCAAAACACGCATGAATGGACACATGGCAGGCTCTCATTGGTTCGAACACATCAGAGGATCTAATCCAAGGGCTATGATTAATGGGACGTGATCTAAGGGTGATGAAGAGTTAGAGGAGCACACGGATTGCCAAGGTGGCAGGCCTAGAAGGTTCATACGAGTACTATAAATAGAGGGTCTTTTCTTCTAGTTTAGGGTGTTGTAATTTCTCTTTAAATTGAGTCTGTAGTAGCAGTTAATTACTGTCAATTTAGTTTATGAATTGTAGTTTTCAAATTTCCATTGTAACTTTGAAGTTTTTAGTTAATAAAATTTTATTTTCATGTTTACTTTGATCCTGTTTCATTTTCATTATAGTTCTGATTTTAGTTTTTGAAATTTGCCAGTAGCTTATTCAAAGCATTTTTAGCTTATTTGTTTTTGTTTAACTCTATTTTGTTCATTTCAACTTAAAAAATCCAAAAACATTGAAAATTCCTTTAAAAATTTACCCACAGCTTCATTAAGCTGTTTTTCAATTAGCATCAGCTTATATAAGCTTCATAGCTTATTGTAAGTGATTATTAGGGTCAATTCATTCTCAAAAATTCAAAGTTCTAATACAGTCAACGAAAGTCAACGCTCAGCTTATCCAATAAGCTGAGCTTATTTCAGAAGAAGCTGATAGTCTAGGAGGAGAAGTGGAAGCTCCTAGCCTGTCTAAAGACAGGCAAGCATAGTGAATCCCCTCTGTTCAAGCTGAGGGGAAGTTTACCTTGTGAGTTTTGATTTCCACTTTTGTTCAATTCTGCATCATTAGTTCTTAATAGTTTAGATCTGCATTAGTTGTTTTGTTGTTGTTTATTAAGTGTTATAGTTGCTGAATCAATGTTAGATTGGATCATTTCATGTTAAGTCTGCCATTGAATGTTAGTAAAACTGTTTGAAACAGCTTCATATTTGCTTATTGAACATCTGTGGATATTTGTGGTTTGTGATCTAGTTTCTGGGTTTGATTAAGGTTACTTGATCATAATTTTAGTTTTTTGGATGGAGATTTAACCTAATTCTAACTATTTCTTCAAAACAGTTTCGTAGCAGTAACTTTAAGGGTGTTTGGATCAATGGATTAGATAGAGCTGTAGGCTTGTGTTGGGTGTAACAATAGTTTATAAAGTTCTCCTAGGTCAATATTAGTTTAAATACAGCTTTGCATTAGTAGTTTATTGAGCAAAATTCAAAAATCAGTTTACAATTTAAGTTTACTGCTGCAGTTAGGTGAATTAGTAGGTGTAATTTTGATCATAGGTGCAAATTAGTGTTGTTTAGCTTAATTTAGGATCATATTAGCTTAATATAACAATTTCAGTAAGCTTAGATCAACTAAAGTTGGATTTAGTCAAACTAGTATACGAAATCAAAAAGTCAAATTGCTCCAAGTGCACAGAATTTCAATCTAATCCATAGGCTTTATTAGTTGTTGAAAATAAGTTTGACTTGTGGATTTGTGTTGTTTGGTGGTTAGTTAATCATATTCAGGAAATAAGTTTAACTTTTAAGCTCATTTAAGCACTTAGATTTAAGCTCAAATCTGCTAGTCTGCTTAAAGCTCCCCTGCACCTCAGTCACTAGCTCCAGTTCATAAGCGTATTTCCAGCTATCTAATTGAGTTAAGTGTGAGATTTTTGGGGCAAAAGCTAGTCAAGATAGCTGTTTATCAGTTTCTGCCTTTGGGTTTCCATTTTTAGCTTATTTGGTTAGCTTAATTGAGTCTCACTTTGAGCTTATTGGAATGTTTTCAAAAGAGTGTGAAAAACTTAACTGCTTTGTGTTCGAGCTGTTTACCAGCTTATTCCAGCTCATTTAAGCTCATTCTTTTCATTAAATTAGAGTTTGTTAGTCGTAATTTGAATTGCAAAAGAAGAAAATTAAAAAAAAAATAGTTTAGTTAATAAGTAGTGACTCAGATTCGAACCTGGGTGGTTAGAAGTAGGAAAATCGTTTTTAGTTTTAAAGTTTTACAAATCAGTCCCTACGTTTCAGTTTTAACAAGTTTAGCCCTTGTCTTAATGTAAAAACGTTTTTAGTATTAGATAAGTTTCAGAAATTACAAGTCCAGTCCTTGTCTTTGATTTAAAACTTTTAGATATAAATAAAGTTTGACGAAATTACATTTTCAGTCCCTTAAGTTTTTATAAACTTTTTCTTTATTTTCTTTTATAAAATTAGTTTTAATAAACTACATTTTCAGTCCCTTGAGTTTTTAGATTTACATTTTAGGTTTATATCTTCACTATTAGTTTTATAAGTCTCGGGATTAGCCCGAGATTTGCGTTATTTGATTTCTTTTTGTGTGCTTTTATTTGTTAAACGTAGATTGTTTTTAATTTTCCATATTTTAGTGTAAAACAATACCAAAATAATCACTTTCACGTTCACTTATTCACTTCACATTTTCACGACACCGAATCGATTCAAACGCCGTCAAACCTTCGTTGGGAGAACGACCCGGGGAAATATTTTCACAAATATTCCTTTGGAAAACGACTTAAATCACAAATACAAATACATTGTTCTTTATTGAAATTACAACGTCTAAAGGGTTGTAAGTGTGGCGGATCCAGGATTTTTTCAACCAGGGTATGCAATAGAAGAAAAGTGGCTTTCTGATTAGCAGAATAAACCCTGAGATAACTGACTAGATATAATATATTCATTGTAGTAGTTTTGTCTAGACATGGTGCCTCTGCGATAATCAATTGAAATTCTTAACACGAAAGATCTTTCTAGAATTCTATTTCCATGTTATCTGAAGTAAACATAAATAATATAAACTATAATAACTCTGTATACTATTTAACACACAAGATAATTCACCCCTAATACTAAAATGGAAAGAAGGATGTAAATTAAAACGGTATTAGTGAAATTAGAAACATTGTTTTGATAAAAGAAACCGATCTCCCTTTCTATGTTGACTTACAAAATCTCTGTGAATGTTTTGGCGTATGAACAAGCACCTCCTTGTAACAAATGGGGCAGGAATGGTATAACAATAATAAAATTATACTATAATAGTTAGAACAATAGCAGATTGGCAAACATAAGTGTTAGACGCACTTAAGAAGTACTTTACCTTGTTGATGCTAAGCCATTGACTGCCACATCCTGCATGATATATATGTTTGCAAGGAAGAGTGATCTGGCGTTCATGTCGTTTGTATTCCATCTGAAAAATCACACACCTGCTAAATCCCTTTTGGAATGGTATTAGAACTGGGTCACTAACAAAAAGTGAGCGTATCACATTTTGCCTAAGTTACCTTTTAATCATGATTGATTAATGGCTTAAAGTTTTATATACCTTACACCATTCCCATATGGTCAATATAAAGTATTTAAAAAGGACTTTTCAGAACACTCATTTATTACCTCTCACGTCTTGATTTTTTCTGCCAGAAGAAACTGCACTTGTATTTTGAAACAGGGAGCGATGAAATGGCATCCACAAGACTCACCACCTGCATTTTAAAGACAACTTTAAAAAATGCTATCCACAAACCAGATGAAAAGAGAACAATTTACGTTTCAACAAGATTACCAAAGGGAAAGTTAAGGACTTGAGGTAAAAGTGTAATGGCTATTCAAAAAACCTTGTTTCTGCACATCAGCATCGCAAATAGAACACCTGAATCAGCAACATCCTGCAATATCGAACCAGAAACTTTCCTTGTTGCATAAGGAAGGGGAACACAAGTGTATGTATGAAGAAAAGTGGTAGGGTTCCTGAATCAGATAGTTGGCACAAGAATCTAAGCTTCCATACAACCAATGCATTGTTCATAATATGATTTAATTGGAAAAACCACTCACACTAATCTAATAGTGGCTTAAAACAGAATCCAAAGACTTATTCCTAACTTTAGCATGAAGCAGATAATGAATATCACGTTTGACCCTGTTGCAGCTAGATAACATTATAGTGTAATATCTACGACATACTACAATGAAGGTTTATGGTAGTAGCACCCTACTTTTTTATAAGATACAGATGATAATGATACTCTATGTGCTCAAACAGATTTGGGAAGAACCTTTCAACTTGACTTTTATATATGGAATGACCTACCATACAACTATTTGCATCACTAATAAATAAGTACTTGGCATGTAAAGCAATAGAACTAACAAATAAGTACTTCAAAGAGGAAAAAAACTAACCAAGTGAAAGAGTGGAAGAGAGAAGAAAAAACAGCATCTGTTCCTCCAAGCAAATGGGTCATATCAAACTTGGGATTCTTCTCAAAACACCTATTTACAGACTTGGTAAGAATAAGTAACATCTGCATCCATGTAATGGTGCACGATCAGGGAGGCTAATAAATTTTAAGTGATTATAATGACTATAAGCTAGTCGTTTTATGCAGTTACCTTGTGTTATGTTATCATGAATAACACTGAATGTTCAGAAAATACAAAAACATAAAGGCACATAGAAGTGTTTACGGGTCAAACAGTAACAACTACTCGGAGACGAAGGAATCGACCTTGAACTCGACGGTTTAACTTTCGACAACGATTGCCTTGATTCACTCGTATTCAATATCAATTTTGACAACTGCGACTTAGATCTCGCCAACTTACCATCCAACAACCCATTTGAAGGTCTCACACTTAAATTACCATTACTATCTTTTTTCGACGGCAATTTGACATTACCGATTATCTTATTACCAGAACCACTACTACTACTAGTACTACTGCCATTATTTAAAAATCCTAAAGAATGTGTTGCCACAATATCCTGCGGCGTACCAACACAGGGATGTCGGCCACCAGGAATGGGCCTAACCCCATGCAAAATCGGGACAGGAGTAGCAGACTCGAGCTTATCAACATGAACATACTGACCCAACTGAATCTTATCGCTTAAAATCAAGTCAACATTCTCATCAGGCAAGGAAACATAAGTGGCATGAGACGAATCAAAAACTTTCAAATAAAAGCCTTGATGATTTTGAAATAATTGATCACCAGATAAAGCAGGAACAATACTAATAACTTGTAATAAAGATGATCTATGTTCAGAACCACTTACTTTAACATCTGTGTTCATATGTTGCAGCAGTTTTAACAGCACTCCTGGGGTTAAATTTGCCATCTTTTTTACTCACTTCAATACATATCGCATCAATAAACAATACCCAGATCTTCAAATTTTATAAAAATCAATCTTTTTTATAAAAACTGGTCCCAAATAGCAAAAAGATAGTCATCTAATACAAAGAAAAATTAAACTCGTGTGAAATTAAAATCAAATCGAATCATAATTGAATTAATTAATTAATTAGAATAAAAATACCTGAAGAAGAAGAATTAGGTTTTTGATGTGTTATCCTAACACAGGGAGCTGTTATCCTAACCGCGTACATCGCTGTTGTGGAGGGTTACGGCGGTGGAGGGTTACGGCGGCGGTGGAAGGTTATGACGATGGTGGGGATTCGGTGGTGATGGGGTTTCGGCTATGGAGGGATTGCGGTGAGGAGAGAGTTATAGTGGTGTGAATTGGTGGAGTTATAGATAAACAGTGTGTTATAAAGAGATAAACAGTAAATAATATGTAAAATGACAAAAAAAACCAGTTTGCCAATATACGGTTGCCCAAAAATCAAAAGTTGCCCAAAATACACAACGTATTTTGGTCGGACACGTGTCATCCAGTGGTTGGTCGGACAAGTTGCCCTGGTCTAGTATAAGAATTTTCTGAGATCGGGTCGGATAAGCAACGCACCTGGGCAACTGGGGCATATTAGTAATTATCCCTAGAATTAAGCACTAAATGCTAAATCGGCCTACACCTTGGATACAAAAGGGTTGATTGTTTTCCTCATTCTCAGGGTCTTTTGTACATTGTTATTGATTTGTTTTTTTGTTTTAGAAAAGCAAAATATTATTGAGTTGTTGTGTTATTTTTTCTCCACCACCATCAGATTGAATATCAGATAACATGTTCTCTGCATCTGAAAATATAACACCTTAAATTATTGGGATTTTATATAAAACAAGAGGAAATAATCCCTGCTGCTAACAACAGCTGAGTTATATGTTGCATGGGTTTTTTTTCCCTCTTTTGCTATTGTAGCCATTAAACCTCCAACATATTTTATTGTTACAGCAATTTCTGCATCACCAAAAAGGTGCCAATCCCAAATTTGTGTGAAAATAATAGTTTCTATAATGGACCTATATGTCCCTCGTAATAATTATGGGCAAAAACAAAAAGTCAAAAATAAACTAGTCTAAACTTGTTCAAAAAAAGAACCTATAGTTAATTGAGTTGAGATCAATATATATCTTATATTTGTCATATATCCAAAAACCCAATCTTATCCATCTATTTTTCATTTAAATTAATAAAAAATTATTTTTCACATTTTTTTTAAAACAACATATATTGCAAACGGTAAATCTCCAAGCTACAAAAAATACACTATCGCGACGAGAATTAAATTATCTATCTATAGATATGCAATTCTCTATACTTTCGACGAACTTTTTTTTTTTCAAAATTTCCGCACAGAAAAAAAATCACGTGTGATTTGTAAAAATCAAATCACATGTGATTCAAAATTTACAAATCATATATGATTTTTACAAATCACGTGTGATTTTTCTGGGCGAAAATTTTGAAAAAAAAACGTTCGTCGAAAGTATATAGAAATGCATATCTATAGAAAGAATTTAATTCTCGTCGCGATGGTATAATTTTTTCCGTGTAACGATTAACGGTTTGCAAGATATTTAATTTTTGAAAAAAGGGTAAAAGTTTATTTTTTTTGTTTTAATCAAAAAAATAAATGACAAAGATTGGTTAATTAGATTTATGACAAATATGATATTTATATCGAACTTTTGACAAAGTTAATTTGAGGGGAAAACCTGATTAATGTGTGACAAATATTATGGCATTATGCGACTGTTAAAGGAGAATATATGGAAGAAACCATGAATGGGAGATGAATAGGCTGTCAAATTTGGAAAGAAAGAAAAAAAAGACCAGCAATAGACAAGGATTAAAAAGGGATTATGTGGTTTAGACACCACCACCAACCCCTCTCAGCTCTTTAATTATCCGCTTTATTGATATGACAAGATAGTTTTTAATATACTTTCGTTATGTATATTTTGTCTTGGACTATTTTAACTTTATTGTTTTTGTTCAGTATTTTTTCTAGCAGTTTTACTCATTTTATTAACAGAACAAAGACAATTTTCATGGTATTATGTTTTGTATTTTTTGTACTTTAATACTTTTGATTTATCGAACTTTATAATTTTTGTTAAATTTTTTTTATTTCACAATTTTATAATAAAAACAAAATTATAAAAAAAAATTAAAAGAAAAATGGTGGTGTGTGAATCCTATTTTAGGGGTGTGTAAACCCACCAAGCCTTAAAAAGCCAATAATAAGTTGACATACTATATGTTGTGCATGCACACCAGCATACGACAGTTTTTGCCAAGAGAGTAACGCACCCAATGTCATTTTGAATTCCCTTCGTGGAATCGTGGTCTGTCACAATTGGCATTTTTGAGTCTTTACTATGCACGGGATTGCATCATTTTAATTTACGTATGTTCATTAGACGATACCACTCAGTCATTACTATTAATATTATACTCAAATGCTCCCGATTATGATCCTAATATATTTTCATGCAAATTTTAATGATATAAAATTTATATTATTAATTTACCCGGTGTTTTGAAACCTTTTGCGATATTTTACGTTAAGAGCTTATAACTCCGTCGTTTTTCGATATTTCATCACGATCACTATTTTAACACCCGATTCTTATCAGTAACATGATTTCATAATTTTCACGACTTCGTCGAATTTTATTTTTATTCGTCACAATTTATTTTCAGTTAACCCGGTACCCGATAACGCCGAAATTATACACTAAACTAACTAAAGCTTATCCTAAAATATCTTGTAAGCAACAATTTCAATTCTAACTCTTCCTCAAGAAGCCTTGCCGTCCCATGACCATTATTCCTTGCCTAATAAACCAAAAAAGCTCATTAATGCAAAATATATACTTATACTTGATTATTTTCACTAACACTTTTCACACATAATTTCCTTAGCTAATATTTCACAAAACACTCTCTCCCTCACCATCATATCCCACGGCACAAGATCAAGAACAAGAGAGGATCCATTTTTTTTTCAAGATCAAGTTATATTCTAGTCCCTAATACCTTCCTTGTTAGAGTTTTGTAATAAAAACTCCAAGGTTGTGGTCGTTTTTCATCCTAGCACACCAATCATCAAGTAAGCTCAAGAACACTATTTTTGATCTTTACATACTCTCTTTGTTCTTATATTGATGTATTTCCTATTTATTTCGAGAGCTATCCATGCAAAACCTATGTTATGTATACCACTTGTTTTATTTTTCATTAAAACTATCTCAATCCTTAGATTGGCATGTTTTATTAACAACCCCACGAAGCCCACTATTTTTAGTGATGTTTAGGACCCATGACACCTTAAGAAGGTGTATGGTAGGATGTGTGTACTTGTGGAGTTGTGTTGTAGTCGTTTGATCAAGCCGCGAACCAAGAAAACGAGTTTTTAACATATATATATACCCGCTGTCCAGAAATGTAAACTTCGGAAAAATCAGTAAACATGGCGTTATTTTAGCTTTCATATTTAGAAAGTACTCTCAAACACGAAAACGTGGTCGCTTGAATCACTAAAAACCGAGTTATAACGAAGGAGATACGATGTTTTAAAGTTAGCAACGCAAAACTATTATTTTCAGAAAATGCGTGCTGTTGGCCGAACTTCAGGGGACAGAACGAGGCGTTAGCCGTAGTCTAGCTGAGCCGAGCCACTGAGAATATGTTAGTTCATGTTATGACGATCGCGTGGATATAAAGAACGTTGAAAACCGACTTATAACGACCAAGATATGAATTTCTGAAAATCCGACTAACAACACTTGTTTTGACAGCCTCACTATAATTCCAATATTTTCTAAGTATAAACAGTTTTGCGAGGCACCATCTTACGAGCTATTTTCCCGTTGAGCGAGGCGGTTTGGGCCATAAACTCCTTGAGGTGAAACGAAGTATTCCCGACCTATTTTCCAAATCAATCAACCGCTTGTTGATCGGACTTATAATGAGTAAGTTATGAATTTCCTAGTATCGCCAAAAACAACCATCATATAAAAATAAAAAGTGTAAAACTAGCAAGTCGCCAAGTTGATGACCGATTATCTACATGATCGAGACGCGTATGATCAAAAGTCAAAGGAGACGGCTGAGAGATTATGTCACAAAGATTTCAAAAGCATCAAGTTCTATTACTAACTCTCAACGTACAATATTTTGCGACTAGTTTTGCGAGGCCGTTTGGTCATATCTTCACAAGTTATGAAAAGTAATATTTTGCGACGAAACTATTTTATTTGGCGATAAAACATCAAATGGGGATCGTGGAGTACCGTTTCAACATATTTACACGAAGAGTAGTTCATAACTTGCCGAGACGTCAAAAATGTAGTTTTCGACGATAAACGTTATTTTCAAAACTAACGAGTGGTATCGTTAACATACGTAATTGCATGAGTAGAATCATTTCATTTGCTTACCTTAGATCATATCATTCACATTAGGTCGCGGTTAGAGACCGAGCCTCATTCCAGCATATTCACTACTAGTATTGTTGCTATCACATCAGGTGAGTTTCATAGCCCCTACTTTTATACGTTTTGAATTACTTTTGGGGGAGATACATGCTTAAATTACTTTTCTCATTTATCAAATACGTTTTGCATTGGTATGCAAGTCATCTATTACATTGTGCATTGGTATGCAAGGCATCTGTTACGTTTTGCATTGGTATGCAAGTCATCTATTCTATTGTGCATTGGTATGCAAGACAACTATTACGTTTTGCATTGGTATGCAAGTCAACTATTACGTTTTGCATTGGTATGCAAGACATCTATTACATTGTGCATTGGTATGCAAGTCATCTATCCTAGACATACTATGTTAGCATTGGGTTGTAAACACACAGGTTGCAAGTCTTGAATGGGCAGGGCTTGGAACTGAGTGGATTTACAATGCCTATGCTATGGAAACTTTCTTTAAACGCTTTTCAACTTATTTATAACAAACTCTATGAACTCACCAACCTCGTGTTGACACTTTAGCATGTATTTTCAAGAACCAAGCAATAGCACGCTACTGGAGGCTTTTGGCAGGGCATGGCATGGTCATAGAAGACTCTGATAAAACATTTGGGACCGCTTAACTTATTTTATGGGCCAACTTCCGCACCACTTTTCATAATGTAAATTTAACACTTTTGACTTATCAAATATATTCTAAATGATTGATGTGAAAACCGTTCTTTACACTTGTGTTATGATACCAATTGAATTGCACCCCAAAGACATTACTTTCCGCTGCAAACCATTTTTGGGGGTGTGACAGATTGGTATCAGAGCCTAGGCTATAGAGAATTGGGTAATTTTAAAACCTAAACTATAGCTACTTTTACGAAAACTTAACCCTATGACCGCCACGTGCCTTCCTGCCAAGCTGATGCCTCATTTGTGGTTTGTTGCTGACATATTTAATGAGATTTGTATCTTATTGCCAGATGGATTATACTCACTTATTCTCGTTGATTACTGTGATTGTCTTACATATAAGGGTGCATACATATCATACACGTCACAGCGTTACACCTCTTCCTTACGTAGTTTATCATTCGGCCTCAAGCCTAATCACATGCCTTAGTCATTTGAACCACCCTTTACATGTGAAGGACATAGTATTAGTATAACTAAGCTGAGTATTCCAAAATTCATTAAACCTCGGTGGAATATAGACTGGTCATCTATATTCGACCCGGGACAGTGGGACCTAGCCTGACCACCTATGTTCGACTCAGAGATGAATTTTGCAATACTGAGAGTAGTTATAATGGAATTATGTCCGGATTGATTTGATCGGTGTAAGCAATTCCAATATCGAGCCAATCTTTCAAAAGACCTCATTTCAGGATGTTGAATCCATTCTTTCAGACAACTTGTTTCCTAGCTTGATTTAGTGACAGTTCTTGTTTGATGAGTTGTGAAAATCAAGCTAAGAGTCAAGTTGTTACCCGAGCCGATTCAGTTTAATCTCATGACAGTTCTTGTTTGATGAGTTGTGAGATTAAATTTGAATCGACAACCTCAAACCGATTTAGCCTAATCCCATGACAGTTCTTGTTTGATGAGTTGTGGGATTAAGTAAAAATCGGTTACCTAGAGGTCTTTTGGGGACTACGCTCGATAATGGGAAAGTTTACCCCCATCAAACCCGACCATGAGAACATACGTAGGTAGAACGAGCGAGCTGAATTCAGGGACTGAATTCCTTAACGGGTGGAGACTGTCACAATTCGCATTTTTGAGTCTTTACTATGCACGGGATTGCATCATTTCAATTTACGTATGTTCATTAGACGATACCACTCAGTCATTACTATTAATATTATACTCAAATGCTCCTGATTATGATCCTAATATATTTTCATGCAAATTTTAATGATATAAAATTTATATTATTAATTTACCCGGTGTTTTGAAACCTTTTGCGATATTTTACGTTAAGAGCTTATAACTCCGTCGTTTTTCGATATTTCATCACGATCACTATTTTAACACCCGATTCTTATCAGTAACATGATTTCATAATTTTCACGACTTCGTCGAATTTTATTTTTATTCGTCACAATTTATTTTCAGTTAACCCGGTACCCGATAACGCCGAAATTATACACTAAACTAACTAAAGCTTATCCTAAAATATCTTGTAAGCAACAATTTCAATTCTAACTCTTCCTCAAGAAGCCTTGCCGTCCCATGACCATTATTCCTTGCCTAATAAACCAAAAAAGCTCATTAATGCAAAATATATACTTATACTTGATTATTTTCACTAACACTTTTCACACATAATTTCCTTAGCTAATATTTCACAAAACACTCTCTCCCTCACCATCATATCCCACGGCACAAGATCAAGAACAAGAGAGGATCCATTTTTTTTTCAAGATCAAGTTATATTCTAGTCCCTAATACCTTCCTTGTTAGAGTTTTGTAATAAAAACTCCAAGGTTGTGGTCGTTTTTCATCCTAGCACACCAATCATCAAGTAAGCTCAAGAACACTATTTTTGATCTTTACATACTCTCTTTGTTCTTATATTGATGTATTTCCTATTTATTTCGAGAGCTATCCATGCAAAACCTATGTTATGTATACCACTTGTTTTATTTTTCATTAAAACTATCTCAATCCTTAGATTGGCATGTTTTATTAACAACCCCACGAAGCCCACTATTTTTAGTGATGTTTAGGACCCATGACACCTTAAGAAGGTGTATGGTAGGATGTGTGTACTTGTGGAGTTGTGTTGTAGTCGTTTGATCAAGCCGCGAACCAAGAAAACGAGTTTTTAACATATATATATACCCGCTGTCCAGAAATGTAAACTTCGGAAAAATCAGTAAACATGGCGTTATTTTAGCTTTCATATTTAGAAAGTACTCTCAAACACGAAAACGTGGTCGCTTGAATCACTAAAAACCGAGTTATAACGAAGGAGATACGATGTTTTAAAGTTAGCAACGCAAAACTATTATTTTCAGAAAATGCGTGCTGTTGGCCGAACTTCAGGGGACAGAACGAGGCGTTAGCCGTAGTCTAGCTGAGCCGAGCCACTGAGAATATGTTAGTTCATGTTATGACGATCGCGTGGATATAAAGAACGTTGAAAACCGACTTATAACGACCAAGATATGAATTTCTGAAAATCCGACTAACAACACTTGTTTTGACAGCCTCACTATAATTCCAATATTTTCTAAGTATAAACAGTTTTGCGAGGCACCATCTTACGAGCTATTTTCCCGTTGAGCGAGGCGGTTTGGGCCATAAACTCCTTGAGGTGAAACGAAGTATTCCCGACCTATTTTCCAAATCAATCAACCGCTTGTTGATCGGACTTATAATGAGTAAGTTATGAATTTCCTAGTATCGCCAAAAACAACATCATATAAAAATAAAAAGTGTAAAACTAGCAAGTCGCCAAGTTGATGACCGATTATCTACATGATCGAGACGCGTATGATCAAAAGTCAAAGGAGACGGCTGAGAGATTATGTCACAAAGATTTCAAAAGCATCAAGTTCTATTACTAACTCTCAACGTACAATATTTTGCGACTAGTTTTGCGAGGCCGTTTGGTCATATCTTCACAAGTTATGAAAAGTAATATTTTGCGACGAAACTATTTTATTTGGCGATAAAACATCAAATGGGGATCGTGGAGTACCGTTTCAACATATTTACATGAAGAGTAGTTCATAACTTGCCGAGACGTCAAAAATGTAGTTTTCGACGATAAACGTTATTTTCAAAACTAACGAGTGGTATCGTTAACATACGTAATTGCATGAGTAGAATCATTTCATTTGCTTACCTTAGATCATATCATTCACATTAGGTCGCGGTTAGAGACCGAGCCTCATTCCAGCATATTCACTACTAGTATTGTTGCTATCGCATCAGGTGAGTTTCATAGCCCCTACTTTTATACGTTTTGAATTACTTTTGGGGGAGATACATGCTTAAATTACTTTTCTCATTTATCAAATACGTTTTGCATTGGTATGCAAGTCATCTATTACATTGTGCATTGGTATGCAAGGCATCTGTTACGTTTTGCATTGGTATGCAAGTCATCTATTCTATTGTGCATTGGTATGCAAGACAACTATTACGTTTTGCATTGGTATGCAAGTCAACTATTACGTTTTGCATTGGTATGCAAGACATCTATTACATTGTGCATTGGTATGCAAGTCATCTATCCTAGACATACTATGTTAGCATTGGGTTGTAAACACACAGGTTGCAAGTCTTGAATGGGCAGGGCTTGGAACTGAGTGGATTTACAATGCCTATGCTATGGAAACTTTCTTTAAACGCTTTTCAACTTATTTATAACAAACTCTATGAACTCACCAACCTCGTGTTGACACTTTAGCATGTATTTTCAAGAACCAAGCAATAGCACGCTACTGGAGGCTTTTGGCAGGGCATGGCATGGTCATAGAAGACTCTGATAAAACATTTGGGACTGCTTAACTTATTTTATGGGCCAACTTCCGCACCACTTTTCATAATGTAAATTTAACACTTTTGACTTATCAAATATATTCTAAATGATTGATGTGAAAACCGTTCTTTACACTTGTGTTATGATACCAATTGAATTGCACCCCAAAGACATTACTTTCCGCTGCAAACCATTTTTGGGGGTGTGACATGGTCCAACATTAAATTAGTTATATCATGTCAAGTTCTATTGTCATCTTCCAAAGTACAAAATAATGAATCGCTATACTAAATGTTGATTGTACTTGATAACCATCATGGATTCTAACCATAACCATAAGGCTGGCCACAATGGGCCTGAAAAATTCGGTCGAGCAAGCATGACAACCGATTTGCAAATCGGTTGAGGCCGTTGTACACGTTTGGTCGAATATCGGTTGCCGATCAAATATTTTGTCTATCGGTTGTGTTTTCAACCGAGTTTGAAACAACAACAATCTTCCCACTTTATTTACAATATTACCGTTTGTGTAAAAAAAAAAAAAAAAAAAAAAAAAAAAAAAAAACTTTTTTTTTAAAAAACTTTACCAATTTTCATACTATAAATGTCAACATCAAACCCACTTTCAAACACACAATTCAACCACTTTCTCATCCATATTCACCATGTCAAAGAAAAACACTCCCCCATCAAAAAACCGACGATCCCGACTACCCCAAAATGCACCGGATTTGAATTTCTCGCCGGAAAATAACTTTGAATTAACCGACGTAACACCACCACAAAATCGGGGTATTCGCCTTCGTTCACCTAGTTTTGAATATACATCACAACTAGCACCACCCAATCAAAGTCAAAACATGTTTTACCTTAATCGTCCATTTGTCCCACCGCAACGTCCTAATACGGATTATCAACAAGAACCAAGTGGCAGCCGGAAATCGGGGTCGGCGTATCGTCCTGACATGGATTTCATGTATTCTTCCCAACCGTATCAAGATTATTCCCCGATTCGTACGGCTAATCTTGACATGAATTTGGATGATTGGGGAGAGTATCCGAGTCAACAATACTCGACCCAAAACTATCCGAGTCAAGATGCTTCGATGGGGCAAGGTTCGGGTCACGGTTCGTACCACGGTTCCATGCCTGTTCAAGACGAAGACGATGTCGAAGAGACGTCTCCCATCAAACCAAAGAAGCCTTCACGGCGTGCTACAAAGGCGAAGGACAAAGGCAAACAACCCGAACCGGCCAAAAAGGTCGAAGCATGGTCAAAGGCGGAAGAGGTCGCGCTTTGTAGAGCTTTCATCTATGTTTCAGAAAATTCCGCGCAAGGAAACGCTATCAACAGGCACCGCTTTTGGCAGTTGGTGATAGCGTACTTTCAAAATGAAACTGGTTCAGACCGGACATACGACTCGATCATGTCCAAATGGAAGAGTAGGATTCGTAATAGAGTTGCGAATTTTTGTGCTATTATGGATAATGTCCGTGATACTCATGGAAGTGGTGAAAATGATTTAGACGATAAAGACAAAGCTCTTAGAGTGTACCGTTTGACATACGGTCATGATTTTACTTTGGAGGATTGTTGGAAAGTTTTGAGGAATCATGATGCTTGGAAGAAGGAGATGCCTGTTTTCCAATCGAATAGTCGGAAGAAGACAAAGGGTTCTACAACTACCTCGGGGTCAACACAAGGTCCCATGAGTTTCCAAGACGTGGATGATTCTGATGATGAAGACGATACTAGAGAATCACGACCACAAGGTCGTGACGCAGCCAGAAAGAAATCATCCTCCTCCTCCAAGGAACGACCATCATCATTTGTTAGTGAGATAGCCAAGACCTTCTTCAAGGAACGACCATCAAAACCGGCGAAAAATAAGACTAATCTTGAAGAGTCTTGGATGGCCCTAAAGGAACAAGAGCTAGCGATGAAAAGAGAGAAAATGCAAGAAGAGCTAGCAATGAAAAGAGAGAAAATTAAACTCCAACAAAGGCAAGTGGAAATCCTGGACCTCACAAAACGGGAGCAAGACTTGATTTTCTACAATTCGGCAATCGACCCAAATTTGGGCCCTCGACAACTACAAGAAATTCTGCAACTTAAGGCATCAATCAAGGCACGCTACAATTTAGATTACTAGTTTAAGTTTTTAATAAGTATTTTCATGTTTAAGTTTTATTAGTTTAAGTTTTTAATAAGTATTGTCATGTTTCAGTTTTATTAGTTTAAGTGTTTTATTTAGTATTGTAATATTTTTTATTTTCAATGAATTTTAAATTTGTATTATAAAATGTTTGAATTAAAAAAATAAAATAAAAAAAATAAAAAATAAAAAATAAAAGTCGGTCACCACTGTGGCACTTGGGTCATGTCTGGTCGCTGGAGAGAGAAAGCTGACGTGGCAGCCGGAAACATGGGTCATCTAGGGTCACCACTGTGCCCAGCTTAATAGGTTGGTTGATTTTTGGTTTAGATCCTGACAAAATTGAATGGTAGTTGTTGGGGCCTAGCGGTAAGTTTCTTGATGTTCTAACAAGAGTTCTATAGTTCAAAACTATTTAGGCACACATTTAGGGTGGTCATGAAAGAGGTTGAAACAGTTAGGGTTGTAAACAAACAGGATGAACACGGACGGAGCCTTGTTTATGTTCGTTCATTTAATTTTAATCAGACAAATAAATGAACACTTAAATGGACGAATTTTCTTGTTCATGTTCGTTTATTAAGAAAATGAGTTGTTCATGTTCGTTTATGTTCGTTTATTAAGATACTAAACCAATTTTAAAATTATACAATTAAAAGATATGATATACGAACATAAATAAATAAATGAACATAAACAACCAAACATAAACTTTATTAAATTATGCATCTATTATTGCTTTATAAGTATTGTTTTGTTTAAATACACTTATTTTAATATTATACAATTAAAAGATATGATATACGAACATAAATAAATAAATGAACATAAATGAACTCATAATCGGATGTTCACGAACATAAATGAACGGACACGACTTTTGTTCATGTTCGTCCATTTAACTAAACGAATGTAAAATATTGTTCATGTTCGTTCATTTAATAAATAAACGAACATAATCGAAATTTTCACCTAACATTTCATAAAATGTTCACTGAACGTACAGTTCGTTTACAGCCCTAGAAACAGTCATGGGTATATTCTGGTTAAACCACATACATTTGACACAAAAAACTCGTACTCCTCGAAACTTCTATCACCATTTTGAAATGATTGATATATATATATATATATATATATATATATATATATATATATATATATATATAGGGAGACTTTCTTGCGAGAACCATCTTATCTGCGAGAACTGACAGAACCATCAAAAACATACATGCACGCCTTTTAAAATAAAATAAAAATACTTGCAAATCATCAATAATCGTAAGTATCCACCTATGTTCTTCAATATCATCATGAACTCATCCTCTTTTTTCACAAAAACCTTACACACGGCCGCAATATTGTCATTGCACGCCTTATAAGAACATACATGCACACCTTCAAAGAAAAATTTTGTATTTCCAATTTCTTATCAAATTCTTTAGAACAACCATGTTTTTTTTAAAACATATATGTTGTTTTTAGAACATATATGCAAAAATACAATTATTGAAGGCGTGCATGTATATTTTTGGTGGTTCTGTCAGTTTTCACAGATAAGATGGTTCTCGCAAGAAAGTCTCACTATATATATATTTTATTTTTTATTATTTTTTTTTGGGTAAAGATTTTGAAATGATATCTTTGGCAAAGCTAATTTGGTTCAATAAAATCATGAATACTACAAATGAATATCTTGAGTTATGGAAAAGAGGTGCAAACGTGTTGAAATCTCTAGTGAAAATTATTTGGACACATCACAAACAAAAATATTTATAGTAAAATAAGCATGACAGGAGTATTTGTTATTGTTTAAAAGAAAGCTAGAATACTGAACACTTATTAATCTTTGAACAAAAGCAATAAAGTTTTGGCCAAATATTTTTAAAAAGTATTATACTTGACATCATTTGTTTTTTTTTAGTATCAAACAAAATTTTTTGCTCATAGGGTACTTTTCTTTCAAATTCGTCCTTCTTAAGGTACTTAATGGCATTTTTGCCTTTCCGAAAAAAAAAAAAATCCTATTAGCCGAGAGGGGCAAAAATGTCACAAAATACCTCAAAAAGACCGAATTTGAAAGAAAAGTACCCATATAAGCAAAAAAATTTGTTCGCTACCAATAAAAGCAAATGGTGGCAAGTATAATACATTTTAAAAACATTTTCCCTAAAGTTTTCTAGTTTATGTGTGTTGCATTTTTACCTTCAATCTTACCAAATCCCAAATTCATTATTTATTCATATGTAGGATCGGTTTAGGATCGTCCACAATGTAGGATCAGTTTAGGATCGTCCACAATGTAGGATCGGTACGATCTTACTAGCAGTACACTTGTAGGATCGGTTTAGGATCGTCCACAATGTAGGATCGTATGCGGGATCGTAAGATCACGCCTAAAATTGTAAGATCGACTAACCATCCAATCTTACCAAATCCGAAATTCATTATTTATTCATAAGCCCAAATAATAAAAGTAACAAAGTAAATAATAGTTGTATTTTGGTTCGTTCGTGTTATGTTAGTACCTATTGTACACTTGGTTCTAAAATTTTATACATGCAACACTTATTTTCTATTCGTGATTATGATTTGAAGAACTGAATTTTGATTTCAGATGAGAAAAATGAAGTTAATGCATCGCTCGTTTGTGGGTTCATGTGTTGGTATTTTAGTGTAAAATAGATTGAGTTTAATATGCAAATAAGGGTCGACACTTATTTGGATATTAACGGGACTAACGGGGGTTCCAAGGGGGCGTAGCCCCCTTGGTGGGGGTTCGGGGGCAACGCCCCTGAGAGAAGCAGGGTCCAAGGGGCGGCAGCCCCTGGCAGGGGTCGAGCTGCTAGTGATGTGGTATAACATTGATATGTTAAAAATTCATTAGAATTTGTTTTTCCACCAAATAATACGTATTAAGTTGATGTGGATTCTGCTGCTAGTGATGTGTTTCTGCTGCTGGTTCCTGCTGCTAGTGATGGTTCCTGCTGCTGGTTCGTGCTGCTAGTGTCTGGTTCCTGCTGCTAGTTCTGGTTCCTGCTACTAGTTGCCAGATGCTGCTGCTAGTTGTTTTACAGTTAATATAACTGTTTTGCGGTTATTATGCCCTAATAACCGACCCCATAAACTGTCATATATATTCTCTATTTCGAATAGAGAAAGGACAAGGCTGATCAACCATATTTTGATCACGGTTTTTCTGCAAACATAAAAACATACACAAATTTGAATCAATTAGATTTTATCCGGTCGTTAATTGGTATACACTCCAATTTAATCGATCTGAAAGCGTTCATATTCGTGACTTCTAATTGCTATCAGGATACCACAACTACCCCATATATATTTGTCATTAACTTGTGTTTTGAAATGTTTATGGCGTATTTTGTGTTTTCGTATCAGCTAAATTGTTGATGTAACAATTGAAACTTGACATTTCTATGTTTCACTATTATTTTAGTGTTCAAATTTTGAAATTTGACATTTTTGTGAGGATATCATATAAATTTGTCATTAACTTTGAGTAGAAGTGTAACACATTTGACTCGTTTATTCCATATTAACTGTTCATCACAAATCGGTATGATCTTACGATCTCAATCCAATTATGCGATTCTCATCATGCAAAGACGAAAACAATCTTAGTTTAGTTCTAGATTTTGACAGCCTTGCTTATAAAGCTTACAACCAATGGACCAAATTTTCATGTTCACTGAAATGGTGTAATCAATTATTAATTTTCGTACTCAGAAAAAGATGATACTACGTAATTCAATGTAACAGTATATATTTACTGTCTTACTGATAATAATAAGTACACCATGCATGGATTAAACCCGAATAGGGTAAAAATATAAAATAGTGTTGGTGGGCCTTGTATTAAAAGATGAAGCTGGCATAGCCGCTGCAATACTACCCATATTCGCGTTTAAAGCATGTGCCCATCCATATGACGTATCCAAAGCTGACCGCGAAATTTGACCACCACCAAACAAAAATACAAATTTCCTTTTTTGTCAAATTAAATAAATTGTACTGCCGAAAGAATCTCATGTTACTGGAGAATCAAAATCGACATGATTTATTAAATAATATAGAGAAAATTATGGAAGACGCAATATACACCATCGGGTAGTCAAAAACAGTCCGAAACCAAACGGAATTGCAATTTTGTCAATTAAGTCGCACGAAATGGCAATGCGCTCGCACAACCTTGACCTGGACGCATCACAAATTTGCTCGTGGCCTGATAATATGGGAACCGAGGACTGAACCGAATTTATTTTTCAGTTCCAGTTTGGTTCTCGGTTCTGGTTCAGTTCTTCAGGCATACCAGCGTAAGAATCGGATTTTTGAAATACTTCGTAACATCAGCAAAAAACATCCAAAAATCTAAATTTATTGACTCTTGTTAGCATTACTTTTAGGATAAAGTAATAGAATTGATGGTCATTCTACGTTTAGGAATTATGTAACGTTCATGTAAGAGTCTAAGTAATGGGCAATAGATAGTAAACTAATAGGCTAAGAGATTAGGCCAAGCCCACGAGAACAAAGCCCAAATCCAAGCCCATAGGCGTTGGAATATGGCATATATGTAGTGCGCATGCTTCATTGTGTGTGTGCTTGTGTGTGTGTTTCTAGTGTGTGATAATAGAACCTCTCTCTCTCTTTCTCTCTCTCTCCTCCACAATACCGTCGCACCATCACCACCACCACCACCATGAACACCATCAAGTCACCATGAATATTGATTAGTAAGTTGATATAAATGGGAGCCTACAATTGGCATCAGAGCCATATGATAGTTATTGGTTAGATTTATTAGGTTTGTTAGTGTTTTGGTTGTTTTCGTAGAAAGATAGCACAACACAAGGTTTTCGAAAAACTGCATATTGGTTGAATCTTCGAACTAGTGGTTAGATTAGTTAAATGTTTGTTTTTTCGAGTAGTTTTAGTCGTAACCTAGCCATCCATCTAAGAAAAACCCAAAAAGAATCACAAAAGAAGCTGTTTTTAGGATTTAGTAGAAATTTACTGTAGCAGAAAAGTTTTCGAAAAATTGCTATTTTGATTTTTCTCGAAAAATTCGAGTTTTCTCGAAATCTAGGTGGCAGTACTTTTTAGTTGGAGTTCCAATACCTGGCTGACGTGGCATTTCGAGAAAAATAGCCAGACTTCAAATACTTTGGCTCTTCGAGAACTTTTGATTTCGAGTAATCCTACATGGCAGTTTCGAGTACTTTAGTTAGTTGAGATTCCACTACTTTGGTGACGTGACATTTCGAGTAAAGTTCAGAGTTTCGAGAAATTTAGGTTTCGAGTAATATTTAAGAAAGTTTCGAGAAAAAACCCTTATTTTTAGGCAAGAACCTTTTCAACCTGAAAATTAGATTTTCGAGATATTTTCACCATCATTAGATACCTGTCTAGTAACTTAGAACGTTTCGAGAAATTTAGCCTTCGAGAACTTCACGTTTCGAGAATCAGACCTTTTCGAGTAATATTGGAATTTCGAGTAATTATTGGACTTTTGTGAAAAAGGAACCTAACAACCTAAAAACAAAATTTTTGAATAATCTTAAACACATTCAAAGAAACTTTAACCAACTTAAACTTATAAGTAAGTAAAGTTTTCGAGAAAAGTAATCCTTCGAGAAATTTTTGTAAACCGGTAACACATCATCAATCCAAAATCAACTTACACAATGTCAACTCAACAAGATATTTACGCAGCGGGTAATGAAAACCGTTCTCCTATGCTTGAGAAAGGTGGGTATCTTCAATGGCAAAGTCGAATGCTTCGTTATCCATTATGGAAGGACCTTTTAAGCCTCCACAAATCCAATATCCGGGAGATCCTAACCTTACACCACCAGTTTTACCTCACCTTCGTGACCAAACAGAAGCAGAATACAGTGAGGATGACAAACTTCAAATCGAAGCTGATGATCTTGCTATGCACTTAATCCAACTAGGATTGTCACGAGAGATATTTGCTGTGGTAGATAGCTGTGAAAGTGCTAATGCAATGTGGGAAAGAGTTAGAAGATTATGTCATGGAACAGAAATTGGTAAGCAGGACATGGAGAATAAGCTGTTAATAGAGTTTGAGAAATTCACATCAACACTTGGAGAGACCATTGAATCTTACTATCATCGGTACTGTACTCTTTTAAATGAGCTTACATGAAACAAGTTGACTCCATCAGTGATAATTAGCAACATCAAGTTCCTTAACAACTTTTAAGAAGAATGGGGACGATATGTCGCTATAGTTAACCAAACCAAGTACTTGCATGCTGTTAACTTTGATCAACTCTATGATTTCTTAAAGCAAAACCAAGCTGAAGCAAATGAAGTAAAGAAAGAGAAGATGTTGAAGAATCACGATCCACTAGCATTAATTGCTAGAAGACCAACAACCATACCTACTTATAACCAACATCAACCATCATCTTCCAATCACAACTTCATGCAACAAACATGTTGGTCCTGTTTAACTTGAGCAACTCATGAATTAACGAAATAAACATAAACACGTGCCATTTGGACATGGAAAGTATAATGAGTTTATGATTCATGATAAGCGAAATTACAAGGTTACTCAAAAACCCACTTAGACACACTAATGACTTGGTTGGCTTTTCAATGACGATAGGCGTAGACGGCTATCCCCGGTGAGAGACAAATTAAGAGACACTTAGAAGCAAGCTAGGCTTGGGTTCTAAGTGTGTTGAGGATTCTAACACTCTAACTATGTTGTGAAATTCTCACTTCTTACTCTCGTTGAATGAGCACATTCTGCTTTGGTTGGAACAGGTTTATATAGCGGTGAGATTACTGTTGCTTCATGTGGGTATAGTGTTCTTGCCAACTGTTCGTAGATAGGCACGTGCCTAGACATCTAGCCTTGATGTCCTTTTGGTTTACCGGAGTTAACAGCACCGGGTTCCCATGAGCTTCTTTTGAGTCTTAGGAAGGAACAAAGTTTATCTTCCTAAGAGTTTTCCCGCTTAAACTCTATAGTCTTTACCTAACCTTCTTGGTATTTGATCAGAGAGCTGAGAGATCATCAAGGTATTCCTGCCCTTGATGATCCCCTGTTCTTGAGCTAGAGTTCCTTGAGGATAGGGTCCCCTGTTGGTCAATGGCTAAGAAAAAGTTCTGTTGGGTTCGAAGGAGTTCCTAAGCGGGCTTCGACCAGGAGAGAAGGAGCGGTAGCCGAAGGTTCCAATGGAAGAAGCCAACGAAGGGAAGAGACGGAGGTGAATCTACCTCCGTTGGTAGCAGCTCATCTTGTAAGGACTGAAGCAGGGGTTCCGTTGTAGCCTTTTCACGCATCCGGCGTAGAAGGCAATCCTCCTCCGTTTAATATGGGAGGAAATCTTCCTCCCAATGGTATATACCCCCCGTTCCAAACTCAGTCTTACCCTCAGGGTTTATATCCCCCAGTAAATGGGCAGTCCAACAACCATAGTCTCCCTCAACATTATGGGAACATACCCTTCGGACATCATATGGTGTACCCCCGTATACCATGGGAAATAGTTATCCTTTTGGCATGAACGCATCCTACCCATCTTACCCTAACCAAACTCCTATGGGAGTACCCCCAAACCATAATCCATATAATGCTTCTTTCCCCATGTATGCACCACCTTATAATTGCCTGTATTCGGAGCCTATGGGTTCCGCTACACCCTTCGTAAGATGGATAGGCAGTTTGAGCATTACGTCGCACCAAAAAGGTTCAATGTAACTTTCTTGTTTGAGGAGACACTCGAGGATGTTATGGAGAGGATTTTGATGTTAGGCTTTTTATAGAGGATGGTGGTTGAATGTTATTAGCCGTCATTTAAGAATGGCTAAAAGTTATTAGTAGTCATTTAAGAACGGATCTAGATCATAAGAACGATCCACCCGCTCTGATATCACTTGTTGGTCCGGTTTAATTTGAACAACTCATGAATTAATGAAATGAACATAAACACGTGCCGTTTGGACATGGAAAGTATAACGAGTTTATGATTCATGATAAGAGAAATTACAAGGTTACTCAAGAACCCACTTAGACACACTAATGACTTGGTTGGCTTTTCAATGAGGATAGTTGCAGACGGCTATCCCCGGTGAGAGACAAATTAAGAGACACTTAGAAGCAATTTAGGCTTGGGTTCCAAGTGTGTTGAGGATTCTAACACTCTAACTATGTAGTGGAATTCTTACTTCTTACTCTCGTTGAATGCGCACATTCTGCTTTGGTTAGAACGGGTTTATATAGCGGTGAGATTACTGTTGCTTCACGTGGGAATAGTGTTCTTGCCAACTGTTTGTAGATAGGCACGTGCCTAGACATCTAGCCTTGATGTCCTTTTGGTTTACCGGAGTTGACAGCACCGGGTTGCCATGAGCTTTTTTTGTGTCTTGGGAAGGAACAAAGTTTATCTTCCCAAGAGTTTTCCCGCTTAAACTCTATAGTCTTCACCTAACCTTCTTGGTCTTTGATCAGAGAGCTGAGAGATCATCAAGGTATTCCTGCCCTTGATGATCCCCTGTTCCTGAGCTAGAGTTCCTTGTACATACTGGCTGATAAGCACTTAGTAAGTTTGCAAGACAACTCTTTGACAATATCTAGGACATGAACTGCTTCTGTTGATGTTTAGTGAGTTTTTCTTCTTTAATCTGTTCATCCTAGATTCTTGATGTCTTTGAAACTTGAGCCTTATTCAGGGAGTCATGTTGATCAGTCATAACTTCTTAATCAGTTAGATTGAAGGTTGGTGAGGTGGTCATTGTCAATGAGAGAAAGGCCATTAGGGATATAGAGACATTTGTCAGATCTCAGTGTCCCTGATGTTTGCTCAAGTACCTTACTCACTGAGACTGCATCAGTTGTGTAAAGCGCTTCTTCAGTTGGTCTTTGCCAACTCTTTAAAGAGTGGTGTTTAAGCTACATCCTTTTATCAAGGAGGAACATTCTAACTGATCATCGGTGTGTTATATGATCATTGATATTCTGTCAGTGAGTGTCTAGGCTATTTTATGTTCAAATCTTTGTCAGGGACATTTGGGTCAATTGTCGACCCAACAAAACAATTCCTCAAAACCACATTCCACAACTTATTCCACAACAACCGATACAACATTACCAAGTTGCTGACAACACAACACTTGATTGTGATAAAGGCACAAAGGCCTTGACAGAAGCTTTTGCCATGCTATCCAAAGCATTCAATGTTCGCTACAACAAACCAACTAACAAAGGCCTTGACATAAGCTTTTGCCATGCTATCCAAAGCATTCAATGTTCGCTACAACAAACCAACTAACAACAACCAAAGGATATCATCAAATACTCGTAACAGGTAGATTGCACAACCGGGTATGAATATGGGTCAAGAAGGACACTTTGATGCAGTTAATGGTAATCACCAAGGATATGCTCAGGGTATGCAGATGGGAAATCAGAGGCAAAACGCGGGTCAGTTTGTTAGGAATCCAAGGAATCAGAATATGGGAAATCAGATGTAACTACAGTGAAAAATCCACACAATAATAAACTATCACTTAGAATACTTATCCTTTTCTACGTGTAAATTTTTTTTATTTATTTAACTGTTATCTTATGTAGATCACATCCCTGATAAACGTGCTCGCAACCCAACGTTAATTAATTTATTATTTAAACATACTTGACCTAAAACTTTATGAGATCCCATTTACCACTTTACGTTATTTCGTTAACATACATATAAAAGTGAAAATTTCTTAATAGATAAGAGTTTTATGAAACCCTAAACTACAATAACAACATTCATAAATAACCAAACCTTAAGAAATAATAAAGTACAATTTATCTGATTAATGTACAATTATCTAAAGCATAAAAACCCTAATTCCACTATAACTCCCGATAAAACCCTAATTTCACAAAACTATTATTATATGTAATAAAATCACAAACCCTAATAAATATTTTTATAAAATATAAATGTACAAAACTTTTAAACTAAAGTACAAATATTTAATGCACAAACATAAGAATATTAATATAGGTATCATTATAAACCTCAGTGTACTCATTTTAAAACCCATTTTCCAAATATTCTCTATATTAACCCTAAAAATTTATTTCTTAACGTATTAGGTATATGTACAAGTCCTTTAAGGTGAGGTACAAGTTCCTAATGCATAACAACTAAATTTTTACAAAACACTATATAAACTTTAAATAATAATTATTTTAAAGGAATATTTTGTATATTACTTTTCAAAATACATTTGTTAATTTATAAAAGTACAACCCATCAAACCCTTGGTACAACCCTCCAATGCATAAAATCTTAGAAACTCATAAATATGTATTTAAAGCTTAATAAAAATTATATAAAAATTATATAAAATTAAGAAATAATTAAAATTATATTTTTCCTATTTTCCTAACCCTAGTACAACCTTGTTAAAGCTATAGTACAACTTCATAATGCACAAAATCATTTTCTTAGTACATAAATATAAATCGATATACATTTATTTAAGTTCTAAAATTCTAAAAATCATTTCTAAGCAAACCCTAACTCTAGAAACCCTAACCATGACCCAAACCCTAGATTACTACCCAACTAAGCATAAGGTACAAACCACTAAAGCCATATTCGAACCATAACTTCCCAAAAATCCTAACCCTAGCTCGACATACACACAAACCAAACCAAAACCTAAATATCTTAAACCCTAACCCTCCATGTGTATGAACCCTAGTATGCCACACCCTCCTCTTCTAGAAATTAGGCTACTTGTATGGCCATTAGCTTTCCACACCTCCATTTCCCCCTCCTCTCTATGTGGCGCCCAATATAGCCACACACCTCACCAAATTTTCACTCACACTCTCCCTACAAAACCCTAACTCACCTTCTATAAATACAAGTCACTCAAAAACCCTCACCATCACCCCAATCCAACCGAACCAAACACCACAGCCACTATTCTCTCAAAATTCTGTCACTACAACCCTTAGACAAGTCCAAGAACACTAATAGGGAGCCAAGGAGAAAGCTAGAAGCATTGGTGATCTCATTTCGAAACCCTAGTTCCCAAAAACCCCATTCGACCCAAGATTTTCTTAGGTAAGTTCCCAACTCTTTTTCTTTTGCTCTATATACTCTAAATGACACTAATAACCTAAATAAACAATCCCTAGTAAGGATTAAACTCAAAAACCAAAAGTTACATATTATTTTCTTTTCTTTACTTTTGATCGAACCAAACAAACACCCTCTATTTGTTTTCTTTTCGATATTTTAAGAACACTAGACTATAGGACACTTATATATTGTTAAAGAGAATATTTTTAGAAGAACATAGCAATTTGAATCACTAAAAATAAGTAAACGAGACAAAAGTTATGTCGATTTGAAGTTATATATAAACTTAATATACCTACTGTTACAGCAAACGAGTTTGCGCAAAACGAGGCCTTTCTGGTCCGTTTCGTCGAAAACTCAAAACACGAAAGTTGTCCGGAACGACGTTTCCTTCAAAAAGTCTTTAGACCTCGAGTCATGAAAACGCAAAACGAATGGTGTTTTTATTTAAATTACCGAACAGATCTTTATTTACAACTCGATCAGACCTTGAGTTTTGAACTACAATTTCGACCACTGAAAGAGTCTCTAAAATTCTAGCTTTTTACAAACACTTAGACCACTAAGATAGCTAAATTCTGGAAAAAGAACGAAGTGTTTTCGTTTACAAACGAGTGAGTTCTAGTCATTTGTTTGTCGGGTGTTTTCTGCCCCGACACACTGATCAAATGCACCCTTTAAAAATTGTTTGTGAGCTCGTGAATTCGAATCGTGTACTGAATTTTTGAAGAAATCAATTTTACAAAATAATGAACAAGTTTACAAAGGAGTCGTAAAAGATTTTGTCCTAAATCCTAAGATATAAAATGTTTTTAATGAATAAGGATATCGTATGAAACGTACTAGAAGTCTCAAGGGTAATTATTGCCAAATTTCAAACTAAAATTATAAAAAGGATTATGCATACTGTCGACCTAAACCCTAGGGGTAAAAAGTGTCATTTTCGAAACTATAGGGGTAAAAATTGTCATTTAACCAAGTTCGAGGGGTAAAAATTGTAATTTTGTGAAAGTTGAGGGGTAAAAGTTGTCATTTTACGAAAGTTCAAGGGTAAAAAGTGTCAAATATGTAAAACCTTAGGGGAAGAAGTGAAAATGTTCAAATTATAATTAATATTATTCTTAATATTAATATTATTATTATTATTATTATTATTATTATTATTATTATTATTATTATTATTATTATTATTATTATTATTATTATTATTATTATTAGAATTATTATTAATAAGAATTAAAATACGTTTTTCTGCAATAACGAACGAAACGAATTAAACGAACGGACGGAACGAATAATAAAAACTTATATGTTCAGAAACAGTTACTGAAAACTTGACATAACCAACTCAGGTTGCAAGCCGGAGACGTTTATCAACTTTATTTAAACTTTGTTTTTCCATCCAGACTTTCAGGTGAGTTTATAGTCCCACTTTTCTTATTTACATGTTTTCCAAATATGTGGGGAGATACATGCTATCAAACCGAACACAAGTATTTTCCTGATTGTTATTGCACTAGGCTAACTGTCCCTTATTATTGAGATTGTATTTATTGAAAGACCCTCATATCATGCACCATTAGTCACCCGCAGGGTGAGCGCGAATATAGTGAATAGATCTATTGGCCTGACGACCCATTTGTACTAACCGGATGGATATCTTCGTGGTAGCCGGTTAGGCAGATGCATTATATTTGATTTCTTAAACTCGGGGGCAAGACCACTCTCATTTAATTATGTTTGTGGAACCTGAAAACTGTTAACGCATTGCGTGTCATGAGGTTTAGTGCAATATTCCGAACCATGATTGAAGTGATTTCTTTACTATTTACTTTGTGTTCAAACTATTTATTACTTCAAACACTATAGATTCACTAAACCTTTGTGTTGACTTTTTAAGCATGTTTATCTCAGGTAATGTGGGGACCTTGGTTGTACACGGTTAAGGTGGTTAAACCTTGTATCTTTGTGTATGAGATATATTGACTTAATATGATTAAGCACGCGGAATTTACTTAACCACACTTAGAAGGTTGTGTATGTTATGGAAATGGAAGAATTATATTTGTTACTTAACAATGAACAAAGAAAGTATTTCACTAAACGATTCAATATTATTCCAAATAATACGAGTGATCTTGTGTTACTCACTAGGGTTACAAAACCTTGAATCTTATGTTACAACTTGTGATTTTTGTTTGTTCTATGTTCTAACAGTTATTCAATTATTTCACTTATGTCTCTACATAATCACTAGTCTAAGATCTCTTTTATAGTTGCAAAAGATCTTTACAAATTGCTTAAAAGTCTTGACCGACTTACTTGGTTAACTTATGCATATAGGTGTCAGTACATAAGATACAACATGTATCTATGTATACAACTTGTTAACTAAGCACATGGAGTAAGATATTATCTACCGTATATGTTTGACCAAAATACAATAAATATCTTTTCGATCTTATCCACTTAATCAGCAGAGTGTTCTCTATCAGCAGGAACAATCTATCGCTATGAGCAGAATCATCAGCAGAGTTGTTAAGCCTAACAGCAGAGTCATTGCACTAAACAGCAGAGTCAATGTACTAAACAGCAGAGTCAACATCATCAGCACAAACATACTTGGAGTATTTCCCGATTAAGAACTTCATGAATATTTAATTCCTAACAATCCTCCCCTAAACATGTGAATCATTTCAAACATGTTTTCTGAATTAAATGAGGACTTATCTTGAGAAGATCTTTCAAACACTTCATGAATCTGAACTGATCTGCTCTATTCTTCTTTGACTTCAGCAATATCAAAACATTGTACCAAAAGATGGTGCAATTTCCTTGGATGGAGGAATTATATGAGGCAATGATGCTGTGTATCTTGGATGCTTGTTTCAACAAGTGAAATCATCTAACCAGCATGTCTTTGAAGTGAAATTGAAACTTTTCTTCGTTTGATCTAGATAGAACTTTCTCCTTTGGAATGCTTCATCCCTTCTAGATATTTGATCTGTTCTAATCATTTTCAACCTCTACATCATCATCTTGTATGCTCTTGTCTTCTCCTTCCTTCTATTGGTTTTTCTTCCTTTTCTGGGCAATTATTTCCTTCTCTGAGATTGTAACCCTGAAGCAAATAACTTTTGTTTCCTCCCCTTGTTTGGAAGATCTCATTATGTACTAAAGAACTTCTCTTCATATCACCTGATCTATCAGTTTGAACTTGTTTTCAGACAATATTGTACATGTAGCCATCAATTCCTTAAGAGTTTAAGTTGCTTTCCTCATCACTTCTAGGTGTGTTAACTCCTATGAGAGGTGAATCAGTGGACATTTTGATTCATAATCCATCAATGAATGGTTTTTCTGAATCCTTGAAAATCCTTTTAAGAAATCATTTAACTTAGTAGTATGTTCATGATTTTAGAATTGAAAAATCATACTACATTCAACCATTTTGAAAGAATCAAGTGTATAACAGACACCTAATCAAAATTTCGGTTTAAAAATAACCTCTGGTTGTGTGAGAACCAATGTATTTCAGTTATCACTAACTGCCTGTGAAAAGATAAATCTATTCAAAAGATTTTCTTGACAGGGTTTCCAGCTCATAGTAATTGTTACCTCCAACACAAGTGTTAGATTCACTTTTACTAGCTGTTATTTCTATCAGATGTCCTTAGACTAACTCATTATACTTGAAAGTATAAAATGATAGAAATTGAGTTGTATCAGTTACTATCTGATCAACTAAGTCATCAATTCAATGTGAAATATCATAACTAGATTTCAAGAAAGAAGTTTTAAGGAGGTTTAATTCCTAAACTCAGTCCATCATAAATCTACTATGGTCAGCAATTTGATAAGAATTCTGCTGTTCCCATTTCACTTGAAATATCCTTTGTGTTCACATATTCATACCTGAAATAGTTAGTCTAAAACCAAAAGAACAATGTACAAAGTACTTGTCTTGCATTAGTATAATTATAAAACTAACTGTATGAATAACACAATTCAAATTTTGATATAGCAGTACCTTATAAATCCAGCAGTACCAACAAAAATTTATGTACAAAAACACATCATATTGAAAATTTAAAGATTAAGCATTCCAATACTTGCAATTAAGTACTGAAACCTTAAAACATCAAAAGCTTTTGTTAACAGATCTGCAAAATTATGCTCTGAAGCAATTTTAAGAACTTGAATTAATCTTTTCTCATTGCAATCTCTTATAAAGTGATGTCTAATTTCAATGTGTTTTGTTTTAGAGTGTTGTACAGGATTTTTAATAATACAAATTGTACTACTATTATCAATATAAATAACAGTGTTTAAGAAATTGTACCCATAATCAAGAAGTTGGTTTTGAAGCCATAGAACTTGACTAGAGCAACTTGCAGCAGCTATATATTCAGCTTCAGTTGTTGAATTTGCCACACTTGTTTGCTTCTTACACTGCCATGAGACAAGTCTACACCCAAGGAATTGACATCCTCCAGTTGTTGACTTTCTGTCTAAGCTAGCACCAGCATAATCACTATCCGAATATGCTACCAAGTCAAAAGGAGATTCTCTAGAATACCATATACCCAACCTTGGTTGACCTTTGAGATATCTAAAAATTCTTTTGACTGCAATTAAATGAGAAACCTTTGGAGTAACTTGAAATCTTGCACATACACAAACAGGAAACATGATATCAGGTCTAGATGATGTAAGATACATCAAGGAGCCTATCATAGATCTGTAACTGTGTACATCTACATTTTCTCCATCTTCATCTTTCAGAAGGTGCTTCTCTGGGTCCATTGGTGTGCTTGCAATTTTTGAATCAGCAAATTGAAATTTTCTAAGTATCTCTGCAACATATTTGTCTTGACTAATAAATATGCCTTCAGATGATTGCTTAACTTGCAAACCCAAAAAGAATGTAAGTTCTCCCATAGAACTCATTTGAAACTTATCTTTCATAAGCTTCTCAAATTCTAAACACATTTCCTTCCTTGTAGATCCAAAGATAATGTCATCCACATACACCTGCACTAACAGAAGATCCTTCTTGTGCTGTTTGATGAAAAGTGTCTGATCAATCTTTCCTCTTTGAAATCCATTTTCTAATAAGTAGGAAGCAAGTGTTGCATACCAAGCTCTTGGTGCCTGATGAAGGCCATAGAGAGCTTTCACTACTCTGTACACTTTGTTTGGATGTAATGGATCAATGAAACCAGGAGGTTGTGAAACATACACCTCTCTTCCAATTTCACCATATAAAAATGCGCTTTTGACATCCATTTGATAGACTGTGAAGCCTAAAAATGAAGCATAAGCTAGAAACAGCCTAATTGCCTCAATCCTTGCTACTGGAGCATAAACTTCATCATAATCTATTCCTTCTTCTTGTGTGTACCCTTGTGCTACTAGTCTAGCCTTATTCTTGATCACAATTCCTCTTTCATCCCTTTTGTTCTTAAAAAACCCATCTAGTGCCAATTACCTTTTCATTCCTAGGTAAATCTGCTAGCACCCAAACCTTTTGAATCTTGAACTGAAGAAGCTCTTCTTGCATAGCCTCTACCCAGCTTGAATCATCTAGGGCTGTAAGAATATTCTTTGGTTCCTTTTGAGAAAGAAAACATACAAATAAACATGAGTTTGAAAGTTCATGTTGTTTTGAAGCATAAAGGGCATCAAGAATCCCTTGTTGGTCTGAAGAGACCAATTGTCTTCTTGTCTTCACACCAGATTGTACATCTCCAATCACATTATCTAGGGAATGAACTTTGTGAATTCTTGTGTGTGGGGTTGTTGGAACTTGATAGTTAAGTGGAAGATTACTAAAATCCACTTCATCTTCAGAGAATTCTGCTTCTTTTGTGTGTGATGGCCCTATATCAGAAGTATTTGGCCCAACAGCAGAGTGTTCTGGCTTATCAGCAGAATGTTCTTGCTCATCAGCAGAGTGTTCTTGCTTATCAGCAGAGTGTTCAGCAGGAACAAATATACTATCAGCAGAAACATTTTGTTGATCCATAGTTCCATCATCCTTTCTTTGAGCCTCAACATCTTCTTTTGCTTTACCAGAAGAAAATTCATCATTGTTTGCAGCTAAATCCACACTGGTACTTGACCACAATGGCATAATGACATCAGATTGATCTTTATCTAACTCCACCTCATTTGTTGCTTGTGAACCTGAAAAATTATTAGTTTCTGCAACAACAGGTAAATAATTCATAGAGTTTGTTAGATAATCAAGATCAAATATCCATTTGGGTCCTTGACCTACTACATTGGATTTGTTTTCCTGAAACTCCACATGTAGTTCTTCTTGAACTTTTTCAGTTCTTAAGTTGTAAACTCTAAAAGCTTTGCTAACAAGAGAATATCCAACTAAGAAACCTTCATCTGCTTTACCATCGAATTTTCCTAAATGGTCTAAGGTATTGAGAATTGTCACATGACATCCAAAAGGTCTAAGAAATCCTATTGCAGGAGTTCTACCATTAAAGAGTTCATATGATGTCTTATTGTGAGGCTGCACAACTAAAACTCTATTTTGAACATAGCAAGCAGTGTTAATTGCCTCTGCCCAAAAGATTATAGGTAGCTTAGAATCAGCTAACATTGTTCTAGCAGCTTCAATTAGTGTTCTATTCTTTCTTTCAACCACTCCATTCTGTTGTGGTGTTCTAGCAACACTATATTCTCTCCTAATACCCTTTTCTTTGCAGAAATCATCCATAACTCTATTTCTAAACTCTGTCCCATTATCACTCCTAATGACTTTTACTTTCTTGCTTACTTGGTTTTCTATCAGTGTAATGAATTCCTTAAGAATGCTTGATGTCTCATCCTTAGTGGCTAAAAAGAAAACCCATGTAAATCTGCTATAGTCATCAATTATAACAAGACAATATTTTTTATGTTGTATACTCCTTACTGAAACTGGTCCAAATAAGTCCATATGCAGCATAAACAATGACTGATTGATAGAGTTAAAAATTTTGGGCTTACAAGTGGCTTTGTGTTGTTTGCCTTTTAGACAAGCAATGCATGTTTGATCATTTTCAAATCTTTTGTGAGGTAAACCTCTTACCAAACCATTCTTAACAATTTTATTTATGGTTTTAAAGTTAATATGACCAAGCCTTCTATGCCATAACATTGATTCATCTAATGTGGCCTTTGATACAAGACAAGTTAAATCCTTTTTAGGAATGATGTTCTTCATATCAACACTATACATATTGGCCTTTCTAGGAATTCTAAGAAGTACTTGATTTTCATCAGGCATCTTAAAATCCTTAGATAGAACAAGACATTCAGTGTCAGTAAAAAGCACATTATTCTTTTTGTCACACATTTGTGAAACACTAAAAAGATTATACTTTAACTCTTGTACATAGTACACATTTTCAAAATCTAAATTTCCGGTTTTAATAGTACCTTTACCAGAAATTTTGCCACGAAAACCACCTCCAAAGGTAACATATCCTCCATTGAATTCTTGAAAATCTGAAAGTTAAGACATGTTGCCTGTCATGTGATTGGAACATCCACTATCTGAGTATCCTTGATCTTGATGATCAATAGAATGTCCCTGCACACAAATAAGAGAGTTAGTTTTCTTTGGGGATCCAGGCCATTACTGACTTGGATCTGCCTCTTGCATCAATATAGTTTAATCTTTCAAGGACTGTTGATGCAACATTGGATTTTTGAATCCAACATGCTGAGGCCTTAACAGCATTTGCCCTATTACCTTTAGCAGCAGAGTGAATAACATGTTCAGCAGAGTCTGCTAACTTTGAAGTTACACCCTTTGGTCTCCAAATTTGTTTGTGAACCACTGCTTTTGTTTGAATGGGTCTTAGAACAGTTTTAGATGCATGTATGAAAGTTGTTTTTGCATCCTTAGCTGTTGATTTTGGGTTAATAGTCATAAATGGTCGAGCAGCAGAGTAAAATTTGCTATCAGCAGGATCATTTGGTCTATCAGCAGAATCAGATTTTGAGATAGACTTGCTTTTGACTACTCTGGGGTTTGATTTCTTAGAACTAGAGTGAAAGTGAGATTTAGGTGTTTGCCTTTTGTGATTCACTCTATGGTTTTCATACCCAGATACCCTTTGGTTGCAGAAAGCTGCAAGATGGTCAAAACTACCACATGTATAACAAGCTTTATTGTAAAACGCAAAGTCATCACCTAATTGGTTAGACTTGAGGTTGTTCCAATTCCTTTGGTTACCTCTGGGCTTGTTTGTAGTTCTATATTGTTCACAATATCTAACTGGTTTCCTAACAGTCTTAACATTTGACTTAGGCCTGTTAGTGTTGTGATTGACTATCTTAGGAATACTTGTTCCTACTTTCTTAACCAATACAGGTTTAGACATAACCTGTTCTTCTTCACTATCACTATCAGTTGTACAATCTTCAACAACTATAGCATCTCCTTTCTTAACAAAGGACACCTTGTCCTGATAAGATAAAGTTTTATCTAAACTTTTACTTACCTTTTCTATCTTTGGAGATTTAGTGACCTTAGAACCATATTCCATGATTGGTTCTTGAAACTCAGGTAACCCTGTGTGTGCTAAATCAATACCTGGAGGTGAATGAACACCTCTGTATGGTGGGGGTACAGACTTAAATCCAACACCAGAATTAACCTTATCAATAACTTGGGCTTCCTAAAGCTTATTGAATCCTTCTGAGGAATGTGCTAAAACATCCACAGAAACCTTTACATTTTCTCTTTCATTCTTGTGTTTAGCTAATGATTCATTCAACTCAACAATACACTCATTTCTGATCTTAATGTCATTTTTTAGTATATTGATGTCATCAGCAAAATGAATTTCATTATTTTTAAAATGTAAGACTTGTTTTTCTAAAACAGCTAGACCTCTTTTGTGATTAGCCAAATTAAAAAGAGAGTTAAGTAGCTCTTCTTTATGAGCTTCAAATCTCTTATTAAGGTCTTCATAAGCTTTAAGATTAGGACATGATTCAGTACAAGATGTAATATTGTTTACCTCTGAATCAGAATGGGCCATTAGAGCAAATTCATTGACCAAAAGAGCAGCATTTGGTGGTGCATCCTCTTCAATAGCCATAGAGCTCCAATCATAACCAATACCATCAATAGCCAACATAGCCTTTGGCTCTTCAACAGTAACTTCCTTTTTCCTATCTTGCTTATACCATGTGTTTCTATTCTCCTTCTTTCTTGGGCTTCTACACTCCTTAGCAAAGTGTCCTAACCTATGACAGTTGAAACACTCCACTTTCTTCTTATCAAACCCTGCAGTATCATTACCATTTATGGTAATTTTCTTCCCAGTTCTTTGCCAATGCTTCTTGGCCCTCATGCTGAGCAAAGCAACCTGCCATTTGATGTCCATCTCTTCCAAATCATCACTATCAACCTGCTCTAGGTCTTCATGATTTAGAGGAGAACCACTAGACTGACTAGATATAAATACATAGAATGTTGGATCACCAAGTCCTGCAACAGTCTTGTGTGCACTAGTAGAAGGACCACCATTTGTAGCATTAGAAACACCTTCAACTTCTTCTACCTCTTCAGCCTTACTAATACTAGGAGATGACAAAAGTGCCACGTTCCCAGAACTAGTACCATAAGTTCCAGACTTTCTAAGACTTTGTTCAACAATTTTGAAGTTGTTGTACAAATCATTGAGCTTCATTGTTTCAATGTCTGGTTTGTTCATCCAGACAATAACATGAGTGTGGAACTCATCAGGTAGACTTCTTAAAAACTTCATGTTGAGATCTTCCTTCTCTGTCTCAACACCCAACACAGCTAACTGACTGACAAGCTTATGTAATCTTGAGAATAGCTTATCAAGAGACTCATTACTAAAAGCAGTAAAGTTTTCAAATTGTTGCTTTAGTAGTGTCTTCTGTGTCTTTTTGGTAGTTTCATTACCACCAAAGTATGCACAAATCTCTTCAAAAAGAGTTTTTGCATCAAGATACTTGTTGAATGATAGCATCTGCTCACCAGGAATGGTCATAAGCAGCAAATTTCTTGCTTTCTGATCATTTCTCTTCAGTATCTTCTCTTCATTTGACACTGGTCCAGTATTTCTTTTTCTACTTGTTTTACCTTCTCGGACAACCTCTGAGTAGCTTGGTGAAAAGGAATCACCATATATAATTATATCCCAAAGAGTATAATCTTGGACCATGAAATATTGCTCAATTCTCATCCTCCATAACTCAAACTCATTGGGTTTGATCATGGGCAACTTTGCAGCAACATTTGTTTGAACATCATGTGGATCCATTTCTGTTTCTTCTAATTCAAATATATCAACCTGAGGCTCTGATACCAACTGTGGGGACCTTGGTTGTACACGGTTAAGGTGGTTAAACCTTGTATCTTTGTGTATGAGATATATTGACTTAATATGATTAAGCACGCGGAATTTACTTAACCACACTTAGAAGGTTGTGTATGTTATGGAAATGGAAGAATTATATTTGTTACTTAAGAATGAACAAAGAAAGTATTTCACTAAACGATTCAATATTATTCCAAATAATACGAGTGATCTTGTGTTACTCACTAGGGTTACAAAACCTTGAATCTTATGTTACAACTTGTGATTTTTGTTTGTTCTATGTTCTAACAGTTATTCAATTATTTCACTTATGTCTCTACATAATCACTAGTCTAAGATCTCTTTTATAGTTGCAAAAGATCTTTACAAATTGCTTAAAAGTCTTGACCGACTTACTTGGTTAACTTATGCATATAGGTGTCAGTACATAAGATACAACATGTATCTATGTATACAACTTGTTAACTAAGCACATGGAGTAAGATATTATCTACCGTATATGTTTGACCAAAATACAATAAATATCTTTTCGATCTTATCCACTTAATCAGCAGAGTGTTCTCTATCAGCAGGAACAATCTATCGCTATGAGCAAAATCATCAGCAGAGTTGTTAAGCCTAACAGCAGAGTCATTGCACTAAACAGCAGAGTCAATGTACTAAACAGCAGAGTCAACATCATCAGCACAAACATACTTGGAGTATTTCCCGATTAAGAACTTCATGAATATTTAATTCCTAACAGGTAATTAGGAGTATGGCTATCGGCACGAAGTGGCTGTGGATTTTATTTTATTTTTTTATATATATATAATAAGAGTGACCACTTTGTTATCATTCAAAGAATAATGTAACTTTTATAACATATTTTCCGAACCTCCCTCTGGGACCTATATTATGTACTCTGATATTAAATAAATGAATGATAACAATTTTTATTTAAAAACGTCTCTTTTCGAGTCGTTTTCTATTCTCATGACTGTGAACCATGAAGTAGCACCCCAAGCTCA
The DNA here is from genome assembly GCA_021014915.2 of Artemisia tridentata subsp. tridentata. Classification (NCBI taxonomy): domain Eukaryota; kingdom Viridiplantae; phylum Streptophyta; class Magnoliopsida; order Asterales; family Asteraceae; genus Artemisia; species Artemisia tridentata. The sequence continues at coordinate 252,633,192 of CP139508.1, read as the reverse complement.
TATTCTGCTGCGTATATCAAAAACGGGGTTGTTACAGAGTGGTATCAGAGCTCATGGTTATAGAGAACCAAATGTTTTCAAATATTGGACTATAACCGTTTTCCATAAAAACTCCACCTAAGTCCTCCGTGCCACGCCGATGTTAAAACATTATTGGTATGTAATTTATTGTTAATTGTTTAAACTGCATAAATGGAATAATTATAACTATAGAGTGGTTACAGAAGCCTGACTTCCCCTATCCGACCTATCCCTTTCATCTCCAGACTCAAAATAGAACCGTACCTAGAGCCTTATCTATTAGGATCATTATTAGAAACCGAACCATTATACTAGAGATGGAAAACCTTGACCTACTACCTACTGTATTAATAAAAGATCTTGTATTAATTGTTTTGTATAAAAACAATTAATCAAGTTATTAATATCATGCTATAACTTAACATACCAAGACCTACCATGACTAGGCTATGACTGTAGAAATTCCCTCTAGGGTAAATTTCGGAAGAGAACTTGATGAATGAAGAGAAAGTCACTGAACCTCAGCTTTTATTAGTTTTTTCCTTAGCAAGAATAAATATAGATCCCCATCAGCCTGATCGTGAAACTAAAAAGTTAACTCGGAAGAGTTCCTGGTACCCACTAAATCAGATTTATACTTGCCAGCTTTTGTACTATATCTTGGCCACGGGATATGTAGCATAAATATGACTCTTGTACTAATTTGTTATATATAACAAAATTAGCAAGTTATTTATGACTATATGTGGTTTTGATTTAGTTGTATTTTGCTGTGCATGGTATCGGCTGATGTGGGCCAGTGATGATCATCTCACCTACGCGTATGATATTTGGACATGTTGTGACCTTATGATTATCATGAGTTTTACCTTGATAATCTAACATGGACAAAATATAAACGTATGTAATAATAAAACCTAGGAAGAATAACCAAACCTACCAACACCCGTACCCTAGGAATTAAGCAAAATCACCAAAAGCGAAAACTCAATGATAAAAAGACCATCATCTTAACTTAAGGATTTCCCGACCTAGAAATTAAACAAGGTATTACTACTAAGAAAAGGACTTTAAAAGAAAACTTGATGATAGGAAAACCCTAATACCAATAGGAAAACTAAGACTGGTGTAAAAGAAAACTAGAACTTATTAAGAATTCCCAACCATATCCTAGGATGACTTTAGTATTTAAGCAGAGGATAAATCCCTGTAGGAGATAAATAAATTGAGGTTTAGAACTCCCTAAGTTCTAATCCCTTTCAAATCTTACTTGGGTTACGATGGATGTGACCTAAGTGAAACAACTACCTTTTCTGCTATATAAATTCTCATTTTGTAATAAACTCCGTAATAAAACTCAGCTTCTATTCCATCTATTCTGCTCATAGGTATTTCATAGTCATCCACTATTATACCATTAGGAATTAGGATTACTCTTGACCAAACAATAGACGGATCTACCCTGTAGGATCCTTAGACAAACCTTAAGATTTATTTCGAGGATTACCTTAGTATCACCCTAGAAATTCCTGACCTACCACCGTAGTATGAACAAAAATTTCTCTTAATCTTTTGAAAAATAATTATGAAGTCATTTTATAAAAACAAAACGTTGAACACCATCTAAAACAATTTGAAAATATAAAATACCACCACAACTGGACCAAATATCACATCATTCAGTCCTCAGTTATGCATAGCCTGGCCAACTATGTATAATTTAGAAAGAATCATGTGATAAATTGGACAGTTATCTTTTCAAAATTTTCTACTAATTTTCATTCAAAAGCAAAATATAAGAAAAAAAAATCTTTCATAACATATCACTTTTGATTTGATACAATAGAAGTCTATCACTACTACCCATTACCTCCAGGATAGGAAATTAACAAGAATTGAGGATAGAAAAACCCTAGGAATTCACAAATACTTACCACAAACCCAAATTTTTTTAGGAACCTTGGAAGATAATACATAGAAACATAGTTAGCAACAGAAGTGCTAATATTACAAGGATTACATAAGTCTTACTTCACTAAGGATTACCTAGGAAAGAAAACGAGGACTTTATGGAAGACATAACTATTACAAATTTTATTAACCTCGAGAGTTCATACATAGGGAAATAATTAGGAACGGAAGTACTAAGGTTACAATGATTACAAGATAAGGAATAGATTCACTAATAGGTTGACCCACCATGAAAATGAGGATCGCCACCAACAACACAATAGCTAGAGCAACGACGGGATGAATTATCTTGATTATCCTGCGTATATTAGCGAGACTAGAAAATTAGGCATAAGAATAAATAAGATTTATTGAGAATTACATAGAAAAACAACCCTTACCCCCATATCTTGTCTACCCTGATAGCAAATACCACAATAGGCATAAGGACCGCAAGGACACAAACTAGGAACGCATGATCTTCATTCGGTACATAAGCCAAATAGGAAACTGCAAGGACCACATAGATGATTGCTGGGAATGTAACGAGGTGCGGCATTTTGAGGTTTTTAGAAGAGGATTTAGTAGTGAAAGAATGAGGATGAAGATGGGGTATTTATAAGAGAAAAACTAGCCGTTATATAGCCGTTATTTCGACCGTTAAAATGCACTGTTCATCGAACTTTGGAATCTGACCGTTGGAGTTACTATTCACAGCCTTTAGATTTATTAGGTGGCAAAACATTCAAATCTAGTTCATCCAGCAGGAATAAGACTGACCAAGATACGTTCCCTTAGGTAGTATATGGAAATTCCTAGACAACCCTTTTAAGCCAAAACTATAATTGAGGAACTAGTAGTAAAATGATATTATTGGAGACATATGACATAAGAATAAGATAATATTATATTAATTTATTTTTAACTTGAGGCATTTTAAGCATATCAAACTCCTATTGCGACCTATTCTCATATTCCCTATCTAGGTTAGAAATCTAGGCCTGACTATTCCTATACCTCATCTCCCCAATTTCCTCAACCAACGTGGACCGAATCTCGGGACGAGATTCCCTCAACGGAGGGTGACTGTAACCACTGTGAAAAATCCACACAATAATAAAATATCACTTAGAATACTTATCCTTTTCTACGTGTAAATTTTTTTTTATTTAACTGTTATCTTATGTAGATCACATCCCTGATAAACGTGCTCGCAACCCAACCTTAATTAATTTATTATTTAAACATACTTGACCTAAAACTTTATGAGATCCCATTTACCACTTTACGTTATTTCGTTAACATACATATAAAAGTGAACGTTTCTTAATAGATAAGAGTTTTATGAAACCCTAAACTACTATAACAACATTCATAAATAACCAAACCTTAAGAAATACTAAAGTACAATTTATCTGATTAATGTACAATTATCTAAAGCATAAAAACCCTAATTCCACTATAACTCCCGATAAAACCCTAATTTCACAAAACTCTTATTATATGTAATAAAATCACAAACCCTAATAAATATTTTTATAAAATATATATGTACAAAACTTTTAAACTAAAGTACAAATATTTAATGCACAAACATAAGAATATTAATATAGGTATCATTATAAACCTTAGTGTACTCATTTTAAAACCCATTTTCCAAATATTCTCTATATTAACCCTAAAAATTTATTTCTTAACGTATTAGGTATATGTACAAGTCCTTTAAGGTGAGGTACAAGTTCCTAATGCATAACAACTAAATTTTTACAAAACACTATATAAACTTTAAATAATAATTATTTTAAAGGAATATTTTGTATATTACTTTTCAAAATACATTTGTTAATTTATAATAGTACAACCCATCAAACCCCTGGTACAACCCTCCAATGCATAAAATCTTAAAAACTCATAAATATGTATTTAAAGCTTAATAAAAATTATATAAAATTAAGAAATAATTAAAATTATATTTTTCCTATTTTCCTAACCCTAGTACAACCTTGTTAAAGCTATAGTACAACTTCATAATGCACAAAATCATTTTCTTAGTACATAAATATAAATTGATATACATTTATTTAAGTTCTAAAATTCTAAAAATCATTTCTAAGCAAACCCTAACTCTAGAAACCCTAACCATGACCCAAACCCTAGATTACTACCCAACTAAGCATAAGGTACAAACCACTAAAGCCATATTCGAACCATAACTTCCCAAAAATCCTAACCCTAGCTCGACATACACACAAACCAAACCAAAACCTAAATATCTTAAACCCTAACCCTCCATGTGTATGAACCCTAGTATGCCACACCCTCCTCTTCTAGAAATTAGGCTACTTGTATGGCCATTAGCTTTCCACACCTCCATTTCCCCCTCCTCTCTATCTGGCGCCCAATATAGCCACACACCTCACCAAATTTTCACTCACACTCTCCCTACAAAACCCTAACTCACCTTCTATAAATACAAGTCACTCAAAAACCCTCACCATCACCCCAATCCAATCGAACCAAACACCACAGCCACTATTCTCTCAAAATTCTGTCACTACAACCCTTAGACAAGTCCAAGAACACTAATAGGGAGCCAAGGAGAAAGCTAGAAGCATTGGTGATCTCATTTCGAAACCCTAGTTCCCAAAAACCCCATTCGACCCAAGATTTTCCTAGGTAAGTTCCCAACTCTTTTTCTTTTGCTCTATATACTCTAAATGACACTAATAACCTAAATAAACAATCCCTAGTAAGGATTAAACTCAAAAACCAAAAGTTACATATTATTTTCTTTTCTTTGCTTTTGATCGAACCAAACAAACACCCTCTATTTGTTTTCTTTTCGATATTTTAAGAACACTAGACTATAAGACACATACATATTGTTAAAGAGAATATTTTTAGAAAAACGTAGCAATTTGAATCACTAAAAATAAGTAAACGAGTCAAAAGTTATGTCGATTTGAAGTTATATATAAACTTAATATACCTACTGTTACAGCAAAGATCGCAAACGGCCTTTCTGGTCCTGTTTCGTCGAAAACTCAAAGCACGAAAGTTGTCCGGAACGACGTTTCCTTCAAAAAGTCTTTAAACCTCGAGTCATGAAAACGCAAAACGAATGGTGTTTTTATTTAAATTACCGAACAGATCTTTATTTACAACTCGATCAGACCTTGAGTTTTGAACTCCAATTTCGACCACTGAAAGAGTCTCTAAAATTCTAGCTTTTTACACACACTTAGACCATTAAGATAGCTAAATTCTGGAAAAAGAACGAAGTGTTTTCGTTAACAAACGAGTGAGTTCTAGTCATTTGTTTGTCGGGTGTTTTCTGCCCCGACACACTGATCAAACGCACCCTTTAAAAATTGTTTGTGAGCTCGTGAGTTCGAATCGTGTACTGAATTTTTGAAGAAATCAAGTATACAAAATAATGAACAAGTTTACAAAGGAGTCGTAAAAGATTTTGTCCTAAATCCTAAGATATAAAATGTTTTTAATGGATAAGGATATCGTATGAAACGTACTAGAAGTCTCAAGGGTAATTATTGCCAAATTTCAAACTAAAATTATAAAAAGGATTATGCATACTGTCGACCTAAACCCTAGGGGTAAAAAGTGTCATTTTCGAAACTGTAGGGATAAAAATTTTCATTTAACCAAAGTCGAGGGGTAAAAATTGTAATTTTGTGAAAGTTGAGGGGTAAAAGTTGTCATTTTACGAAAGTTCAAGGGTAAAAAGTATCAAATATGTAGAACCTTAGGGGAAGAAGTGAAAATGTTCAAATTATTATTATTATTATTATTATTATTATTATTATTATTATTATTATTATTATTATATTATTATTATTATTATTATTATTATTATTATTTTTATTTTATTTATTTATTTTTTTATTTTATTATTTTTTTTATCATAATAAATTTTCATTAAACATGAGAAAAATTACATAAAGTTGGATGAGAGTCTAGACACAAGTTGTGCTCCCACTCCTTATTAGAATTATTATTATTAAGAATTAAAATACGTTTTTCTGCAATAACGAACGAAACGAATTAAACGAACGGACGGAACGAATAATAAAAACTTATACGTTCAGAAACAGTTACTGAAAACTTGACATAACCAACTCAGGTTGCAAGCCGGAGACGTTTATCAACTTTATTTAAACTTTGTTTTTCCATCCAGACTTTCAGGTGAGTTTATAGTCCCACTTTTCTTATTTACATGTTTTCCAAATATGTGGGGAGATACATGCTATCAAACCGAACACAAGTATTTTCCTGATTGTTATTGCACTAGGCTAACTGTCCCTTATTATTGAGATTGTATTTATTGAAAGACCCTCATATCATGCACCATTAGTCACCCGCAGGGTGAGCGCGAATATAGTGAATAGATCTATTGGCCTGACGACCCATTTGTACTAAACGGATGGATATCTTCGTGGTAGCCGGTTAGGCAGATGCATTATATTTGATTTCTTAAACTCGGGGGCAAGACCACTCTCATTTAATTATGTTTGTGGAACCTGGAAACTGTTAACGCATTGCGTGTCATGAGGTTTAGTGCAATATTCCGAACCATGATTGAAGTGATTTCTTTACTATTTACCTTGTGTTCAAACTATTTATTACTTTAAACACTATAGATTCACTCAACCTTTGTGTTGACTTTTTAAGCATGTTTATCTCAGGTAATTAGGAGTATGGCTATCGGCACGGAGTGGCTGTGGACTTTTTTTTTTATTTTTTATTTTTTATTTTTTATTTTTTATTTTTTTTATAATAAGAGTGTCCACTTTGTTATCATTCAAAGAATAATGTAACTTTTATAACATATTTTCCGAACCTTCTCTGGGACCTATATTATGTACTCTGATATTAAATAAATGAATGATAACAATTTTTATTTAAAAACGTCTCTTTTCGAGTCGTTTTCTATTCTCATGACTGTGAACCATGAAGTAGCACCCCAAGCTCATATTCCGCTGCGTATATCAAAAACGGGGGTGTTACATCAGAATGGGAATGTTGCAGCTCAAGTAGTTGGGAATATGGGAATTGCTAATTAGGGTAATTAGATTCGGTGTTATAATTGTAAGGGTATCAGTAGAGCTGGCAAAACGGGTGGGCCGGGCGGGCACGGGCGACGGTTCAAATGGGCTACAGGCTAAACGGGCACGGGCTAAATGGGCATGGGCTAAACGGGCATGGGCCAAACGGGCGCATGTTATACGAATCGCTTTAGAAAAGACCCAAAACGACGAAATAAATTCCTCAAACGTAACACCTCATTTATATTTCAAAAATTAAATATATTATATCTATAAGTTTTATTTAAAAACAATTGTATGCCCGTTTTTGCCCATTTAACTTTTAAATGGGCAATATATGCCTATTTCAAAAAAAGGAGGGGGATAAATGTGCCAAAATCTTTTACAAATTTTCCTAAAGTAGCCAATTTTTTTGATTTTGGGCACAAATTGCCACCTCTAGGTATCGAACACTATGCTTGGAATTGCACTGTTGGAACAATCAGAAAGGATGCTAGATACTTCTAGGAAGCATTTCTATTGGCTCAGAAAGAAGAAGCGGGGATACAACTCACTGCCGAAGAACATGATTATTTGGCACTAGCTGACTGTGAAGAGGATATAGAAGAAGTCAATGCAAACTGCATCTTCATGGCGAATCTTCAAGTTTAATCGTATGATAACGGGGCAGTCACACCTCTCGTCTATGACTCAGATGGACTCTCAAAGGTACACAACTATACCACATGTTATGATAATGATATCTATGATATGTATACTCATGAGACACAGCATTCTGCGACTACAGAATCTGTTATGAACACATATGTGGAGGAGGAGAATGATAGCAATATTAATTCTAGCACTCCAAATATGGATTCAAATGGAATCTCAGAAACCCATAATGTAGTAAATGATGAGCAAATTTGTGCTTACTTTGAATCATTACTTAAGACATATAGTTCAGAGATTGAGAAAGTTAAATTGAACAATCGCGAGGTTAAAGACGCGAATGTCAAGTTAACTACTGAGCTTGAGAGATACAAGGAGAATGAAAAAGTCTTTGATTTTAGCAAACAACGAGTGACAGAATTGGAAACTGGTTATCAAAACTCCGTTTTAAGAGAAAAACAACTTCAAATTAAGTTTGACACCTTGGATTTCATTTTAAACAAAAAGATTAAATCTTTAAAAGAAGAAATCTTTGTTCTGAAAAAACGAGTTTGTAAACATCAAACAACTTGTTATAATCTTGAAAAGGAAAAGAAAAAGTTAAAAGCTGATGTTTCCAAACGCGAAAATGATTTTCTTGATGAAATACTTGAGAAGAATGACAAAATTCTACAACTGTAAAATTTGCTTATTACAACTGGGCACTCTCAACAAACAATCAATATGATTATGAAAAACAAAGATCCACTTTTGCACACAGCTCAAAAAATGGCTCTTGGTTGTGAAAACCCTTGGAATCTCAAGAAAGCTCAGAAAGCTCAAAATGTTTTGTATAATGGAAATGCTTTGTATGAGAAACATGAACCCATTAGCGTGACAGACTCAAATGAAACATTAGAACTTGCTGAGGAGAGTAGATCAAAAATGAAACAAAAGACCCCAGAAATAAAACCCATAGATTATAAGAAGCTTAATGAGATTTCGGGAATTACTTTTGTTCCACAAAAACAGAATTTAACAAGTGTTTTCAAAAAACCAAGTGTTCGAAAACAAGTTTCAAAAATCAATAGTTGTATCAAAACATCTTTCAAAACTTGAACAAATGTCCTCTAACAATACTTTTCACACAAGTGTTGCAAAAGGATTTCTTAACGATGTCAAAACAAGGATTGAGCAACTTCAAAGGACCGTTGAATCTAAAACAAGCCTTACCATAAACACTTGGAGCTCGAGTTTTCACAATGAAATGAAAAAGATTTTCGATACTGATATTGCTAGTCCATTTAATAACATCTATGCGAGAGTAATTCATTTTCAAAAGAACTTTTCAAAGAAACAATGGACTTCATTCAGGATCACAAATCCTTAGTGGAGACAACTAATGAGACTCTTGAAAACATCACTGAATTAGAAAATCTAAATGACTCTCTTCTATAAGCAGTTATGACCACATATATAATGTCCATCATTTTGCAAACATATTCTGTTTAAGATCATGAAAAACTCCATTCTGAAACTTCTGACATTGTTTCAAAATATGAAAATGCTCTTATAAAACTCGAAAGCGAAAACTTGTCATATTCTAGACAACTTGATCATAAAAATGAGGAATGCAAGTATGACAAAATGTCAAAAACGGAAGGGTGTGGACACTCAAGGTGACAAAGCTTTAACTAAGGAGAAACAACAAGCTTTAAAACCGGTTGCAAAATAAAAAAAAATGTCTATTTCGATGTTCCCTCCAAAAGTCATTGAACCAAATGTTTTCAAAAACCAAGTCACTCCACAACCCTTACCTATTCAAAAAGGAAAACAATCAAATGAAAATAAAGCGATTGATAAGACAATAAAAGTTTTAGCAACTGGACTTTATAGGATTAGTACAAACATTAAGTCTAATTCCACATCCAACCCATATGGAACAAATGATATGAGCTTGCTTAAGAATCCCGAAGTGCCTAGGAAAACTGATGTAAATTCTTATTCAACCAATGTGAATTCTAATGAGTGTACCTTACCTTCTACAGGACTAGAAAGCACATCTAGAAGCAGCTGACTATAGCCTAGAAGCAATACAAGGAACAATAGAGTCTTGCCTGTCTATAAGTGTAGATGCATGAATAAAGTTGAAGAAGTAGAAGAACACCTTAGGAATTTACCACTTTATAATAAGAGACATAATTCATCACAATGTACTGTTAATCGTACTGTGTTAAATGCATGTAATGACTCTGTTTGTTTACCATGGAAGAAATTCTTTCGTACTCATGTTAATGATGAATGTATGTCTACTACGTTGAATGCTCGACCTAGATCACCTTCTAGTGACACATCAACAAGTACTTGCCTTAGCTGGAGACCAACTGGTAAAATGTTCACTGTACTAAAATGAAAAGGAAATAAAATTAACAATAGGATTGAACCCCCAGAACAATTCTTTGACTATTATGAATCTTTCAATAATAATCAAACGAGACCTAAATCCAAAAGTTTTCCAAAAACAAAATCTTCTGTTTTTCACAGGTTATCGAGATATGTCTTTGGATCATCGACTCGGGTTGCTCCAAGCACATGACTGGAAATTTGAAGATGCTGATCAATTTCGTGTGGAAATTCATGGGCACTGTACGCTTTGGAAATGATCACGTAGCAACTATTATTGGTTATGGAGATCTTCAATTTGGGAACTATTTGATAACACGTGTGTACTATGTCGAAGGATTGGGACACAACCTATTCTCTGTTGGACAGTTTTGTGATGCATATTTAGAAGTCACATTTAGGAGAAATACATGCTTTATTCGGAATTTGGAAGGCGATGACCTACTAACAGGGGATCGCGGCACCAACTTGTATGCAATCAATATTTCCCAAATGGCCTCTACATCACCAATTTGTCTCATGACAAGAGAATCTGAAATTCAATCATGGTTATGACACAGACGTCTGTCTCACCTCAACTTCGACACACTCAACAAACTCGCAAAATACAATGTTGTCAACGGTCTTCCAAAGTTCAAATACACAAGAGATCATTTATGCCCCTCATGTGTGTTAGGAAAGAGCAAAAAGGTATCATACAAACCCAAAACCGTACAAAGTTCGGAACAAAGTTTACATATGTTGCATATGGATCTATGTGGTCCAATAGGTTTGAAAGCTTAAACGGAAAGAAGTATATTCTGGTAATCGTTGATGATTATTCCAGATATACTTGGGTTAAATTTATGAGATCAAAGGACGAAACACTATGCATCATCATCACCTTCTTGAAATGTATACAAGTCCTTCTACAAGCTCCAGTCAGGATAGTCAGAACAGACAATGGCACAGAATTCACCAATCATGAGTTACGAAAATACTTTGAAGAACTAGGCATTACGCATCAAACTTCAGTCGTACGAACTCCACAACAAAATGGAGTGGTTGAACAAAGAAATTGTACTCTTATCGAAGCAGCTCGTACAATGCTGATTTATTCTAGTGCACTATTATTCTTATGGGTTGATGTTGTTGCAACTGCATGCTTTACTCAAAACTGATCTCTAATCCATACCCGTTTCAACAAAACACCCTATGAACTAATCAACAACAGAAAGCCTGATATCTCATATCTTCACGTGTTTGGCGCCTTGTGATATCCAACAAATGACAGGGAAGATTTAGGCAAACTGAAACCTAAAGGTGATATTGGAATCTTCATTGGCTATTTAGAAAACTCACGAGCATTCAGAATCTACAATCGAAGAACGAGAAGAATCATGGAGACAATGAATGTGAAATTTGATGAAATCTCATAAATGGCTTCTAAGAGACTCGCTCTAGAACCCATGCTTAACCCGATGGCTTCTAATTACAACAGATTAGAACCTGTGCTTAACACTATGACTTTTAGATACATCAGTTGAAGACTCGTACCTAAAGAAGCTCCAACAAGAAATTGTGATATGCCTAAAGATCATGAACTGGAAAATTTATTTGAGTTAATGTTTGATGAATATCAAGATGGAAATTCGACAAATGGGCATCAAGACATCGTTCCACTGCACTCACTCAACAAAATCGACAACCACAACCACAAGATGCATAAAAAACTGTCGAAAAGGAAGCACCAACTACAACAAACTCCTCTACATCAACTACACAAACACCAGTCATTGAACTCACTCAACCAAAAAATGTTGCAAATGAGCAAAACCAACAATCTCAAGATGAACAAACACCAAACCATAACAATACGGAGTTAGAAGATTTCAACAATCCATTTGCTACTCAGACAACGGGATCTGCTGAATCATCTTCAAGACATCAAGAATCTAATGACACGCATATGGTAACTCAAGGGTATCTTTCAGAACTGAAATGAACAAGAGACCATCCAATCTACCAAGTGCTTGGTGATATACAACAGCCAGTAATGATGAGAAGCAGACTAGCAACCGACTTAGAACTTTGTATCTATGCACTTGCTATATGCACAGAAGAAGAAACAAAGAACATTCGTGAAGCAATGGCGAATGACATCTGTATTAAAGCGATGCAGGAAGAACTTCTACAATACGAAATACATGACTCTTGGGAAAAAGTTAAAAGACCAACCGACAAACCGGTCATCAATCTTAAGTGGTTATGGAAGAACAAAAGAGATGAAGAAATGACTGTAATTCGCAATAAAGCTCGTCTAGTGGCTAAAGGATATTCTCAAGAAGAAGGGATAGATTTCGAAGAATCATACGCGCCAATGGCAAGACTAGAAGTGGTTCGGATTTTTCTAGCCTACGCAGCTTACAAGAACATCACGGTCTATCAAATGGATATCAAGACATCGTTCTTGAACGAAACTATCAAAGAAGAAGTTTATGTGAGTCAACCCGAAGGCTTTGTTGATATGAAACATCCAGACAACGTATACAAGCTAAAGAAGGCCATCTACGGTCTAAAACAGGCTCCACGGGCATGGTATGATGAACTATCTTCATTCTTACTTCAGAATAATTTTATAAAAGGTATTGTTGATCTAACTCTTTTTACATGAAAATACCACAATGACATCTTGATCTTTTAGATTTATGTGGATGACATAATTTTTGGCTCCACAAATCCAAAACTTTCAAAAGAATATTCAAATCTAATGAAGTGCAGATTTGAGATGTCAATGATGGGGGAACTAAAATATTTTCTTGGCCTTTAAATTCATCAAACCCCAACTGGTATCTTTCTAAATCAATACAAATATACCTTAGAAATCCTAAAGAAACATGGAATGGGCAAATGTGATCCTTCTAGTACCCCAATGGCTACTACCACGAAACTAGATTATGATTTACACAGGAAACCAGTTGATCCGAAATTATATCGGAGCATGATTGGTTCTCTCATGTATCTAACAGCCAATTGACCAAATATTCATTTTGCTGTATGTTTATTAGCGCGATTTCAGGCAAAGCCTACAGAGAATCACCTCAAAGAGGTAAAAAGAATCTTTCGATACCTCCGTATGTCCGTCGATGATGAACTCAAATAAGTACATTCTATTATCATCATTTATCCTATTTATTTGACATGTTTTATTATAATATATATGAGAATCGATACATTAATGTTTACTTTAGTAATTCTCAGGTAAAAACAAGCATTATGTGAAACTTGGCGATTTTGGACTAATTATGGAGCAAAACAAGCGAGATGTCAAAAGTCTACTGAAATCCAGAAGATGCGCCGTATCTCACTCAACAGATACGACGCAATATCATACTTAGATAAATTCGAAGACCATTGCCTGACTTTGAAGAATGCGTCGCATGCAATTCTGTCATGCGCCGCATATGAAACTTTGGTCAAAGAAGAAGATCAAGCTCGTTCTACTCCAGATACGCCGCAATATACTTCTAACATACGGCGTATCACTATCAAGATTTCACCAGTTACAATCCAAGACAGCTAAAGTACATGCGCTACATACAAAGATCAAGTTACGCCGCATCTGAAGACAGTGTACGAATATTCCTGAATATATTAATCTTGGACCCCACGCGAAGTTAAGTCAATGCGCCGCATCTATCAAGTCAATGCGCCGCATCGATCCCTCAGACAGAAACTATAAATACCCCAAGGTCAGACGAATTTGAGACACACACAGGGAGGAAAGATATAACCCTAGAGCCGAATTCAGACGACCAAGCAGCACAAGACACACCTCAAATAAAGATACAAGAGCTGTAAGAAGGTCCTGCATGTATTCAATTCATTAAATAGTTTTGTTTTATTGTTTTAGTACGCTTTAATTCATCAGCATTGATGGGCTTATGTCATGTGACTACGGAAGATCATGCACTCCCCTTAATATTGCTTTCCCATTAATTAAAGTTTATATGTTGATGTCTTTGGTGACTTTTATTAGTGCATTGATAACCTCTGTGTCTAGCTGAGTCTTGCTTGGGTCGCCATGCCCCTTCCTCGCCTATTTATTAGAGACGCTTAAATAAATAGGATAGACATAAGTAATCATTAAGGGTTTACTCGCCGATAAGATTAGAGCCAATGAGAAAGGTTTAATTATATACACTTCATATAAAACTAGCAATAAAACAATTGACAAGCTATTTAATTATCAGGACAGGTCTTCTTATTGTCTCGAGTATCTATCTGTGTACGTGTGTGCTAATCGCTGATTCGTGCTCATTAGTTTAGTTTTCTATTTAATTATAACCAAACCGTGCCAGTCTCTTAGGCTGAACCCCCTTGCGTTAGATTAGGTTGTATAGCTAACTTAGGATATTAAAATACTGATTAGAATAACTAGATAATACGTTCCACTCTTAGTGATCGACACTCTGCTTACCATTATATTCATACTGACCGGGTACACTGCTCGTTAAGTGTGTGTGTTATTGATAAGTCGGCTAAATATAAATTTAAAACTTGAGTAGGCATTAATACTGCTAAACCGCAACGACACATTTCGCGCATCAAGTTTTTGGCGCCGCTGCCGGGGAGTGAATTGTTATTATCTGTTAATTTGATTTAGTATTTTAATTAGGTTTTTCTTTTTAGTTTTTTTTTTAGATTCTAACCACTAACCCTATTGTGTATTAGATAGATTGCATTCATTGTATAATTTTCATATTTACTGTTTTTGTGTGTTTCTGTTTTTTGTAATTTTTGTTTCTTTTTGTTTGTTCTTATTTTTGTTTTTCTTTTTTCTATTTTTCTGCATTCTGCTGTCGTTGTATTGTGCTGATACAAACGATACGGCGCATCTGTTTTCACAGATACGGCGTATTGCGTTTAATTTTTATAAAATACAACGCGTTTAATAAATTCGAGTACGACGCATCTTTCCCTAAGATACGACGTATTCTGTTTTTAATAAGAAATTTTTCTAAACGATAACGCCATACGACGCATCTGTTTTAACAGATACGGCGTATTTTCTATTTAAATTAAAAACAGTTTTTCGAATTATTAAACAGAAGCGACGCATCGATCTTTATCGATACGGCGCATCTACTAAATCAAAAATCTTGTATTTTGAAACGTAATGAAAATACGGCGCATTAGCTTTTGTTAATACGACGGATTTAATTTAATAAATATAATTGATTTTTGATATTCACTTTGATCGTTTCACTACTTTCGTGCACAAGTTAGTTTACTTTCAGAATAAATGATGGCTTGAGCATCACTATGGAAGATTACATTCTGAACCTAACCAAGAGATGCTAGCTGGAGTGATCAAACCTTCGATGACTGGAAGGTTGTAATAAGACGACAAGAGTAGAGGAAAACTCAGTAATGGTAACATTGAGTATCTTAAATTCTTGAAATAAAATTCCAGGTATCCTTTACAATAATTCACCTAGCCTTAAGGAGAGTTCTCTATGAAACCTCTCCCGAATATTTGACAGTAAAAGTAAATTTCCTTTACTTTAATCTAACTATTACATGTTAATGTCTTAAAAGAAATTTTTTAAGAAACAGGTTACTAAAAGTGAAAATTGCATGCTAAACACTGATATAAACCTCTTTTCTTATAAATTACCTAAATGCAAAAACACCAAATTCCACAACGAAAGTTGTGATTTCCGTAAGAGTTCTTCAGAAATTAATCTATGTAATACATCAGGTTCAAATTATAATCTCAATTTTGTAAGCTTAAAACGATATTTGCTCCTAACCTTGGAATAAATCATTATCCACTAAACAATAAGATTATAATCATTAATAAAACGGATATGCCTATTGCTCTTATCTTGAATTTATATATATCATATGGTATACCGTTTTACCCCAACTTGATGAATAAGGAAATGTGTTGCGGAGGCCAAGGTACATTCCCTATTTAAATTTTGTTCACTGGCACAACAATACGGCGGATCTTAGTATTCTAAGTGCCGTATCTCTGACTAATTAACACTTATTGAACAGTCAACGAATTTAGATAAATATGGCGCATGATAATTATGCGATACGGCGCATCGTATTTGCCCTATAAATATGAAAGAGATGCGCCGTATTTTTTACTTTTTACCCAAAAATTTACACACAGTTAAAAAACGCACACCACTTGTCTTGAATCAAACCCTTTAATCTGAGTTCTTGACCGAATCCTAAGCGTGATATAAGGTAATAATCCTATTTAATTTTGTTTAAATTTAAAAATTAGGGTTCGGGGAGATTGTTCTTTAATTTTGGAGGGAAAATGAAATCGTTGTGGTAAAAGGAACTTTTAGATTTTGATATATGGGTAAATGGAACCGTGATGTTGAGTGGGAGTTTACGTCACAGGGCCGGATTCTTGGAAAACGTGTCTGACCCCCTTTCTTTTATACTGATACATTACTAGATGCGGCGCATCTAAGTTACTTGATACGGCGTAACAACCTATTTTTAATTTAACTATTTCCACTATTGTTGCGACGTATTACGTAATTTAGATACGACGCATCCTCCATACGCCGTATGTTATTTACTGGATACGCCGTTTTAGTAATTGTTATTGCGTGCTCCGCATCTCTTTTATTTTGTGCAACTAAGATACGCCGCATTGCTTCATCAAATGCGCCGTATCGACCATATTTCAGAACTGTTCTCTAACCTTAAAATTTATTTCAGATGGCATTACCAGTTGGTGAACGCAGGCATTTGTGGCTCCGTTTTGAAACCATGGGACTTACACCAGAAACTGAGGCTGACTATGAAAGGAGACTAAGAGCGATTTTCTTTAGGAATATCTTTAGGGTTTCGGTTTAGGATTTTGAGGGTGTTGGTATGATTAACGGAGGGAATGCTGCTGATAGTCTTCATGATAGGTTAGAGATGGTGGTGAGGAATGAGGATGACGATGTTGTGTTTAGATCGTATGCATGGGAGAGGTTGTTTGGTATTGATGAGCCTCTGATTAAGGAGCTCATGCTAGAGTTCTTTAGTACGGTTTATTACAGGGAGACTGATGTGGAGTTAGATACAGCTGATACTCTGGTGTTTAGGTTAGGTGGGGTACACAGGCAGATGTCGATGCAGCAGTTCATTTTGGCCATGGGATTACATACTGAGGAGGAGATAGGATCTGCTGGGTTTGCTAGATACTGGACTGAGAGCTTACGAGTAGTTCCAGATAGGATGTTGCTCGGTGATTACTAGGAGAGGATATCCTCTAGGGGTGATTCCACCACCACCACCCCATCCTACACACTCATCAAAGAGCCTTTGAGGAGATTGTGCCACCGGATGATTGCGTTGACCATTGCTGGGAGAGGTCAGTCACCTGAGAAGGTGACCACTCTTGATCTCTTCCTTCTCAGGAGCATAGATGAGGGATTGGTGGTGAACATCCCTCACTTTTTGGCACATTTCCTTCATAGAGGCGCTTTAGGGAGAGACAGGAGGAGCCAGATGACCGGGGGACATTTTGTGTCTAGATTGGCCCGACATTTTGGTGTGATTGGTGATGAGATCCCTGCTGGTTTAGAGATTGAGGTGACCAGTTTGCCGGTTATTGGTCAGGATTATCTGGTTAGGTTAGGGATTTGTGAGATGATCATGGGGGGATGCTATTGGGTAGCATTGGGTCCCGTTAGACCAGTAGAGGTAGAGCCAGAGCAGGGAGATCCCCAGGGAGCTACAGCTGCTGCTCCAGCTCAGGAGGAGCCACAGGTACCCCCGCCACCAGTTGTACGTACCGTCGGTCAGAGAGTAGAGCGAGTTGAGGAGGAGGTGAGAGCTTCGAGGGGTATAGTTGACGGTATGAGGGGTGACGTTGCTGTAGTCAGGAGGGATATAGGTTGGCTAGTTGGGAGTGTGAGTCAGATTCTGGAGCATCAGGGCACGAACCATACTCGCCCAGATGGTACTTACGTTAGAGGCATGATGACATACTCTCGGGTCCCTTCACATGGCACATGCAGAGTCCGACCTAGGACCGATGATGCTAGCACCTCAGAGACTCGATTGGCTGAAGGAAACGACTCCCTACATCCTTGATTTCATGTGTTTGAATTTATAGACATCGTTCCTCGTACATTTTTACTCTTTTGGGATTGTACTAAATACTATTATCATGTGTTTATTTAATGTTTTAGTTTATGTTTCTTATTATGTTTGATGGAGACTGGCATTAAGTTCAGCATGAGTGAACGAGAGAACCCGAGAGGTATACCGTGAAACGTGCCAATTTTACAACAGACTGTTAACAGTTTGTTTGGTAACTACATGCGCCGCATTTAGTGAAACAGATGCGACGCATCCTATCCTTTATTTTATTTTATTTCGTATTTATTCCAGGCTCGATACGGCGTATCTTCTTCCATAAGATACGGCGTATCGACTGACCTGATGATTTACAGTTTAATTTTTTTAGATTTTATTTTTACTAACTACTAATGTATTATGCAAGTTTGAACCTTCTTAACTCAGGTGTGTTAAAGTCTAAATGGTATTATAGATTCCTGCATTTTTTGTGGATACATCATTTATGAAGCTTAAACGTTCTCATCCACAAGAAAGTTGATTTTTGCTCTTATACGAATAATGGCGGATCATACCGAGCAAATCTTAAGGGAGTTTTTCTGTTCTAATTCTTTTATTTTCCAGTTTTTAACCTTTGACACAAACAACGAGGACGTTGTTTAACTTAAGTGGGGGGATGGAGAATTAGAACACTTACTTGTCCTAAACTTTTTCAAAATATGCTTAAAATGCGCTTAATATATCAAAATTTAAATTTTTTTTAGCATGTTTTTGTTTAAAGTCTAAATTACATAACCGCACACATAACTCTATTCTTTCCAAAATATTAAAACTTTAGTGTGCCGGTGACTTGTAAACGTTAGAACTTGGCTTGTATACTATTCGAGACCACCATAATGAGTATTATCTATATAATTAGAGTGACTTGTCTAAATTGGTAAATTTCTAGGATTACACCAAAATAGCCTTTATATGTTATGTGATATTAACTAACTACACTGGTTAGTTAACCCCCGTATAAACCCTTTGTTTACTCTCACTTTTAGAGTAAGATACCCCTAGAAAAACCCTCAGAGCCATTCATTTCGTTTCTTACACCTTTGTTATAATGTTTCGATACACCATTACACCTTAGCCTACCCTGTAGATTAAAATCTGTGGTTAAATACTTTAGGCAAAGTGTGTTTCCTTACATTACCTGTGTTCGCGTGCGTAATTCATTATCTTTGGTTAGGTCGGGAAATTGGATAATGCAATTGGTATGAAAGTAAATATTGTATAACTTTTAGTTTATTTTTCGTGTGTTTGCTAATTTCACTATTACAGTTATTTCTGAAAGTATGAAGAATATGGAAAAATTATCCGGAAAAATAGTGATAGAAAAGTTGTGAAATTTTGCACATATATGTTGATGAAAAAAAAAATCGAAAAAAAAAAAGAAAAGAAAAAGAAAAAGTAAAAGTTGGAAGTTTGTTTTAACCAACTTATGTAAAGTTTTGTATTAAGTGGGAGATATCACCACTATTTGTTGTATATTATATTTATGGATTGAATGGGAGTTGGTCGTAATGAGAATGCCAACTAAGGTTATTCTTTGATTGAGATTTTGTTGAGTATAATTCGTGTCTACCTAAAGCGTGTGTTTCAAGTGTTAAAGCGTGAGTTATTCAATGATATGAATCTTATTCATGGGATGGTTGGGAAAGTGATTAACCACACTTAGGATTTTAATTTATCTGTTTTTTTTATTTTTCATTTTACACCAATTTGTATCCCAAATATTATCCATACCCTATATCATTCTTCATCCAAACCTTTGATTTATTGAGATTAGGGATTTGAGCAATCTTAAGTATCGTAGTCGTGGATTCGGCTATGTATTTATGATTTTGTCGCCCTTTTTGATATAATATTATTGGTGAAGATTACTTGGTCCTATCTTTAGCCCATTCGAGTTAAGGAATTGAGCAATTGCAAGTATCGTGGTCGTGGATTCGATCATGTATTTGTAATTTTGTCGCCTTTTCTGGAATGTGAGATCGATAGAGATTAAAAAGGATGATCAACCCTTAACCAACAAACCCTTTTTACCGCTTTAGACTTGTTACTCCTTGGCTTTAGTGGGGGAGATGCGTATACTTGCCAAGCCTATGATAGAATATTCGTCACGACTAAGCAACAAAACGATTTAGAATTGTTTTACATTAAAAATTATTTTGGTTTCTACTTCGTTAAGTGTTTGGTTGTGTGATTATGACAAAACGAATACGTGCTTAAATATCAAAATAAATCCTGATATCTTTTAGGATACATTTTCATATGATTAATTCTAAGGTTTACTTGGGGACAAGTAAAGTTCAAGTGGGGGGATATTTGATGAACTCAAATAAGTACATTTTATTATCATCATTTATCCTATTTATTTGACTTGTTTTATTATATTATATATGAGAATCGATACATTAATGTTTACTTTAGTAATTCTTAAGTAAAAACAAGCATTATGTGAAACTTGGCGATTTTGGACTAATTATGGAGCAAAACAAGCAAGATGTCAAAAGTCTACTGAAATCCAGAAGATGCGCCGTATCTCACTCAACAGAAACGATGCAATATCATACTTAGATAAATTCGAAGACCATTGCCTGACTTTGAAGAATGCGCCGCATGCAATTCTGTCATGCGCCGCATATGAAACTTTGGTCAAAGAAGAAGATTAAGCTCGTTCTACTCCAGATACGCCGCAATTTACTTCTAACATACGGCGTATCACTATCAAGATTTCACCAGTTACAATCCAAGACAGCTAAAGTACATGCGCCGGATACAAAGATCAAGTTACGCCGCATCTGAAGACGGTGTACGAATATTCCTGAATATATTAATCTTGGACCCCACGCGAAGTTAAGTCAATGCGCCGCATCTATCAAGTCAATGCGCCGCATCGATACCTCAGACAGAAACTATAAATACCCCAAGGTCAGACGAATTTGAGACACACACAGGGAGGAAAGATATAACCCTAGAGCCGAATTCAGACGACCAAGCAGCACAAGACACACCTCAAATAAAGATACAAGAGCTGTAAGAAGGTCCTGCATGTATTCAATTCATTAAGTAGTTTTGTTTTATTGTTTTAGTACGCTTTAATTCATCAGGATTGATGGGCTTGTGTCATGTGACTACGGAAGATCATGCACTCCCCTTAATATTGCTTTCCCATTAATTAAAGTTTATATGTTGATGTCTTTGGTGACTTTTATTAGTGCATTGATAACCTCTGTGTCTAGCTGAGTCTTGCTTGGGTCGCCGTGCCCCTTCCTCGCCTATTTATAAGAGACGCTTAAATAAATAGGATAGACATAAGTAATCATTAAGGGTTTACTCGCCGATAAGATTAGAGCCAACGAGAAAGGTTTAATTATATACACTTCATATAAAACTAGCAATAAAACAAGTGACAAGCTATTTAATTATCAGGACAGGTCTTCTTATTGTCTCGAGTATCTATCTGTGTACGTGTGTGCTAATCGCTGATTCGTGCTCATTAGTTTAGTTTTCTATTTAATTATAACCAAACCGTGCCAGTCTCTCAGGCTGAACCCCCTTGCGTTAGATTAGGTTGTATAGCTAACTTAGGATATTAAAATACTGATTAGAATAACTAGATAATACGTTCCACTCTTAGTGATCGACACTCTGCTTACCATTATATTCATACTGACCGGGTACACTGCTCGTTAAGTGTGTGTGTTATTGATAAGTCAGCTAAATATAAATTTAAAACTTGAGTAGGCATTAATACTGCTAAACTGCAACGACACATTACGCGCATCAGTCGACATGGGTATTTGGTATCCGAAGGGATATGGACTCGATCTCATGGCTTTTTCAGATGCTAACCATGCAGGTTGTAGAGACACATCAAAAACTACGTCTGGAGGAGCTCAATTTTTGGGAGAAAAACTAGTAAGATGGTCTTCAAAGAAACAAGACTATACCGCACTTTCCACTGCAGAAGGTGAGTATGTATCTCTATCGGCATGCTGTGCACAAGTACTTTGGACGCGCACACAGCTGAGAGACTATGGCTTTAAATTCAACAAAATGCCTATGTATTGTGATTCGAAGAGCGCCATCGCCATCTCATGCAATTCTGTACTACACTCACGTACAAAACATATTGCAGTTCGTTACCATTTCATCAAAGAGCATGTGGAACAAGGTACTGTAGAATTATATTTCGTGAGGACTGAATACCAACTCGCAGATCTATTTATAAAAGCCCTTCCAAAAGAAAGGTTCAAGTATCTAGTTCATCGAATTAGGATGCGAAGCCTAACTCCAGAAAAGTTAGAGAGTCTTCTCGAATCATCTTAAGATTTTTTAAAATCAAAAGACTTCGCTTATGTATAAAATTTTTTTGAAAAACCCATCAAAACAAGATACAAAAATATAAAAGTTTGAAAAATAAAAAAACAATATAAAACCACAAAAACACAAAAACATCAAAAAAAATTCAAAAAATAAAAAATATTCTTCTATCGACATGTGTCTTATATAATCGATACTATTTATGTTTCTGGAAATATCACCAAAATGATACGGAAATATAAATATGCTTGAGTAAGTGTTAGGAATATAAATATTCATGTGAAGACTCGGTCACCCCGAGTGTCTATTAGCATTAACTAGCTCGTAGGATTATTAGTATTATTATTATTAGCTTAGTTACAATTAGTATTTGTGGAGTGGGTCGGGTCTTTACCCACTGTCAGCTCACTCTACAGCCCACTCGAGGCACATATGTATGTAAGTATAAATACCCCTCTCCACCTAGGGAGAGGGTTGGAACTTCTTCACTTTCAATCTAATATTCAAATATTTTCTCTCACTAAGTTCCCCTCTCTACTCTTCCTCTCTCTAACTCTAACCATGGATTTGTTCTTCCATAATCCAAGACCTCCCGAATCCCACAATAATCAACATATAATCGATCCTACAATAAGAGTTCATCAAAATGATTTCAAAATATGTCATTTTTCAAAATTTTCTTCATAATAACTTATTCACACATAACAGTGTATAACTCGCACTTCAAGATGAAATCTTTTAAAATTAAGTCCGGGTACATCACCTTGTAAAGATTTCAAACAAGGACTTCAAAATGACTTGCAGTTAAATGACAGACTGTAACTCGTACTTAAATAAAGTGAATTTTGTACTCATTTAGTGCATTCTTTGCTAAAAAGAAATCGAAGAGAAATCTTCTTGTTTTTTGAAAAATTTACTCAAATTTTTTAGATTGTCAAAATCTTTTAAATTTTTCAAAACTCAAATGACTTCTAAGTATTTCAGATTAGAACTCGTACTTCAATAAGAAATCTTTTACTAAAGGAAACGAGTATAAACAACCAAAAAGATTTTAAAACAACAAACTCGTGTTTCCAAACGACTTGTGTATACTTCTGTACAAAACTCAAGCTTTTAAAAAATATTGAAATTCTTTTCTATTGGAAAACTCATTTTATAAATGAAAAGATTTCAACACAAAAAAATACCAAATTTTAGCAACTGTTTTCAACAAAGTTTGCCAAAAAGATCTTTCTTAGTCTTTACGTGCAAACAAAATCTTCTATGTGCTTAAAAGTTAACTCGCTCAAGAACTTAAAACTTTTAAACGCCAGTTCACTCAAAATGATTTTATAACGAGAGAGTATAAACTTCAAAAACAAATTTTAATGCTTATAGAATCCGTTAGACTCTCCAAATGCTTTTCAAAAACATCGTTGATATTAAAAAATATCATGATATGCTATTTTTTAGGGGGGGGGGGGGAAACGTGATTAAAATGTGATCATATGAATTTGTGATACATATAGTGAATTTTAAAAATCATTTAGCTCGACTCAAATGTGATTATCTCGAATAGACTTGCACCGTGACGGGTAATAATTTCTAGTTAGTTATTAGAGCCAGTCATCACCTAAAAGCTGATGATGTATCTCTTTATCTAGCGACGTAAACGTGTCTCGCAAAGTCTAGTCTTATTTGAATAATTCACTAATTTAAAGGTGTTTTTACTCAAACCACCATGTGCAAAAACTTTACAAGTGGTAACAAGAGCCTTACGTGAACGTGAAGCAATTATTTTCAAAATCTTTTAAAGCACATGTGTAGGGGGAGTAGTTCTTCAAAACAAAAACTTTAGATGTGTAATTAAAACAAAGTTTTCACAAACACATTGAATAATTTTCAACAAACCAACAAAACCAATTCTTATGCTTATGAAGATATAAGGAGGTTAAGTTTAGGTTTTATCTCATGATCCAGCCAGAGCCAGAAGGATCTACCCAGGGACAATCGACTAGTTACTGTTGAAGTCCTTAGGTATGAGAAAAAAGGAGTAATTGAGAAAAAGAGAAAGAAGGGGTTGAAGAATTAAAAAGAAAAGTTAATGAAAGGGTGAAAAGAAATAGCCCTCCATAAACTTAGGACAGAAACCAGGTCAATACATAATTTATCTCTAATCACAAAGATGATTAAGATATTGAAGAAAAGACATCATGGACCCAGTGTTGCAATGCACAACCCATTCCTAGCCACTCAAATTTCTTTCAACAGATACTTGTTTCATTTCTTACGAAGATAAATACGGAATCTATTGACATCTCACTCCGAGATGTGTTAATATTGAAAAGGTGGCACTCTGCTCCAGCCTCCGCTCACTAAATCAAAACGCACAAATTGAGTCTAGAGCCAATTGAGATTCAACTTATAAAATCTCTTAGGATACATTCCAAAACATACATTTGTTGTTCATCAATTAGAACGCAAAATGTAAATCTTTAGAGTCCTTTGCAGATCTTAGTAATCTTGCCAGAACATTCATGAGTGGAATTACTTATGTGATCCACAGTGATCGAATGGAAATTCCTGCTAGTGTCAATATCAAACAGCGCTGACAGCAAGTCGCATCCTTAATTCTTTGTGAATTAAGCTTAGTGTTTCAATGGTTACTTATACATCAAAAGGTCTATTGTTGTGAAGTGATATCTTGGTATACTTCAACAACTCATCAGAATTATGTTAGCACTCATGTGGCATCGAATTCTGAAATAGCCTTTGTAAGGATTCGAATAGTATTTACACACTATGCTGCAAATACACTCGACATCTGAACTCGTAATCAATAGAAATCGTGCTAAGAAGATTTATCGTACGAATCAAATCCTGAAGACGTAGGTCTTTACTTGGATCTAATCCAATGTATTGATAACTATCTCTCACGAGATTAGGACGGCTGATTCGCCCGACCAAGGTGAATGGGATCAGGCCATTCATCAGTAAAACAATTGAAGTGAATGAATTCTCTAAGAAGAAGTTCACAATAATCAATTGGAGTTACACGATTATGAAACTAACCTTAGTATGCAGGTACAAAAAGATGATACCACATGATGTGAACAACCACTTACATCGACAACTACACCATCATTAACTTATAATATGCAACCCTCAAAATCATCATCAAAGCTCTAATTAGGAAAAGTTCATGACAAAGAAATCAAGATAAAGACAATGAATCTTCAAAGTCAAAGATCTAATCAAAGAAAGTCAAGAACAAATCCAAGCAAATGAGGAAAGCTCAAGTATGAAGATCAAAGCTATACAAGACGTATGAGTATGATGATAAGAAAGAGACATAGTCAAATGTGAAGATGATCGATCAAGGCAAGAAAAGACACAACTTTACATCACAAGATCACAAAGCATGGAAAAGAACAAAGAATAAAGACTCATCTTCTACAACGTTAAAAGTTCAAAAATCAAGAGTAAAAAAGACCAATTCACAACAACTCATCCAAGACAACTAAGGAATGACTTCAGAATGACATCCATTTGGGGGATATTGTTAGCATTACTTTTAGGATAAATTAATAGAAGTGATAGTCATTCTACGTTTAGAAACTCTGTAACATTTATGTAAGTGTCTAAGTAATAGGCAATAGATAGTAAACTAATAGACTAAGAGATTAGGCCAAGCCCACGAGATCCAAGCCCATAGGCGTTGGAATATGACATATATGTAGTGCACATGCTTCATTGTGTATGTGTGTTTCTAGTGTATGATAATAGAACCTCTCCATTCCATCTCTCTCTCTTCTCCACAACACCGTCGCACCATAACCACCACCACCACCACCATGAACACCATCAAGTCACCATGAATATTGATTAGTAAGTTGATATAAATGGGAGCCTACAATTCTTCTGCAACCATTTACGTTTAGACCAAGAACTAAAGTAAATACATATGGTAAACTAAAATAATCATGAACATGTTTTTTCTTATTTTTTTTAACGGTAATCATGAGCATGTTATAAGTACTTCTAATCAGTTATGAACATGTTATAACACCATCAAAGATACAAACAAAATAGTATACAAAATCTTGTTTCAATTGTTTTGATTCACGATAGACTTAAATATTAAATAATCTATTAATTATTGATTTTTGTATGATTCAGTTCATTAAAAATTAGCGTTTTGGGTGTTTGAATTGAGTTTTTCATACGTAAAGATGTTTGGGTGTCTTTTTAGGATCGTATGGAATGAAAGTTGTCTTTTAAAATTCCACTCTTTCTTAGCTTTTCAGGTATTCGGTTCCGGAACCGGGGACTGGTGGACCAAACCGACGGATCAGAGAACCGACATTTTAACAAAATCTAGAACCAGAACCATCAAGTCTGATTTGGTTCGTTTCATTTTGGTTCTGGCGGGTTCTCGATTCCAGTTTGATTATTTGATTCTTTTGCTCATCCCTTCGTTAGCTTATAAAGAGAAGCATTAGCCAAAACTAAAAACCCCTTTATTTTGATCCAGTTTTGTATAAACAATACAAGTACATGCCTTTTCCTTAATAATAAATGAGGTTGGTAACCCGCGCGTTGCGGCGGGGTGTTATGCTAAAGAAGTAGTTTAAGTTGCGGTCAGTAAGTGTTGAAAATTGGAAATGCTAGCAACAATATTCAAACACTGCAATTGTATTATATGCAATGAATTTACAACGACAAAGAACAATCTCAATCTGAATCAATATTCAGTAACCATGTAAATTTACAATAAATGGCTTACACATTCGAGGTAAAACGCAGTTTTGCAAGTATATAGTAACTCATATAGAGCTGACAGAACACTATACATAGTATTAATATTAAAAGTCGTTGTCACTTTCATTTACACATTTGCACAAACACATGTTGCGTAGAAATTTAATCTGTCTCGTATTAATGTTCATCTCTTGCAGCTCCAGTTCCTTATCCGCAACACCTTTTATGTTTTGGTTTTCATATTCGTTGCAGGTACGAACTGCGTTAGCAGCTCCTTTTATATCTTCCTTGGTTTCCTTTTCCTCTCGTTCCTATCGAATTTCAGGTTTATGATAATCAGTTTGCAAGTTATGCCTACAAACTGGGTCAGAGTTATGCACACTTTGCATGCAATTATACGTAAAAACAACCCATTTAAAGACATGGTTTTCGTATAGGTATCCTCTTATTTAACCCAGAATATAAAATAGGAAAACGAAACTGATGTGTTTATAAATAATCGTGCAAATGGTTAATTTTGGTCCAGATTTGAAAGCTAACCTAACGTTAGGTATTTGCAAGTTAAACTCCAAAACAGGTCTATTTTAGTTCGCGTTGCAGGCCCGAAACACATCCATTTAAGTCCCATTTTTTCACCCTAATCCAGCTATTTCAGTCCGCATACGCACCCATGGCAGCCTCTATTTCAGCCCCCAATTCAATACCCATTTCAGTTCTCATATAAGCACGCAAATGCTCCCGTTTGCCTGGAAATGGCTGAATATAACGCTACAACAGCTACTTGACCCATGGCAGCCCCTATTTCTGCCCCCAATTCAATACCCATTTCAGTTCTGAAGCTGACACATTTTATCGTCAAACTCAGCCCCCAAAGACACCCATTTCTGCCCCATTTGACCGTCAAAACTCACTGATTTCAGGCCCCATATCAGCACACAAATGCTCCCATTTTTTTAGGAGTGGCTGAATATAACGCTACAACAGCTACTTGTGTATAAATATCCTTAAATCGAGAGGGCCTTTCTTTTCTTTTTTTGGGAAAGGAAAGGACCTTTTGTTTCAGCAATTGTATTATTCATTAGAGTTCCTCACACATCATTTGAATGGTTGAATGCAAATTTTCTATTAGTAAATGAGCGGAAGCAAAAAATAGGTAGGAATTGAATGAACCCATTTCTAAAAATTTATAATGTAACGTCAGTATCTAACTCCCCATTCAATTTGACTTATACATATTAATCAAAACTATAATGTGGCAAACAAATAAATACTTGTTTCTTTGAATGATAATAGCTTCTTTTTCCCTGCTGCAGTTAATGAGGGGTACTCGAATGGCGATATGAAACTCTAGTAGCTGCATATTGAGGTTACAGTTTCATAGTAACTAATGGTTAACGACGTCAATCTGAACCTGTATACTTAGTTATATATCTGCTGCATCCATGATCCCAAGGACTCGACACAACCTGCACTACATTCAAAAACTTCTACTGAGTTTCACAACATAAACATGATCATCTGAATGAAGATCATGGAGTTCATTATTTTCGAATAACATAAAATACTTGTTTGAAAGCTAAATTACCCCTGATGGTTTCAAGTCCTGTTTTTTGTGGATATGTGGCTCCAGTAAGTTTACGTGCGTACTCAATCACACCTTCTCCATGCCAAACCTGTATGTCATACGAATGAAGCAAACATGTCAAAAAGGATGAGCAGGACCAGTTAAATGAGTCAAAAAGTTGCTTAATTAGTAATGAAATGCTTATAATGGTCTTAAATAAACACCGAATAGATAAAATTACATTCTGAGCAACTTTAGACGTGAAATACCTTTCATCCAGTATTTTAGACCATGCTCAATGGTGTACTAAACATTATTACAAAAGCTTTGTTATTTAATAATTTATAGTACGCTAGTCATACAGAATAAAATGGTTTAGGAGGTTTTATGCAAAACAGTAAGCAATTGGTTATGTTCCTATATGTAGAAAGAACAACATTCATCTTAATAATTAATCCAAACAACCTCTAATCTAATAACCAATCTCGACAACCTCTAATGAGTTTTTTAAAAATAAACTTACTCTTGAAAATGGCTTGTGAGCCAGTAACTTTGCTCGGTCTTTCTCTTCTTTTCTTTGGTATTTGTTGTCTTGTAATAATTTGAATCCACGATGTACACAGTACCTTGTTTGGGGAATATAACAAACAATGACCAATGACTCTTGTTAATGGATAAACAACTTAGTATGCTATTAAAAATAAACTCGCACTTTTATAATGTGCAATTTTCATAAGCATACCCAAACAATTCATAATTTTTATGATGTGCAGTTTCATATGCAATTCCAAACAGCCACTATTTCACTAATGTGCAAGTTACAATTTTACACCCCATGAGCCTTGATGATTAGCAGTCTTTTATGTGCAATCCCAAACAACCTATTGTCCCATTTCAATCCCAAACAACACCTAATCTAATAATAAGCAATTATTTATATGCAGTCCCAAACAGCCCAGAGTTTAATATTGTGCATCTTTCAATTTCAATCCCAAACAACCCCTAATCTAATAATGTAAAGTTTTAAAAAAGTCACTATGCTTAAGAGAAAGGCAAACCTCGATAATAAGGACCATGAAATCCCAGCTCATCAGTCATCTGACCCAGGTCATCAGTCATCTGACCCGTTCACTTCAAAATCGTCATTCGATAGTAGAAGTTACACTAAGTAGCAACAGACCAGTAGCATTTTCTGTTGCGTGCACATTCTTTAGGTTGCTTTTCTAGTCCATCACTGTCATAATGGAACCACTCAATCCTACACTGTGATAAAAGCAAAGTATCATATCGTTAGTGTCAATCAGGGGTCACAAAATGAGTTGTTACACATCAGTGAGGTAACAGGTCAAAGCGTGTTGGTTTTAGTTGAACTCAAAATATGCAAACACTTTTTTATCAAAAATTTTTAGTTTTATACATACAACATCTGGTAACTACAATAACAATCTAACTTCTAGTCGAGCTTTAAGCTTTCAAGATCTTAGCTTGTAACGCATAAATTTGAAATATTGAGTAGCCTCTCTGACTTTCTAGATAATCAATTAAAGCAAAACATGATTATTACAATTTTCTCAAGACTTTAAATCACAATCATGGTTAATATGTTGTAACAAGGTAACCTTCTCATAAATAAATTAAAGATAAACTCCAAAGTATACCTACAGTAACAATAGTATCGCGCATTTTGATGTAGTATTATTAATAGCTTGCACACCAACCACATTTGCAAACGTTTAAGCACATGCAATGTGATCCTATGTATTTCAACAAATAACGTACTATTGGTCAGTCTTTACCATTATTAGAATTTAGGGGATTGTATAAGTAAGTAAAAAAAACAAAACATACTCTTCAAATATGACACTGTATAGACAAACTTCATCATTTACCTTTGCAGCATCTGATATCCAAACTTTAGCATGAACCACACCTGATTCAAACCAATTACTAATCAGCAAAGTTACATTCTTAACATTTGGCCTTTCTGAAGCGATACTGTATACAGTTACTCATTAACACATTAAACCTGTATCAAAATCAAATACAGATGGAAATTAGTGACTTGTTGTATGCATATGAATAACACTTTGACTTTGTGATATCACTGCCCTTGTGCTCCTTCTAAGAGGTGTATCTACAATGGTAAACGTGTAACTTTTCTTATACAAATTGCTAAACAGTTTGTTGCTACAGCAGCCAAATGCATATACGGTGGACTTACATCTATTCCTTTGACGTTTGAATTGCATTATTGATGAACTCAAATAAGTACATTTTATTATCATCATTTATCCTATTTATTTGACTTGTTTTATTATATTATACATGAGAATCGATACATTAATGTTTACTTTAGTAATTCTCAGGTAAAAACAAGCATTATGTGAAACTTGGCGATTTTGGACTAATTATGGAGCAAAATAAGCGAGATGTTAAAAGTCTACTGAAATCCAGAAGATGCACCGTATCTCACTCAACAGATATGACGCAATATCATACTTAGATGAATTCCAAGACCATTGCCTGACTTTGAAGAATGCGCCGCATGCAATTCTGTCATGCGCCGCATATGAAACTTTGGTCAAAGAAGAAGATCAAGCTCGTTCTACTCCAGATACGCCGCAATATACTTCTAACATATGGCATATCACTATCAAGATTTCACAAGTTACAATCCAAGTACATGCGCCGCATACAAAGATCAAGTTACGCCGCATCTGAAGACGGTGTACGAATATTCCAGAATATATTAATCTTGGACCCCACGCGAAGTTAAGTCAATGCGCCGCATCTATCAACTAAATGCGCCGTATCTATCCCTGAGACAGAAACTATAAATACCCCAAGGACAGACGAATTTGAGAGCTCTCGAAGACCGAAGACCGAGACATAACCCTAGAGCCGAATTCAGACGACCAAGCAGCACAAGACACACCTCAAACAAAGATACAAGAGCTGTAAGAAGGTCCTGCATGTATTCAATTCATTAAGTAGTTTTGTTTTATTGTTTTAGTACGCTTTAATTCATCAGGATTGATGGGCTTGTGTCATGTGACTACGGAAGATCATGCACTCCCCTTAATATTGCTTTCCCATTAATTAAAGTTTATATGTTGATGTCTTTGGTGACTTTTATTAGTGCATTGATAACCTCTGTGTCTAGCTGAGTCTTGCTTGGGTCGCCGTGCCCCTTCCTCGCCTATTTATTAGAGATGCTTAAATAAATAGGATAGACATAAGTAATCATTAAGGGTTTACTCGCCGATAAGATTAGAGCCAACGAGAAAGGTTTAATTATATACACTTCATATAAAACTAGCAATAAAACAAGTGACAAGCTATTTAATTATCAGGACATGTCTTCTTATTGTCTCAAGTATCTATCTGTGTACGTGTGTGCTAATCGCTGATTCGTGCTCATTAGTTTAGTTTTCTATTTAATTATAACCAAACCGTGCCAGTCTCTCAGGTTGAAACCCCCTTGCGTTAGATTAGGTTGTATAGCTAACTTAGGATATTAAAATACTGATTAGAATAACTAGATAATACGTTCCACTCTTAGTGATCGACACTCTACTTACCATTATATTCATACTGACCGGGTACACTGCTCGTTAAGTGTGTGTGTTATTGATAAGTCGGCTAAATATAAATTTAAAACTTGAGTAGACATTAATACTGCTAAACCGCAACGACACATAACACTCCATCAAGTTTTTGGCTCCGTTGCCGGGGAGTGAATCGTTATTATCTGTTAATTTGATTTAGTATTTTAATTAGGTTTTTCTTTTTAGTTTTTTTTTTAGATTCTAACCACTAACCCTGTTATATATTAGATAGATTGCATTCATTGTATAATTTGCATATTTTCTGTTTTTGTGTGTTTTTGATTTCTGTAATTTTTTTTTCTTTATGTTTGTTTTTATTTTTGTTTTTCTTTTTTCTATTTTTCTGCATTCTGCTGTCGTTGTATTGTGCCTATACAAACGATACGGCGCATCTGTTTTCACAGATACGGCGTATTGCGTTTAATTTTTATAAAATACAACGCGTTTAATAAATTCGAGTACGACGCATCTTTCCCCAAGATACGGCGTATTCTGTTTTTAATAAGAAATTTTTCTAAACCATAACGCCATACGACGCATCTGTTTTAATAGATACGGCGTATTTTCTATTTAAATTAAAAACAGTTTTTCGAATTATTAAACAGAAGCGACGCATCGATCTTTATCGATACGGCGCATCTACTAAATCAAAAATCTTGAATTTTGAAACGTAACGAAAATACGGCGCATTAGCTTTTGTTAATACGACGCATTTAATTTAATAAATATAATTGATTTTTGATATTCACTTTGATCGTTTCACTACTCTCGTGCACAAGTTAGTTTACTTACAGAATAAATGATGGCTAAAGCATCACTACAGAAGATTACATTCTGAACCTAACCAAGAGATGCTAGCTGGAGTGATCAAACATTCGATGACTGGAAGGTTGTAATAAGACGACAAGAGTAGAGGAAAACTCAGTACTGGTAACATTGAGTATCTTAAATTCTTGAAATAGAATTCCAGGTATCCTTTACAATAATTCACCTAGCCTTAAGGAGAGTTCTCTACGAAACCTCTCCCGAATATTTGACGATAAAAGTAAATTTCCTTTACTTTAATCTAACTATTACATGTTCATGTCTGAAAAGAAAATTTTTAAGAAACAGGTTACTAAAAAGTGAAAATTGCATGCTAAACACTGATATAAACCTCTCTTCTTATAAATTACCTAAATGCAAAAACACCGAATTCCACAACGAAAGTTGTGATTTCCGTAAGAGTTCTTCAGAAATTGATCTATGTAATACATTAGGTTCAAATTATAATCTCAATTTTGTAAGCTTAAAACGATATTTGCTCCTAACCTTGGAATAAATCATTATCCACTAAACAATAAGATTATAATCATTAATAAAATGGGTATGCCTATTGCTCTTATCTTGAATTTATATATATCATATGGTATACCGTTTTACCCCAGTTTGATGTATAAGGAAATGTGTTGCGGAGGCCAAGGTACGTTCCCTATTTAAATTTTGTTCACTGGTATAACAATACGGCGGATCTTAGTATTCTAAGCGCCGTATCTCTGACTAATTAACACTTATTGACCAGTCAACGACTTTAGATAAATATGGCGCATGATAATTATGTGATACGGCGCATCGTATTTGCCCTATAAATATGAAAGAGATGCGCCGTATTTTTACTTTTTACCCAAAAATTTACACACAGTTAAAACAAAGAAATGCACACCACTTGTCTCGAATTAAACCCTTTAATCTGAGTTCTTGACCGAATCCTAAGCGTGATATACGGTAACATCTTTCGGATGAAAGATGAAGGATGGCACGTAACAAGAACAAAATAAGGAGCTGAACGTGAGTCTAACTTGATGACTCTGGAATAAAGACAAGTGCTGACCGGGAGACAACCCGATGGAAAATTTTTTACTTTTCTGTTCTGTGTCGAGTCTGTCAGACCTGCAGAAGATGCGGCGCATCTCCATCATAAGATGCGACGCATCACCTGCACTGGTCATATCTTATTTCATTTTCTGCATTTTTATTTTTGACTTTAAAACTTTCTGTCAGTTTATTTAATGCGGCGCATCCCTGGTTAAGGATACGACGCATCTTTTATTCCGATTCATACTTATTCCAGGCTAGATACGGCGTATCTTCTTCCATAAGATACGGCGTATCGACTGACTTGATGATTTACAGTTTAATTTTTTTTTAGGTTTTATTTTTACTAACTACTAATGTATTATGCAAGTTTGAACCTTCTTAACTCATGTGTGTTAAAGTCTAAATGGTATTATAGATTCCTGCATTTTTGTGGATACATCATTTATGAAGCTTAAACGTTCTCATCCACAAGAAAGTTGATTTTTGCTCTTATACGACTAATGGAGGATCATACCGAGCAAATCTCAGGGGAGTTTTTCTGTTCTAATTCTTTTATTTTCCAGTTTTTAACCTTTGACACAAACAACGAGGACGTTGTTTAACTTAAGTGGGGGGATGGAGAATTAGAACACTTACTTGTCCTAAACTTTTTCAAAATATGCTTAAAATGCGCTTAATATATCAAAATTTAAAATTTTTTAGCATGTTTTTGTTTAAAGTCTAAATTACATAACCGCACACATAACTCTATTCTCTCCAAAATATTAAAACTTTAGTGTGCTGGTGACTTGTAAACTTTAGAACTTGGCTTGTATACTATTCGAGACCACCATAATGAGTATTATCTATATAATTGGAGTGACTTGTCTAAATTGGTAAATTTCTAGGATTACACCCAAATAGCCTTTATATGTTATATTAACTAACTACACTGGTTAGTTAACCCCCGTATAAACCCTTTGTTACTCTCACTTTTAGAGTAAGATACCCCTAGAAAAACCCTCAGAGCCATTCCTTTCGTTTCTTACACCTTGGTTATAATGTTTCGATACACCCTTACACCTTAGCCTACCCTGTAGATTAAAATCCGTGGTTAATTGCTTTAGGCAAAGTGTGTTTCCTTACATTACCTGTGTTCGCGTGCGTAATTCATTATCTTTTGTTAGGTCGGGAAATTGCACAATGCAATTGGTATGAAAGTAAATATTGTATAACTTTTAGTTTATTTTTCGTGTGTTTGCTACTTTCACTATTACAGTTATTTCTGAAAGTATGAAGAGTATGGAAAAATTATCCGGAAAAATAGTGATAGTAAAGTTGTGAAATTTTACACATATATGTGATGTCAAAAAAAAAAAAAAAAAAAAAAAAAAAAAAAAAAAAAAAGTTGGAAGTTTGTTTTAACCAACTTATGTAAAGTTTTGTATTAAGTGGGAGATATCACCACTATTTGTTGTTGTATATTATATTTATGGATTGAATGGGAGTTGGCCGTTATGTGAACGCCAACTAAGGTTATTCTTTGATTGAGATTTTGTTGAGTATAATTCGTGTCTACCTAAAGCGTGTGTTTCAAGTGTTAAAACGTGAGTTATTCAATGATATGAGTCTTATTCATGGGATGGTTGGGAAAGTGATTAACCACACTTAGGATTTTAATTTATCTGTTTTGTTTATTTTTCATTTTACACCAATTTGTATCCCAAATATTATCCATACCCTATATCATTCTTCATCCAAACCTTTGATTTATTGAGATTAGGGATTTGAGCAATCTTAAGTATCGTAGTCATGGATTCGGCTATGTATTTATGATTTTGTCGCCCTTTTTGATATAATATTATTGGTGAAGATTACTTGGTCCTATCTTTAGCCTATTCGAGTTAAGGATTTGAGCAATTGCAAGTATCGTGGTCGTGGATTCGATCATGTATTTTTAATTTTGTCGCCTTTTCTGGAATATGAGATCGATAGAGATTAAAAAGGATGATCAACCCTTAACCAACAAACCCTTTTTTTACCGCTTTAGACTTGTTACTCCTTGGCTTTAGTGGGGGAGATGCGTATACTTGCCAAGCCTATGATAGAATATTCGTCACAACTAAGCAACTAAACGATTTAGAATTGTTTTACATTAAAAATTATTTTGGTTTCTACTTCGTTAAGTGTTTGGTTGTGTGATTATGACAAAACGAATACGTGCTTAAATATAAAAATAAATCCTAATATCTTTTAGGATACATTTTCATACGATTAATTCTAAGTTTTACTTGGGGACAAGTAAAGTTCAAGTGGGGGGATATTTGATGAACTCAAATAAGTACATTTTATTATCATCATTTATCTTATTTATTTGACTTGTTTTATTATATTATACATGAGAATCGATACATTAATGTTTACTTTAGTAATTCTCAGGTAAAAACAAGCATTATGTGAAACTTGGCGATTTTGGACTAATTATGGAGCAAAACAAGCGAGATGTTAAAAGTCTACGGAAATCCAGAAGATGCGCCGTATCTCACTCAACAGATATGACGCAATATCATACTTAGATGAATTCGAAGACCATTGCCTGACTTTGAAGAATGTGTCGCATGCAATTCTGTCATGTGCCGCATATGAAACTTTGGTCAAAGAAGAAGATCAAGCTCGTTCTACTCCAGATACGCCGCAATATACTTCTAACATACGGCGTATCACTATCAAGATTTCACAAGTTACAATCCAAGTACATGCGCCGCATAAAAAGTTCAAGTTACGCCGCATCTGAAGACGGTGTACGAATATTCCAGAATATATTAATCTTGGACCCCACGCGAAGTTAGTCAATGCGCCGCATCTATCCCTGAGACATAAACTATAAATACCCCGAGGACAGACGAATTTGAGAGCTCTCGAAGACCGAAGACCGAGACATAACCCTAGAACCGAATTCAGACGACGAAGCAGCACAAGACACACCTCAAACAAAGATACAAGAGCTGTAAGAAAGTCCTGCATGTATTCAATTCATTAAGTAGTTTTGTTTTATTGTTTTAGTACGCTTTAATTCATCAGGATTGATGGGCTTGTGTCATGTGACTACGGAAGATCATGCACTCCCCTTAATATTGCTTTCCCATTAATTAAAGTTTATATGTTGATGTCTTTGGTGACTTTTATTAGTGCATTGATAACCTCTGTGTCTAGCTGAGTCTTGCTTGGGTCGCCATGCCCCTTCCTCGCCTATTTATTAGAGACGCTTAAATAAATAGGATAGACATAAGTAATCATTAAGGGTTTACTCGCCGATAAGATTAGAGCCAACGAGAAAGGTTTAATTATATACACTTCATATAAAACTAGCAATAAAACAAGTGACAAGCTATTTAATTATTAGGACAGGTCTTCTTATTGTCTCGAGTATCTATCTGTGTACGTGTGTGCTAATCGTTGATTCGTGCTCATTAGTTTAGTTTTCTATTTAATTATAACCAAACCGTGCCAGTCTCTCAGGCTGAACCCCCTTGCGTTAGATTAGGTTGTATAGCTAACTTAGGATATTAAAATACTGATTAGAATAACTAGATAATACGTTCCACTCTTAGTGATCGACACTCTGCTTACCATTATATTCATACTGACCGGGTACACTGCTTGTTAAGTGTGTGTGTTATTGATAAGTCGGCTAAATATAAATTTAAAACTTGAGTAGGCATTAATACTGCTAAACCGCAACGACACGTAACGCTCCATCAATTATTATAAATATAAAGTCATGTATTCTACTTCACCTCTCTCTTTCAAACTCCTATTAAATTCCTAATTCCTTGATAATTTGAAAAGTATCCACATAACAAATGACCTCAAGTACGATAAAAATATATCACAAAAACTAATATCTCAATCTGAAATCAATGCATGGTCAGAAAACGTCAAATCCGCACAGTCAACATTCAGATCTCTTACTGAACATGGATGTGCACATACTGTACAACAACTGCCATTTCAGTTTTGTTGCTAACGTACTTGAGGGAAAAAATCACACAGCGACACGTATCAAAAATAGCTTATCAACGATACAATTTGAATCGTTGGTAACTAACATGAAACAGCCAGGATAACATTCAATAATGTTGGGTTTTATAGATTTGATGATACAAAACAAGAAGAATGAAACTTGAAGGACTTAATGTGACAAGAAGGGAAACTACAAAAAGATGGAGAATTTTGAAGATTCTAGAAAATCTACTTAAAAGATTTAGTTTCCTTATTGTATTATGATTGTCTTTATTGTAAACCCTAATCCCTCTAGTATATAAAGAGGACATGGGTCATTAGGTTAGACGTGCACAAACTACAAGATGTAGTCGATTAGTAAAGGTGTGTGTGTGTAACCTAGACGTAAGTTATAAACGTCTTGGGTTAGTAGTTAGTTAGTTAGTTAGTGCAGCCTCAAGGTTAACAAGTTCTACCTTGATCTAGTAGAATTGGGGCTGTTAATAATATTAGAGATTATGAATATAAAACCTTGTTCATAATAATGTTGATTCTATGTTTGAATATTCTGCCTTCATTATTATATGTTCCTAGATATAATATTAGACCTAGTCTAAGAGCTTCAACGATCTTCACAATTGGTATCAGAGCGAGGGGCTCGTGATATCTAGGGGATGTTACAAGGTTTTTATTGTCGAAGGTGAAGCAGATGCGAAAAATTGATTTATTTGTTTCTGTATCGATCTGTTATCTATTGGCGATAAAGAATAAAAAGCGATAAAAAGGTTGCTGCTATTGATCGTCGATCTGGTAATTGACTTCAAATCTTTAATTAAATTGTTCGGTCGTTTGTCGTCTTTTGCCGTAATGGATTAATATCATTGT
The DNA here is from genome assembly GCA_021014915.2 of Artemisia tridentata subsp. tridentata. NCBI lineage: Eukaryota > Viridiplantae > Streptophyta > Magnoliopsida > Asterales > Asteraceae > Artemisia > Artemisia tridentata. The sequence goes on along the minus strand of CP139508.1, from coordinate 252,594,031 downwards.
GGTATGATTGGTCGAATAAAATATGTGGAGCTGGTTCACGTGGCCAAACCGACTTATGATTTGAGGTGAGATTTAAATCGATTTTAATAACTGACGATGAAGATATATTTACCTTTGACTAATTTGATAATTTGCGACTGATTGGTCTTGTCGCTTAAGATTGTGGAATTAATGGGACGATAGAGAAAGTCAATTGGTGATTGGATGTTGCTACTGTTATGTTATTATAATATTTTAAAGCAGTCAATTGGTTGGTTCGCATGCTGTTTCACGTGGTCAAAGAGAGTTATTATTTGGAGTGGAAGTAATGCTCATTCAAAGTACTGCTCCAAATTACTGCTATTTAATTCAAAGAACTGCTCTCTTCAACGTACTGCTATGATTTAACGTACTGATGCTACAAGGAACTGCTCCAAAGTACTGTTGTTCGTCCAAAGTACTGTTGTTCGTCCAACGTACTGCTGTTCGACTAAAGTACTGCTACTCGTTCAAAGTACTGCTAGCTTTTTGAAAGTACTACTAGTTTTATGAAAGTACTGTCGTTGAATTTTGACTCTGCTGCTACGAGTATGTTTAACCTACTGCTGCGTTTAGATGATTTATGGAGACAATGCATGATTTACAAGCAGCAAGGGGAAGCCTAGATGGGTTTTCATGAGATTAGTTCTACTTTGGCTCTCGATTAATTATGAGCAGTTTGTTAGATTACACACACAGGTTATTAGTTTCACACACACAAGATGGTTAGTTGGTTTATGTTCGTAAAGGTTTTAAAAGGCTCATATTTGTTCTTATTGGATTAATTGATTACGAAGAAGGTTGAATATCATTTATTTGATGTTGTAGTTGAGTTTCACAGGTGCGCGTTCTTATGTTTGTGTGCTATTGCGATGACAAAGACTTGATGAATCTAGCAAGGATGTGTGATCTATAAACTTAAGGTGCTGAATACACACATTTGCTATCACTTAAAGGAGTTACATTGTAGTGCTCAGTGTCTCATATAATTGAGGATTTATCAAGAGGTCCTAGTAGCCTACTTCTAAGATAAGTTTGGAGTCACTAAGAGACGTGGATAGTGCAAGAAATAAGACGAAGGTTTGGGAAATTAAACTTCTTCATCAAGTTCGTTATATTTGGTTTTCTTCACAAGTGATCATTACAAGGAGCTTACAGAATTGAAGATTCAAGAGATGATGTAAACATATTGGTTTCAGGGGAAGCTTATTGATTGAACGTTTAATCATCTACATGCACCACTCAAGGGGAAGTTTTGCATACGTTCCCTATTTGTTGATAACAAAAAGGGGAAGAGATGTTAGAAGAGATTTGGAGTGGCATGGCATGGCTTAAGAGGAAGACAAGACTTGTTTCATTCATGGCGAGATTTAATTATCTCAACTTCTCTACTTCGTCTAGGGAAGTTCGTACAAGAAGGTGTTTGTTTTGTCATCATCAAATAGGGGAAGATTGTTGGGTTTTATAGATTTGATGATACAAAACAAGAAGAATGAAACTTGAAGGACTTAATGTGACAAGAAGGGAAACTACAAAAAGATGGAGAATTTTGAAGATTCTTGAAGATTTACTTAAAAGATTTAGTTTCCTTATTGTATTATGATTGTCTTTATTGTAAACCCTAATCCCTCTAGTATATAAAGAGGACATGGGTCATTAGGTTAGACGTGCACAAACTACAAGATGTAGTCGATTAGTAAAGGTGTGTGTGTGTAACCTAGACGTAAGTTATAAACGTCTTGGGTTAGTAGTTAGTTAGTTAGTTAGTTAGTGCAGCCTCAAGGTTAACAAGTTCTACCTTGATCAAGTAGAATTGGGGTTGTTAATAATATTAGAGATTATGAATATAAAACCTTGTTCATAATAATGTTGATTCTATGTTTGAATATTCCGCCTTCATTATTATATGTTCCTAGATATAATATTAGACCTAGTCTAAGAGCTTCAACGATCTTCACAAATAATGCAAGGCATATACAGATCGTACATATATCAACTAAACTGCTTAAACAAATATTAATCATAGACATCACAACTTGTATTTAATCACCTATACATCAGTTAAACGCTATAAGCAGCTTGAGAAGATAAAAGCTATCAACTATCGAGAACTATTTGTGTTGCATCAAGATTGAATTTTACACTACTTACTACTCTAATCTGCCATTATCGGCTGCTAAAATATTTGAACGATGATGCATCCAGTTTCTGCAATAACATAGCGGTGTAAATTATTACTATAAGAAAGTCGCATCTTTTTCTTGAAAATATGTTATTACCTCACTTGCAGAGCTTTGACTTGATCTAGTATTTGACCAAGTGCCCATGTTGAACATGGAATCTAGATAATCATCCAGACCGGAAGTTCCATACTTTGCTTCAGGGACCCCCTGTGCATTCTCAAATATTACAAAGGGGTCTTCAGCATAAAAAATAAAGCAGCAAATAGGAAGCATCCAACAACAACCAATTGTACATTAAAAAGAAAGGATCTAAGTTACTCACATTATAGGTCCTTTTAATGGTGAATCTGCTAATGGCAACGACAGGTTTCATACCCTCTTTGATTGACTTTTACTGCTCTGAGATCTACACCTGCAAGACATAGAAGAACCCTAATATTCGCATAATGTAAACTTGCTAGCTACTTGTATGTAAACAACCAACTGCTGTCATGCCTAGGCATCACACGACACATGTCTTTTTCACAGTATACTACAAATAAATAAAGAAGTTACCTCAGATTTATCCATAGAGTTGGGGGCTTGCGCTTTCTTTTATGAAACAACCTTTCACTAAGCTCTTTCCATTTCCGAGAGTACCTTGTAAATGATAGATACACAAAAAGACCCATATAACATAATCATATACTGGTATATGTATATGCACAAACACATTAAGGAATTTTAAAAATGAAAATGTAATAGAATCAACAAACCTTGTGAGGCAGAACGATAAGTGTGAAGCACGACTTGTCCAACTGTCCGAATATCGGCTCCTACCTAATCTCCAAACAGCGTCCATTTCCTACCTGATCCAAAGTCCAACTGTCCAAATACGCTCATGAGGCAGGTAAATAACCTAATCCAAAGTCGAAACACTCCCTAAAGAAACAATAAAACCCGGCTTAAAAAAAAAAGGTTTCAAAGTAATGAAACCCCGAACAATAAACTGAAAAATTATAAATAGAAGCAGTTATATTAAACTAAATTTTGGAAAGTGATGCTAACCTCCATAACCTCGTTTCTAATTACCAGCAACAAAATCAACACCATTTATACCCAACACCCGTAAGAATTGCATATTTGCAGCAGGCAGAAACAACGCATAAAACGACCAAACAAACACGGCTGCCAACAGATCATTAGGCTCAGATTTGTGAGCGGAAAATGGTCATAATTCCGCCATGGCTGCAAAAAAATGCGGCTGAATGATAGCAAATATGCTTTCACGCCATCCGGTCATTGCCGTGCCAAGTGACAGTTCAGACCTCAAATAACCAGTATGTCAGACCCTCAAAATTTGTGTTTGCAGTGGAATGGAATTCCGGGGGCGTGATGTTCTCGGTCAGAAAGTACAAGGTAATAAAGAACGACCTATAAGTGAGTCGTTTTAAAAACAAGCGTTTGATTTAAAGTTAAGTTTTACAAAACATAATTATCAGAGTTCACCATCAAAATGTAAGATTTAAAGTACATGATCAAACGCTAAATAATATAAGAAAATCTCCATCATGACGTGCTTCCCAAAATGTGACTTGAAAGTGCTTCATACAAAAGGTGTATCACCATCACCTAGTTACCTGAGAATACACGCTAAAAGGGTCAACAAATAATGTTGGTAAGAGTCATAGGTTTAATTAAACAGTATTGCGGACCACAAGATTTCAATATTAAGACAGTACAACAAATATAATATCACAGCCAAGATTAAATACAATGCCTAAGCTCATGAACCCGAAGCTCGACGTACTGGTATGCAATCAAGCATAATAATAATGATGCCCCTAATAAGTGTTTGTCAGGCACTCGGAAATAATCCGAATGATATGCGTCCGTTTGACCAGTTGACGCGACCAACCCGGACGGGGTGTCAACCCAAATAGATCTATTCATAACATCCGCGCTTACAAATAATTAACGGTTCATGATACGTAGGAGACTTTAATGGCAATGTGGTAACTTAGGCAAAGTAACAGTTTTAGTACTTGTGTCTGTATGTAAAAACAAGCAGTGTATTCCCACCCCGAGGGTTTTGAAATCATGTATAAACATTGTAAAAGTCGGGGCTATGAAACTTACCTTGGTGTTATAGTAGACAAATAGAAATTAAGCGGTGAATATGAGTGGCTCCGGCTCGTAACCTAGAGTAATATGACAGATGTTTAGATTTGTAGTTCTCAGTTCGATGAGCATGATGATGTGTGTGGAAATCTCCGAATGTGGTAGTGTCGTATTTGTGTGTTTTTAAATGTGTGGAGTTCAAAAATAACGACTCATAATTGTTATTAGTGTTTTGCGAAAAATATTATCGATTTAGAGTTTTATAACAAGTCCTTATTCTTATTTTAGTTTTTAAATTAGACATCTCAATTTTACAAAAGTTGCTCTTTGTACCCGAGTTTCATAAGATCTACATTTTTAGTCCAAAAGTGATAGTTATAAAAGTTCTAGTTTTCCTTTAAATGTTCATTTTAATTTATTTCTTACGAGTGATTTATGGGCTCTAAGGCCCCATTTAATATGCTCTTAATTTTTATATAGCAAAAAGAAAGAAAGAAAAGAAGAAAGAAGAAAAATATTGGCTCCAGTTGACCAAGCCTGGAATTGAACCCAATACCTCTCGTTTAGCAACTCAACATACCAACCAGTGGACTAGCTAGCTCCACCTTGGTGTTATGTTTTACAATTTAATTGCATTTAACTTATTCTTGTCTGCTTTAATTTGGTTACATATATTTCTTTTCAGCGTACTGAGTTCGCATGCACATGCGATGCGTTTTGTTTCTCCTTCATTTGCAACTGTTATATGTTATTTTTATTAGTTACGAGTGACGCAAGTTTAGGTACAAGCAAGTGGTTACTCAAGGTGACCAAAGTAAGCTCACATATGTCACGCGACTTTTGTGAGTTTTTATAGTTCGAAAAGGAAAAAAAAATAATCCACGATAGGTTTAACATATGGTCACACGACTCAGTACGCATGCGACATATACTCCTCGTCTACGCTTAAATTGAGTTTATTAGTTTTGCTTTGTTCCTTATTCAAGTTAACGGTTATATATGATTGTACATATGAGATTTGGTTTAGTTTCTTCAACAAGTTACGTGTATATTCAAATTTACATTTAGGCATGGGATTTAGTTTCATGTTATGGTTAATATTCATTTCCATGTTTCCTTATATACGCATGCACAGCCCATATATAAGTAAGTGAGGACGTGGTAAAAGAAAATATTGAAACGGAAGGGGGAACTTACAATACCAAGAAACAGGTGGGCGTTCGAATGGAGATGATGACGACAAGAGTTTAAGACAAGTAATACCCTAGCTCTTTTTCAATGTTAACCCACGATCAAAAACCCAAAAGACTTGTAATGTAACCCAAGTGTCTTCCTTCTTTTCTCCTTTGCTCGACAGTAAAGAAAAAGAAAAGAATAATGTGAAGTGTTTTTGTTATGTGTTTGTGAGTTTAGATGGGTGATGAGAGGTGAGTACTTGAGGGTTTTTATAGAGGCAATGAGGTACCTTCTTTGATTAATTTATTAGAAGCTCTTGAAGCATGCATTGATATGTCAAGTCGAATGGAACAAAGAGGTGTCAAAGGTCGTGTGGTCTCGTCGATGTTTGTGGGCAGCTTGTATTCCTCATACAATACAAGAAGTGATACAAATTTGATAGTTCAACCATGCCATGTACTAGTTTCGAATAAAATAAAGAAACTAGGAAGAGACTTGTAACATGTTGGAGATATGGAGGCACATTGCCTTTTGGTTAGTAGAGATTCACAGAAAAACAGGAGATTTATTATTTGTTTACTCCCTCCGTCCCAAAATTATTGTCCAATAACAAAAAACACATTCTTTTAGAAAAACATCACTATCACTACTTTATCTCTCTTACTTTTTTGCCAAATGACAAGTTTACCCTTAACCAATTAATTAATACTTCATTAAAGTTTGTAATATTAATTTCAACAAAGGGTAATATAGTAAACTTACCAAACTCCACTACCTATTCACTTTCCATTTTTGGTATGAGACAATAATTTTGGGACGCCCGAAATGAAAAAATGGGACAATAAAATTGGGACGGAGGGAGTATGATTTTAGGTTAGAGCTAGGTGGCTATTGGCTTGTCTTTGTTTCCCACGTAAGAAGAAAACAAAAGAAAAAGAGTGTGTTGACTGTGGTTGTCAAGTGAGAGCAACAGAAGAAAGTGTTTCTACATGAGTTTCAAAAGAATATATGTTGGGCTTTAGGTTGGTTTGTGGTTCGGTCCAAAGAAAAGAGAGAAAAGAAAATGAACATGGGCTTGGTGTGGTGGTGATGTTGGGTTGATAGTTGGGTTTCGGCCCAAGAGAAAAGAAAGAAAAAAAATATATAAGTGAATAATGAAATAAATAATTTATTTGTAATATATATATTATATATAACAGGATGCGTATATATTATATATATATATATATATATATATAATATATATATATATTGATTCGATTGGTGCAATATATCTCGGAGTTCATATAACTTTTATTGTTGGTGCGCAAGTGAAAGATTATATATAAATTGTTTTCAAATGAATGTCAAGAACATAAATTCTAGTTCGTTGAGTAGTATTAACCTGTAAATTTGCGGGTTGTGATAGTCTACACCCATAAAATGAATCTCAGTCTACCACCCATAAAATGAATCTCGTCCTCGAGATTCAGCCATTGTTGGTCATTGGATTGTTGTCGTTGAAGAGATGCGGATACTTTCGACGGATCTGGTCTTCTCGTTCCCATGTGAACTCGGGACCTCGTTGAGAATTCCAACGAACTTTGACGATTGGAATTCTACTGTGCTTTAATCGCTTGACATCACGATCCATAATTTCTACTGGCTCTTCGATGAAATTAAGCTTGTCATCGAGTTGAATCTCTTCTAATGGAATGACGAGGGATTCGTCGGATAAACACTTTTTGAGATTAGAGACATGAAAGGTATTATGCACACTGCTAAGTTCTGGCGGGAGTTCGAGTCTGTATGCCACTGGACCGATTCTTGCTAAGATCTTAAATGGTCCAATATATATTTAGGGTTCAATTTCCCAAGCATCCCAAATCGTATCACAACTTTCCAAGGCGATACCTTCAACATTACCTTGTCTCCAACTTTGAATTCTAAGGGTTTACGCCTCACATCGGCGTAACTTTTCTGACAATCCCTGGCGGCTTTCAGTCTGTTTCGAATCTGGACAACCTTCTCAGTTGTCTCATGAACAATTTCTGGACCGGTAAGTTGAGCATCTCCGACTTCGGCCCAACAGACTGGTGATCGGCATTTCCTACCGTAGAGTGCTTCAAATGGAGCAGCCTTTATACTTGTGTGATAACTATTGTTGTAGGAAAACTCAATCAACGGCAAATGAGTATCCTAGCTATTACCGAAATCAATCACACAGGCACGGAGCATATCCTCGAGTGTTTGGATAGTCCTCTCACTCTGACCATCGGTTTTGGGATGATAGGCTGTACTCATATCAAGACGGGTTCCAAAGGCATCATTAAGTGATTCCCAAAATCTTGAAGTGAATCGACTGTCTCGATCTGAAATGATTGAAATTGGTACACCATGTTTCGAGACAATCTCCTGGATATAGATTCGGGTTAACTTATCCATCTAGTAGGTTTCTTTAATGGGCAAGAAATGAGCTGATTTGGTGAGACGATCAACGATCACCCAAATCGCGTTGTGACTGCTCGGAGTTTTAGGAAGTTTAGTGATGAAGTCCATGGTAATACGCTCCCATTTCCATTGAGGAATCTCTGGTTGCTGTAGTAAGCCAGACGGCTTCTGGTATTCGGCCTTCACTTTGGAACAGGTAAGACATTTGCTAACATAAGTAGCGATGTCGGCCTTCATATTCGGCCACCAATATAGCTTTTTAAGATCCTGGTACATTTTTTCGGAACCAGGGTGTATGGAGTATTTCGACTTGTGTGATTCATGCATGATCAACTCTCGCAGGCCACCGAAAAGGGGTATCCAACTCCTATCTTTGAAGTATAACATCCCATCAGCTCTTCTCACGAAACCATTTGTACTTTCTGGCATACCATCAATGTTCTCCTTCGGCCGGTTCTCTGTCTTAAGTGCTTCGGCTTGGGCCTCAAGAATCTTGGATGGAAGAGGTGAACTAATAGTCATACCCAATGATCTTACTCTTAAAGGTTTAAATCGCTCTTTCCTGCTAAGAGCATCGGCTACTACATTCGCTTTGCCAGGATGATATCGGATCTCGCAATCATAATCACTGAGTAGTTCTAGCCAACGGCGTTGCCTCATATTAAGCTCTTTTTGATCTAAGATGTGCTGAAGACTTTTATGGTCGGTGTACACAGTACACTTTGTATCGTAGAGGTAGTGTCTCCAAATCTTTAGCGCAAAGACAACTGCTCCTAACTCTAAGTCATGAGTGGTGTAATTCTTCTCATGAACCTTGAGTTAGCGAGAAGCGTAAGCTATAACTTTCTCATTATGCATCAACACAGCTCCAAGTCCTTTGTGCGAAGCATCACAATAAACCACAAAATTTTCCATTCCTTCGGGTAAAGCCAAAATTGGTGCGCTGCAAAGTTTTTGCTTCAACAACTGGAAGGCAGACTCTTGTTTCTCTCCCCATTCGCACTTCTGTTTCTTCTGCATTAGCTTGGTTAAAGGCTTCGCTATCTTCGAGAAACCCTCAATGAACCTTCTGTAATACCCGGCAAGACCTAGAAATTGACGAATCTCGGTGGGAGTCTTAGGCGTTTCCCAGTCTTTAATAGCCTCGATCTTAGCTGGGTCAACATGCAATCCCTGACTGTCAATTACGTGCCCAAGAAATTGTACCCTTCGAATCCAAAAATCACATTTAGAAAATTTAGCGTACAACTTCTCTGTCTTGAGCAATTCTAAGATCGTCTTAAGATGCTCTTCATGCTCTTCCTTGCTTTTGGAATAGATTAGAATATCATCAATGAACACAATTACAAATTTATCCAGGTACGGTTTGCACACACGATTCATGAGATCCATAAATACCGCAGGTGCATCAGTTAATCCAAACGGCATCACTTGAAACTCATAATGACCATAACGAGTCCTAAAAGCCATTTTCGGAATATCGTCTTCCTGAACCCTTTGTTGATGATAACCCGATCTCAAGTCAATCTTCGAGTAAAAACTGGAACCTTGTAATTGATCGAACAAATCGTCGATTCTTGGAAGTGGGTAACGGTTCTTTACCGTTAACTTGTTCAACTCGCGATAATCTATGCACATTAAGAACGATCGATCCTTCTTCTTTACAAACAAGACCGGTGCTCCCCAAGGCGAGGAACTTGGTCTAATGAATCCCTTGTCTACCAGTTCTTGTAACTGATTAGACAATTCTTGCAATTCGGATGGTGCTAGCCGGTAGGGTGCTAATGCTATTGGTGCCGCTCCTGGCACCAAATCTATCTGAAACTCTACCTGACGGGTAGGCGGTAGTCCAGTCAAGTCTTCGGGAAAGACTTACGGAAAATCTCGAACGATCGGTACATCTTCCAATCGTTTCTCATCCGACTTCTTTTCGATTATGTGTGCCAGAAAAGCATGACATCCCTTCTTTATATACTTTTCGGTCTTGACACACGAGATGATGCTCAATCGAGTCCCGCTTCGTTCACCACGGATAATCAAGGTTTCATCATTAAAAGGGAGATGAAAAACCTTTTTGTCACAAATGATCCTAGCTTGGTTTTTAGATAACCAATCCATATCGATTATTGATCCGCCTGAAAATGTATATATAAATATAAACAGTCTCAGAACGAATACTCGTGTAGTGTGAAACCAGGCAAGTGATCACCTGGGTCGTTTCCCAACGAGGTGTGAATGGGCAACTGTGAAAAGCTAGGATTAGAGTGACTGATGTGATTGGATATTTTTGATTTTGCTTTTTAACAATTCTAAATAACAAATTTAGAAACAAATATACACAATAAAATTAAACGCGAATTAAATTAAACTAAAAATGCGTAACGGGAAAGCTAAAATGGGACTAAAAAGTAAAATTTATGAAATTAAAACCTAAAAATGTAAAATGACTTAAAACTTATTTAAAAACTTAAATTATATTTTTTTTACACTTTTTATTTAATTATTATTAATTATTTATTTATTTAATTACTTATTAAACTATTTAAATTTATAAAAATTACTAAATGAACAAAGAAAAATCTAAAACTTTTTCTATAAATATTATATGTTATTAAAAAGCTAAGAAAATTATAAAAATGAAAATTGCTTAATTAAAATTTAAAAAGATAAATTCTATTAAATAGAAGCTATCACTATATTTCTATTTTTGATTTTCTTAAAGTCTAAAAATAATATTATATTTTTCCTAGATTAAAAATGACAAAATAAAATTATGAAAATTGGATTTATATTTTTCTGATTATTTTTCTATTTATTAGGATTTAATTACTATTAGAAACTAATAAAAAAGATTAAAAATATTAAATGACTTAGGAAAATTATGAAAAATTTTGATTAAATCTAAAATATTATTAGAAAGCTAAGAAAAATAAAAGTGGAAGTTATCAAAGCCCAATAAGCAGATTTGGGCAGATAAGCAGTTTGCTAATAAGCCAAAAATAAGCTAAAAGACTAGAAACTTCACCAAATGTTCTAATACACTACTATAAGCTTAAAACAACTAGGAAACACAAATAAGCATAATGAAATAAGCAAGTTAAGCCCTTGACTGTTGCAAATTCAAAACAGAAAAATCAGGAAAAGGGACCAACTTGCAGAGCAAAAATAAGCAGTTAATTAAGCTGAGAAAGAGAATATTATGGGGGCAAAAGATAGCTTATACTATGGGCTAAATGAAAATACTAAAATCCCTATGACTACAACCCCAATTGAGGTCCAATTTGGCCCTAGATCAGCAGCATAAGCACTCAGTATACACTGAGTGCTGATGTGCAGATGAGTGTGCAAAGAGTGCACAGACCAAGGGACCTTTATCCAACTCTTGATTACTTCTAATAGGGTCACAAGAGACTCAGAAATGCTAATGACAAGGACCAAATAACTTATGGCTTTATATGGCTTAATTGAGCTTTTTAAGGTCTGATTTTAACTCAAGGTATTAGAAACTGCTATATCTACTATGAGACTAATTCAGGACTTGTGAACAGCTTATAATGACTAAGAAAAGCTAGTGCAAAGTTGGGTAAGTGACAAATGCACAGTAAAGGCTTGTTTGGCCATAATGACTGCCTGTGCCAAACACTCCTTCTAGGGACTGTTTTGGATTTCAAACTAGCACAACCTAATTTATCTTATAATTTCTAGTTATCACTGAGTAGTTGACTTATTTTGATCATAATAAGCTACTTTTAAAACATAAATAAGCAGTGGATTAAGATATACTACTTATGGCTATTCTAGGCTATTTAACTGATTTTTTTAGCAAAATGAAATAAAGATTAATAAAAACTGATACTACTGATGAGATGAACTTATAAACTACTAATAAGTAAGAAATGATAGAAATAAGCTAACAATAAGCACTTCTACAGTAAACAAGAAACTAATGCAAAATTTTGAGAAAACTTACAACTGAATGGTATAGGAAACAGAGGAGAACTAGATCAGAACTGAGCTTGGAATGTCACTTACCAAGTTTAGACCCCAATCAGCTTAATCACAACTGCTTAACCCTTCCAATTGCTTATTTTGACCACAGAGTTGACTATTGTTGACTTTCTTGAATTTTCTTGGAATAGAACTGTGTAAACTAATACAAGCTTACAACAAGCTATGTTAAGCTTATATAAGCTTATATAAACAGATAATAAGCTATTTAATTAACACACAACTTAATTCGAACTTAAACAGATAACTTGAAAATATAATTTTCATTAACTTGGAAAATTATTACAATACAGAGATAATTAAGCACAAACAACTTGAAACAAACTTGAAATTGATAATAAAAACCTTAATTGAACTGAAATAACATTAGCTAATTTTCTACACTACTTTTTGGTCCTAATCTACTGACAACCTTTATTCTTGGCCTTCTCTTCTTTAAATAGCAATCCCAATTGACTCTCTCATGAATTCCAAGCTAATCCCACCCATTTAATTGCTTTGAAGTGATCTCAGCCATCCATGGCCATTTTGGCGGGAAAACAGGATATGTGGGATTTTTAGCAGAACAAGTGGAAGAGTGCATTAAATGCACTTGGCTTTGTTAGGGAGTGTATTGGGAAGGAGGAGGTGAGGTGTTGGGTGGTTTTGCAGAGAAAACGTGGGCTATGGTGGTTTTGGCGGGGTGAGTGGGGAAGGAGACGGGTCAAACCTTGGTTTGACCCTGGGATATTTAGCAAAAAATAAAAGTGGGCCGGGTTATTTATTTTATGGACTGGGCTAATGGGTATTGGGTAGGCTGGGTAAATGGGTTTAGTTATTTAGGATTGGTTTAATGGGTTTAAGGGATTAGTTTGATCCGGATTTGGTTTATATAATAAATAAGCCCAAGGACTAAACCTGTAATTTCCATAAAGTTATCACAAGGACTAATATTGCCATTTTACAATAGTACAAGGGTTATAAAACATGATTTTCCATTTTAAAACACCCGGGGACTAATTTTGACAACTTTTGAAATTCGAGGGACTAGACTTGCCATTTATGCAAACTTTGTATGTTTTCACTTGATTTTAATCATTTTGTATCTGAAACATATAAAAACACATTTTCATGATATTTATAACATTTATTGGTTATTTGTGTGCTTTTGGTCGTTTATGTGGGTTTAAACAGGGTAATATATATGTGTATTTAGACACATATCAAATTCCCCACACTAAACTATTGCTAGTCCCTAGCAATCTTTTATGAAAATTTAATGGATTTTATCTCTTTACCAAAAGCCATTACTTCTGGAGTAGCCAATGTTTTAGTATGTGATACTTTGGTACAATGATAACCAAATGATTTTGAGCAAATCATCAGCTGTCAACGGTTTTGATTTGTCTTTACCAAAAGCCGTTTGCTTCTGGACTAGCCAACTCTTAGATAAATTACAGTTATTATCTTTGGTGAGCTGATTACCAATCATGGTTTTCTACTGCCTTTACCACAAGCCATAACCTTGCGGGCTAGCCAACTCTTCACTTATAAAGATATGGTGAGTCGAATACCATACAATTTTCGGCAAATTGTAAGCCATAAACGGATTTGATATATCTTTACCAAGAGCCGTTTGCTCTCGGATTAGCCAATCCTTATGTGGGTTAGACATGGCGGACTGATAACCATTTATTGCGTTCTAAGTGAGAAAAAATTTTAAAATTTTGGCTAATATGGGGGTACTAGATGGTACATTTGATCAAATTCGCAAGAATTCTCCCCTACACTTAGAACTGAATATTGCCCTCAATATTCAAAGTACCGGTTGTTAAACCAACACTTAGAACGTGAAAGGGAAATACTAATAGCCATTATTTTATATACATACACTTTTTTTTTTTTTTTTTTTTTTTTTTTTTTTGAATTTACATATATACAACATGTGGGGCATCTCCCCCACACTAGGGTGAAACATGGGTGAAAACCCATATTTTGCTACTGTTTTTATTAACCGAGTCGCTAGCTTGACTCGACCCCGAATTCATTGGTTCATGGGGAAGTAAGTGGAAGAAACCATCTCCATCGGACTTTCATTCAATATGTTTAGATAAACACTGAAGTATTTGAAAGTTCCACTCCGATGAGATATACACAGAGACCCGGATTACAAATGATAAATAAAAATGCCGGGGTCAAAGACTTTGTTCTCATTCCCAAACGAGTGAGGGAAATGACAAGCTGCCTTATAAGGACAGAAAGGTAGAAAAACTCGAACGACATATGTGAAGTCAATATAATGGCGATCCTCAGAAGGAATTGGCACATATGTCGGAGAAAGATCGGGATTAAGAGTTGAGGTCACATCATCAATTTTATGGATAATAGAGTCCTTGACCTCATCGTTTTCTAATTCTTCATCAAAGAGAGGATTTATTTTAATAGAAAAGCACTCATCATCAAATTCAAAAAGAGAATTTGAATGGACTTTGAGACTTTCATTTTGAACATCCTCATCAGAAAGTGATTCATCATCACTAGAGGAAAAATCATCATTTGATTTGAAAAGGGGATTAGAGAAAATCCCGAAAGAATCTTTGAAAAGAGGGTTAGAAAACGTCCCGGAAAAATCATCAATAGTATCAAAAGGATGATCACTACAAAAAGAACCATCACTTTCACTGTCAGACATATCCTCAGACTCACTTGGGATTGGGATAAGGTTCTCAGCACTAGACTTTATGAATTCGTCCGATTCCTTTTCAGGAACAGTGCTAAGAGGCTCATCCCCCATAATAAGAGAGTCCTTGGAGTCCAAAGTTGGAAAGAATGATGTGATTGCAATAGACCGAGGGAGTTGAGAAATGATATCACTAACAGGAATAGTACTTTCCTCGTCGTCTTCATCTTCATCATCGAGCATGCACGCCTGTTTAAATAATAACCGATTGTGTGCAGCTCGTTCTATGGCAAGTATCTCTTCCCTAGATTCACCATGACGATCATTTTGGGTATGCCTAACAGCCGAATCATTGAGTGTATCCGCCAAATTTTTAAGTTTTTGGAATACATCTTCGAAAGATCCTTCAAGAGGTAGCTGAGGCTGAGTTTGAATTGCTTGATGCTGTGGACGTTGGTCATGACAAGAATAGTCATAATTGTTACAAGGGACCTGCTCATAGACAAGCGGGGTCCTCGTTTGACAATCGGATTCATAATGTGGACCACCACAGTACTCACAACAATACATTTGCTGTAACCGATTCGGTGAATCATATGGATATTGGTCATACCCGAAGTTTTGATTACATCGATCTTGTTCATAGACAGACGTATTTCCTGCTTGACAATCAAAACTTGGGTGAGGACCTCCACAATATTCACAAGGATCATTTGGTATATTTTGAAATGATATATCATTGAAGTTCTGATTAGACGGCTCTTGCCAAAATGAATCCTGAGAAGGGGTACTGAAATCGTTGTGAAAATCTGGATAATCAAGTGTGGCTGGCTGATAAGTGCAAAAACATTGCTTACACTGTGAATCATCCCCCAACGGATTTTCACACATACAACAATTAAGCTGAGCGAGTGAAGATGGCTGGGGTTGTGGAGAGAGTTTGGAAAAAGAATCCGGAGGTGGGACAAGTGGTGTGCTCTGAGAGCTAGGAATTTCCACCACTTCCGTTATGGTCTCTGGCTCTTGTTCTTGATAAACGTGAAGAGTAGGCAAGTCGTTTTTTTAGTCACCGTTCTAAGCTCTGTACGTTCTCTTGACAAACTTTTAACCTTAAATTGTGAAAGGTCTGGATTAATTCTTGACTTTTTGCCATTAATAGCATGTATCTCGGGTCGTGAAGGGCAGTCGGAAGAACTTTGAGAATCGTTGATGGAATTAAGCACTCTTTTGAGGGATTCTTTACACCAATAACAAGATCCACAATCCTTTGGTACGTGCTCTCCACACAGCTCACACGCACACTTAGAACAACGAAGGCTGTCAATCAACGGGCTTTCACAATTCAAACATTTGTACCCGAGAGACGCCATAGAAGAAAGGTATAAGAAGTTTAGAATCAAATGGATAGAGGGTAAAGGGATAAAGAATCAAAAAGGGTAAGAGGGTAAAGATGAATATTTTTGGGTTTTTGGTTTTTCAATTAAAACAAGATCAAAGCAAAACACAAGGAACTTAAACCTTAAATCAACCAGCGCACGGTAGCTCTCTGACTGAAAAACGCACAGAGTGGCGGAGAAGCAAAGGTGGGCAATATGCTCCTTAAAAACCCGCTTCTTTCAGTCCGACAATTTAATGTCAAACTATCCTTAAACCTCCGTTATAGTATGTTTATCAATCAAAGGTGAGCCGAATTCGCAAGCGACATAAAGGCAAGTTTTTATCTTTGGTTTGGGAACTTATTATGGTCGTACCCCCAGTTAGGTAGTACTCTGTCTTGGTTCTCGATGGTAATATTTTATTGTTTATTTATTAAAGAAAACGGAAAATGTTTTTGGGTTTTTAATTTTTTATATGATATTTATATATAGAAAAGGAAAGAAAAATATTTTTGTATTTTATATTGTTTATGGGAAATAGGAACATCTTGGAAGAAGGATCTCGAATCACTAATCGCTAAAACTTACACAATAGTCGCAGCACACCTCCCCGGCAGCGGCGCCAAAATTTGATCCGCCTGAAAATGTATATATAAATATAAACAGTCTCAGAACGAATACTCGTGTGTAGTGTGAAACCAGGCAAGTGATCACCTGGGTCGTTTCCCAACGAGGTGTGAATGGGCAACTGTGAAAAGCTAGGATTAGAGTAACTGATGTGATTGGATATTTTTGATTTTGCTTTTTAACAATTCTAAATAACAAATTTAGAAACAAATATACACAATAAAATTAAACGCGAATTAAATTAAACTAAAAATGCGTAACGGGAAAGCTAAAATGGGACTAAAAAGTAAAATTTATGAAATTAAAACCTAAAAATGTAAAATGACTTAAAACTTATTTAAAAACTTAAATTATATTTTTTTTACACTTTTTATTTAATTATTATTAATTATTTATTTATTTAATTACTTATTAAACTATTTAAATTTATAAAAATTACTAAATGAACAAAGAAAAATCTAAAACTTTTTCTATAAATATTATATGTTATTAAAAAGCTAAGAAAATTATAAAAATGAAAATTGCTTAATTAAAATTTAAAAAGATAAATTCTATTAAATAGAAGCTATCACTATATTTCTATTTTTGATTTTCTTAAAGTCTAAAAATAAGATTATATTTTTCCTAGATTAAAAATGACAAAAGAAAATTATGAAAATTGGATTTATATTTTTCTGATTATTTTTGTATTTATTATGATTTAATTACTATTAGAAACTAATAAAAAAGATTAAAAATATTAAATGACTTAGGAAAATTATGAAAAATTCTGAGTAAATCTAAAATAATATTAGAAAGCTAAGAAAAATAAAAGTGGAAGTTATCAAAGCCCAATAAGCAGATTTGGGCAGATAAGCAGTTTGCTAATAAGCCAAAAATAAGCTAAAAGACTAGAAACTTCACCAAATGCTCAGAACAGGTCTAATACACTACTATAAGCTTAAAACAACTAGGAAACACAAATAAGCATAATGAAATAAGCAAGTTAAGCCCTTGACTGTTGCAAATTCAAAACAGAAAAATCAGGAAAAGGGACCAACTTGCAGAGCAAAAATAAGCAGTTAATTAAGCTGAGAAAGAGAATATTATGGGGGCAAAAGATAGCTTATACTATGGGCTACATGAAAATACTAAAAGCCCTATGACTACAACCCCAATTGAGGTCCAATTTGGCCCTAGATCAGCAGCCTAAGCACTCAGTATACACTGAGTGCTGATGTGCAGATGAGTGTGCAGAAGAGTGCACAGACCAAGGGACCTTTATCCAACTCTTGATTACTTCTAATAGGGTCACAAGAGACTCAGAAATGCTAATGACAAGGACCAAATAAGCTTATGGCTTTATATGGCTTAATTGAGCTTTTTAAGGTCTGATTTTAACTCAAGGTATTAGAAACTGCTATATCTACTATGAGACTAATTCAGAACTTGTGAACAGCTTATAATGACTAAGAAAAGCTAGTGCAAAGTTGGGAAAGTGGACAAATGCACAGTAAAGGCTTGTTTGGCCCTAATGACTGCCTGTGCCAAACACTCCTTCTAGGGACTGTTTTGGATTTCAAACTAGCACAACCTAATTTATCTTATAATTTCTAGTTATCACTGAGTAGTTGACTTATTTTGATCATAATAAGCTACTTTTAAAACATAAATAAGCAGTGGATTAAGATATACTACTTATGGCTATTCTAGGCTATTTAACTGATTTTTTTAGCAAAATGAAATAAAGATTAATAAAAACTGATACTACTGATGAGATGAACTTATAAACTACTAATAAGTAAGAAATGATAGAAATAAGCTAACAATAAGCACTTCTACAGTAAACAAGAAACTAATGCAAAATTTTGAGAAAACTTACAACTGAATGGTATAGGAAACAGAGGAGAACTAGATCAGAACTGAGCTTGGAATGTCACTTACCAAGTTTAGACCCCAATCAGCTTAATCACAACTGCTTAACCCTTCCAATTGCTTATTTTGACCACAGAGTTGACTATTGTTGACTTTCTTGAATTTTCTTGGAATAGAACTGTGTAAACTAATACAAGCTTACAACAAGCTATGTTAAGCTTATATAAGCTTATATAAACAGATAATAAGCTATTTAATTAACACACAACTTAATTCGAACTTAAACAGATAACTTGAAAATATAATTTTCATTAACTTGGAAAATTATTACAATACAGAGATAATTAAGCACAAACAACTTGAAACAAACTTGAAATTGATAATAAAAACCTTAATTGAACTGAAATAACATTAGCTAATTTTCTACACTACTTTTTGGTCCTAATCTACTGACAACCTTTATTCTTGGCCTTCTCTTCTTTAAATAGCAATCCCAATTGACTCTCTCATGAATTCCAAGCTAATCCCACCCATTTAATTGCTTTGAAGTGATCTCAGCCATCCATGGCCATTTTGGCGGGAAAACAGGACATGTGGGATTTTTAGCAGAACAAGTGGAAGAGTGCATTAAATGCACTTGGCTTTGTTAGGGAGTGTATTGGGAAGGAGGAGGTGAGGTGTTGGGTGGTTTTGCAGAGAAAACGTGGGCTATGGTGGTTTTGGCGGGGTGAGTGGGGAAGGAGACGGGTCAAACCTTGGTTTGACCCTGGGATATTTAGCAAAAAATAAAAGTGGGCCGGGTTATTTATTTTATGGACTGGGCTAATGGGTATTGGGTAGGCTGGGTAAATGGGTTTAGTTATTTAGGATTGGGTTTAATGGGTTTAAGGGATTAGTTTGATCCGGATTTGGTTTATATAATAAATAAGCCCAAGGACTAAACCTGTAATTTCCATAAAGTTATCACAAGGACTAATATTGCCATTTTACAATAGTACAAGGGTTATAAAACATGATTTTCCATTTTAAAACACCCGGGGACTAATTTTGACAACTTTTGAAATTCGAGGGACTAGACTTGCCATTTATGCAAACTTTGTATGTTTTCACTTGATTTTAATCATTTTGTATCTGAAACATATAAAAACACATTTTCATGATATTTATAACATTTATTGGTTATTTGTGTGCTTTTGGTCGTTTATGTGGGTTTAAACAGGGTAATATATATGTGTATTTAGACACATATCAATTATGACGTCAAAACTACCGAGTTCGATAGGGATAAGATCGATGTTAAATAGATGGTTTAGGAAGTTAAAGGTACAATCGTGGATTATGGTGTTGGAGCTAACTAGGTTACCATTTGCTAATTCAACGTCGTAGGTGGTGTCTAAGATGGTCGGTGCAATATTAAGTAGAGGAGCACAAGTAGTAGACACAAAACTTTTATCGGCACCCGAATCAAATAAAACTAAAGCATAACGATCATTGAGAAGGAACGTACCCGTGACAACGTTCGGGTCCTCCGTAGCTTCCCTGTTTCTGAGGTTGTAAACTCTTCCCCGAGCTCCATTATTCTGAGTTCCCTGATTCTTTTCCTTCGGGCATTCTCTCTTGAAATGTCCTGTTTCGCCACATCCGAAACATGTTCTAGGAACCCTTTGATTTGTCGCTGCAGTAGGAGACCTACTATCTTTGGTTAAGTGCCCAATTTTCTTAAAATTGCCACATGGAGTAGGGCAACGTCCTGGATTGTGGTGACGTTGGCACTTGTCACATTTAGGAAGGTTTCCTTCATAACCTCTCCTTTCTGTCGGGCCCGCAACATAAGCCTTGACAACATCTTGTCTTTTGTTGGGTTGCTGAGTAGCATTTCCTCCCTGGTTAGTGTCCCACTTTCTCTTGTTGTTATTATTGTTGTTGTAGCGATTGTTGTTGTTGCTGTTGCGGTTACTGTTGTTGCTATCACGAGCAGCCTTGGCTCGAACGACTTGATCCATTAAATTATGAGACATTCTAATTGTCTCATCCAGATTACTCGGCTTAGAAGAGGTAACATTTCCTTGAATATAAGATGGAAGACCCTAGATGTACCTTTCAATCTTTTTCTGAGTAGTCGAAACCATTTCGGGACAGAGAGTAGCCAATTCATGATATTGTTGCGTATAAGCTGCAATGTCGTACCCTTTCACTGTTAAATTCCAAAATTCAACTTCTAGTTTTTGAACTTCATTTCTCGGACAATACTCAGCAGTTACCATTTCCTTAAACTCAGCCCATGGTAATTCAAAAGCAACATCAATTCCCATTGATTGGGCATATGCATTCCACCATGACAAGGCACCATCCAGCAAGGTACCTGCAACATATTTCACCTTACAGTTTTCCGCGCAGTTGCACATACGGAAAGTCTATTCTAACTTCTCGAACCATCGCACTAGACAGACCGCTCCTTCTGCACCAGTGAAGGTCTGCGGTTTGCAACCCGAAAATTCCTTATAAGTACATCCGCGAACCGCAGTCTCAACTCTAGTTGTAGTCCCGCTGGCTTCTCCGCCGTTACCACTGTTGCGATTGTTCTCGTATTCGGCCATGGCAGCAGCAACCTGTGCTGTAACCCGTTGGGCAACGAGTCGATCGATCTCAGCTGAACTCATGCTTTGTTTCTTAGGTGGCATTGTTATTCTAATCACAAGAAACAACAATAATTATGATCCATAAGTAACAAAGGTCATCATAAGTGTATGTATATATACAACCATGACATGTGAAAATCACAACAAGCTCAACCACAACAATATAGGGATAAATCATGACAAAATAAATCATGATAGCAATATGATGTGATGAGAATAATGAATCACAATAACCGTAATATATTTTCACCATAAGTAGGTACAACCATAACAAGATAAAAATATATCACGACAATGATAAAGCACGATAAGAATATGGCGTGATGAAAATCAACCATAACATAGGGATCTGAAGGTGAAGGAACCATGGTAAATGCCCTCTTTCGAGGCAGCAGCAGGGTGTCAGGAACATCTCTGGATGGTGATGGTAAGGGAACAGTGGTGGTCTGACGGTAAGCAACTGGTGGTGGTGGTGGAGATGATGGTGGAATAGTAGGTGCTGATGCACGGCTGGGTCAAGAGCGAACACTCTTCCTAGCGGTGCGAAACATGACAGGGTCATGCTCATATAATTGGTAGCGACGACCGATAGGGATCTGATCGGGTATCACAACAGGAATACGTCTAACACGGCGCATTGGTGGTGAGGCTGGTGGTGATGGTACTGGGGAACAGGTGTAATGGGTGGTGATGGTATAGGTGGTGTGGACATAGTTTGGACGTCCTCAAATGGCTCGGTCTCAGCAGACTCATCGCCAGAGGATACGGGAACAAGAATGACTGGTTGGACCGGAACAGTGGATGATGACGAATCGTCCATATCTGAATCTGAATCGAGAATGATAGGATGGGTAGGTGAAGACATATCATTGTAACCCAGGTCAATATAAATATGTATAAGTATAAATGACATATATAAAATAAGCGAATAAAAGCATGTTTAGCAATCCTAAGCACATCATGATATTGTGAAGTGTCGTGACCTAGTGGTTATAGTCTAGGGTCAATGATGCATCCTAGTTCTCTATAACCTTGGCTCTGGTACCAATCTGTCACACCCCCAAAATTTGTGTTTGCAGCGGAATGGAATTCCGGGGGCGTGATGTTCTCGGTCACAAAGTACAAGGTAATAAAGAACGACCTCTAAGTGAGTCGTTTTAAAAACAAGCGTTTGATTTAAAGTTAAGTTTTACAAAACATAGTTATCAGAGTTCACCATCAAAATGTAAGATTTAAAGTACATGATCAAACGCTAAATAATGTAAGAAAATCTTCATCATGATGTGCTTCCCAAAATGTGACTCGAAAGTGCTTCATACAAGAGGTGTATCACCATCACCTAGTTACCTGAGAATACACGCTAAAAGGGTCAACAAATAATGTTGGTGAGAGTCATAGGTTTAATTAAACAGCATTACGGACCACAAGATTTCAATTGCAAGACAGTACAACAAATATAATGTCACAACCAAGATTAAATACAATGCCTAAGCTCATGACCCCGAAGCTCGATGTACTGGTATGCAATCAAGCATAATAATAATGATGCCCCTAATAAGTGTTTGTCAGGCACTCGGAAATAATCCGAATGATATGCGTCCGTTTGACCAGTTGGCGCGACCAACCCGGACGGGGTGTCAACCCAAATAGATTTATTCATAACATCCGCGCTTACAAATAATTAACGGTTCATGATACGTAGGGGACTTTAATGGCAATGTGGTAACTTAGGCAAAGTAACAGTTTTAGTACTTGTGTCCGTATGTAAAAACAAGCAGTGTATTCCCACCCCGAGGGTTTTGAAATCATGTATAAACATTGTAAAAGTCGGGGCTATGAAACTCACCTTGGTGTTATAGTAGACAAATAGAAATTAAGCGGTGAATATGAGTGGCTCCGGCTCGTAACCTAGACTAATATGACAGATGTTTAGATTTGTAGTTCTCAGTTCGATGAGCATGATGATGTGTGTGGAAATCTCCGAATGTGGTAGTGTTGTATTTGTGTGTTTTTAAATGTTTGGAGTTCAAAAATAACGACTCATAATTGTTATTAGTGTTTTGCGAAAAATATTATCGATTTAGAGTTTTATAACAAGTCCTTATTCTTATTTTAGTTTATAAATTAGACGTCTCAATTTTACAAAAGTTTCCCTTTGTTCCCGAGTTTCATAAGATCTACATTTTTAGTCCAAAAGTAATAGTTATAAAAGTTCTAGTTTTCCTTTAAATGTTCATTTTAATTTATTTCTTACGAGTGATTTATGGGCTCTAAGGCCCCATTTAATATGCTCTTAATTTTTATATAGCAAAAAGAAAAGAAAGAAAAGAAGAAAATTACTTATAAAAGTTCTAGTTTTCCTTTAAATGTTCATTTTAATTTATTTCTTACGAGTGATTTATGGGCTCTAAGGCCCCATTTAATATGCTCTTAATTTTTATATAGCAAAAAGAAAGAAAGAAAAGAAGAAAAATATTGGCTCCAGTTGACCACGCCTGGAATTGAACCCAACACCTCTCGTTTAGCAACTCAACATACCAACCAGTGGACTAGCTAGCTCCACATTGGTGTTATGTTTTACAATTTAATTGCATTTAACTTATTCTTGTCTGCTTTAATTTGGTTACATATAATTCTTTTCAGCGTACTGAGTTCGCATGCACATGCGATGCGTTTTGTTTCTCCTTCATTTGCAACTGTTATATGTTATTTTTATTAGTTACGAGTGACGCAAGTTTAGGTACAAGCAAGTGGTTACTCAAGGTGACCAAAGTAAGCTCACATAAGTCACGCGACTTATGCGAGTTTTTATAGTTCGAAAAGAAAAAAAAATAATCCACGATAGGTTTAACATATGGTCACACGACTCAGTACGCATGCGACATATACTCCTCGTCTACGCTTAAACTGAGTTTATTAGTTTTGCTTTGTTCCTTATTCAAGTTAATGGTTATATATGATTGTACATATGAGATTTGGTTTAGTTTCTTCAACAAGTTACGTGTATATTCAAGTTTACATGTAGGCATGGGATTTAGTTTCATGTTATGGTTAATATTCATTTCCATGTTTCCTTATATACGCATGCACAGCCCATATATAAGTAAGTGAGGACGTGGTAAAAGAAAATATTGAAACGGAAGGGGGAACTTACAATACCAAGAAAAAGGTGGGCGTTCGAATGGAGATGACGACGACAAGAGTTTAAGACAAGTAATACCCTAGCTCTTTTTCAATGTTAACCCACGATCAAAAACCCAAAAGACTTGTAATGTAACCCAAGTGTCTTCCTTCTTTTCTCCTTTGCTCGACAGTAAAGAAAAAGAAAAGAATAAGGTGAAGTGTTTTTATTATGTGTTTGTGAGTTTAGATGGGTGATGAGAGGTGAGTACTTGAGGGTTTTTATAGAGGCAATGAGGTACCTTCTTTGATTAATTTATTAGAGGCTCTTGAAGCATGCATTGATATGTCAAGTCGAATGGAACAAAGAGGTGTCAAAGGTCGTGTGGTCTCGTCGATGTTTTTGGGCAGCTTGTATTCCTCATACAATACAAGAAGTGATACAAATTTGATAGTTCAACCATGCCATGTACTAGTTTCGAATAAAATAAAGAAACTAGGAAGAGACTTGTAACATGTTGGAGATATGGAGGCACATTGCCTTTTGGTTAGTAGAGATGAAAAACATGAGATTTATTATTTGTTTATGATTTTAGGTTAGAGCTAGGTGGCTCTTGGCTTGTCTTTGTTTCCCACGTAAGAAGAAAACAAAAGAAAAAGAGTGTGTTGACTGTGGTTGTCAAGTGAGAGCAACAGAAGAAAGTGTTTCTACATGAGTTTCAAAAGGAATATATGTTGGGCTTTAGGTTGGTTTGTGGTTCGGTCCAAAGAAAAGAGAGAAAAGAAAATGAACATGGGCTTGGTGTGGTGGTGATGTTGGGTTGATAGTTGGGTTTCGGCCCAAGAGAAAAGAAAGAAAAAAAATGTTGTAGCTCGAAATCCTACTTTATCATACCCATAACATGTAGATCGAATGGCATAAAGAATAAGAGAAATAAGATGGGAATAATAGAAGAATAAGAATGAAGATAGAGGATAGATCAACATGGGCTTGGTGTGGTGGTGATGTTGGGTTGATAGTTGGGTTTCGGCCCAAGAGAAAAGAAAGAAAAAAAATGTTGTAGCTCGAAATCCTACTTTATCATACCCATAACATGTAGATCGAATGGCATAAAGAATAAGAGAAATAAGATGGGAATAATAGAAGAATAAGAATGAAGATAAAGGATAGATCGATGCTAATAGAATAGAATGGAAGATGAACATGTGAATATTAGATTAGAAAAGAAAGAATGAGATACAAGAGAGAATATCACACAGCACACACTCCACCTTATCTAAACTAAAAGCATACTAACAAATGTGGATGGAGTGTGGTATAAATACAAAGACAGTTGCCCTAACCATTGTGGATGGGCTTTGAGATGAATTGGATGGGCTTGTGTTGGACTTAGACTTTTCTAAGCAATACATGGACTACACTTCTAATTTAGTCCAACACAAGCCTTTCTAAGACTATATTGTTACATATATTCGACACACACACTAAAAGGATGAATGACCATCACTTCAATATAAATTTAAAGCTAACAATCTCCCCCTAAGGGATGGTAATTCAAACGATGATCCCAGTGATAGATCTTTTGACTTCGATGTCTTGAACTTTGTGTGTCGTTGTAGACTAGTCTTTGTTCATTGTTCCTTCATGCACTGTGATCGTCTTTTGGTTGTTCTTGCCTTGATCTAATTCTTCAGATCAGATGTGTCTACGTTATAGATGATGATGGTGAATGGACTTTCGTCAGTACCTGCATAAGACAGTTACAAATAAATCGTCCAGCGCTTAGAGGTTCAGATTTCGAGATCGTTATCAGCATAAGACTGTAGACCGTTTGAAGCGAGTAACCATCATGACACAAGGCAAGATCCTTAGATCTCATTAAGACTCATACAACTTGTATCCTTTTAGATGAACACAAGAGTATTGCATAGGAAGTGTTCCTAAGAGATCTTTGATGAATCTCATGGCTCTAGACTCGATAATGTGCGCTTTGGTTTTAGTCGTCGGAGGCATGGAGCAGAGTGCCACCTTTTCAATATCAACACATCTCGGAGTGAGAGGTCGATAGATTATGCAGTGTTCTCCATGAGAAATGAAACAAATATCTTTTAAGAGATATCTGAGTGGCTGGGAGGGGTTTGTGCAACGCGTCACTAGGTCCATGACGTCTTGTCTTCAATATTAGTATCACCTTAGTGAGTACCGATATCAGATGTATTGACCCGGTTTCTGACCTAAGTTTACATGGAGGGCTATTTCTTTTCACCCTTACAAAAACTTTTTCTTTTTCATTCTTCAACCCCTTCTTTCTCCTTTCACATTTACTCCTTTTTTCAATCTTACCTAAGGACTTCTAATTCTAGACTATTGGAATTGTCCTTGGGAAGATCCCTTCGGCTCTGGCGGATCATAGGACATAACCTAACCATAATCACCTTATTACTCCATGATTATCCTAGGTTTGTTGATCACTTGCCATAAAACCTTTTATGAAAATCTCTCAAAGTGTTTATGAGTAAAACACATTTTGTTAATACTTCGAGAGTTTTGCATTTTCTGAAATACCCCCCCTTCACATGTGCATATGAGATTTAAGAAAGAATTGCACATGATGGGTAGAGTTCGCACGTTTGAAATGATCGACTTTCAATGAACATGACCTTCGCAAGACACGCTTACATCACTAGTTAGACTAGCTTGAAATTATTACCCGTCCCGGTCATATTCAATGATCATCTCTCGAATTGGTACATTCTACTCAGACAAGTCCTTTGCGAGACACACTTACATCAATGGTAAACCAGCTTGAAATTATTACCTGTCCCGGACTAGTCTTTTCGATTACTGACATTTATCTTTCGTCAATTCGAGCGTTTATGTTGAGTCTTTTTGAAGAACTCTTTTTGAGATTCGCTTTTGATCACATTTTAATCACATCTTCTCCCCCTCAAAAATAGCATGCAGTGATATTTTTGATATCAACTGATTAAAATGAAACTTTTTGGAGAGATAGACGGATTTGAGCATGAAATTAGAACATTTTTGTTTTTCTACTCCCCCTTAAACAAAGCATATGGTTAAACATTTTAGTTTAAAAGCAGTTTTAAGGGTTTAGGAGGGAGTTATCTTGAGCACTTTATGAAAGATTTGGAAAAATCTTATTGAAAAATTTTGAAGAAAATGTGCTCAAGATAGAGAAGATTTTGAAAATCTTTGAAGATATGTACGGAGAAATATCTTCTTTTGTTTTTAGGATAAGTGTTAGAAGAAGAAATTGGTTTTGCACAACACTTTCCTTTATTTGAAGTTCGGGTCCGAAACTGAGATGTTTCGAAGCCATTAAGTTAAGCTCGGGCTTCGTACTGAAATATACGAAAGCCATTAGGTTAAACGCGGGTTCTAGAGTGAGTCTCTCAGAAGCCATTGAGATTTTTAGAAACGACATGTTTTGAAACCATTTAAATGAACTCTTGCTCAAGCATCTGTACATGCCCGTATCATTGTTAAATGACATTTCTAGGTACGTACAGAATATCGATTATACGAGAGACATGTCGGAGAAGAATATTTTTGGATTTTTGTGATTTTATATTGTTTTTGTATTTTTTGAAAATTTTCCATTTTTGTATATTCTTTTTGATGTTTTCAAAAAATGTATATTCACAAAGAATGATTAAGTATGAACACGTAAAAGTGGAGTTAAGAGTGGATGTAGACCAAGATTTCCAAATGCGATGTTGGCATAAAGGTCTTCTCTTCCACATTCAGCGTATGAAATCTCAACACTTTCACGAGTACCTGCATTCACAGAATCCAAAAAAGAAGAATTTGCACAAATAACAGTGTTAGAAGAACATGAATCATCACATTGAGGGTGTCCACTATCAACGGTTGTAGTGTTTTCGACATCCTTATCCTGATGATTTTCACTATTACTTGTTGTGGTGCAGCTATCAAGAATCTTTCCTGTGGGAATCCATCTAAGACCAACTGTTTTAAAAACTTTTCCCGTGGGAATCCACCTTGGGCAAGATCTAGGAATTGTTTTCTTATCAGATGCAGCGGAAGTCTCATTTTGAGAAAAACTACGTCCTGTAGAGATCCACATAGTAGGTTTCTTAGCCTTTTGCTTCTTATCAACGGGTTTGTTTCTTTTTGGAGTCTTAGGGGATTGTGCCTTAGCACTTGCATTTGCTTTCTTGATATACTGTGCAACACATGCATCATGATTAGCTGAAAAGACACATTTTTGACATGTAGGACAGACAAATTCAACATTCTTGTTTAAAACTGCAACCTTAATTTTGTCCCTACTGTCATTTTGAACTTGCTTTGTGTTCGAAGAGGAATTCTCAGTGTTGGATTCTACGTGGATAACATTTTCTTTTATGCAACTACTCTTAGATGCAAGTCAATCCCTAGTCTTAAGTTAAATGATCCTAGGTAGTGGTTTACTACTACTAGCAGTGCTTTGTAATGTTGTAGAATTCATCACTCTAGGTTTTGTACCTAAAATTCCATCATTTTAAATCTGTGCCTTTTGCCTAGCATTTTCTAGGTAGTGATTGTGGACCGTGTTGTTTGAACCAACTGATTCGTTAACAGTTTTTATGGTCACATTTGGGGTACTATCCCTCGAAAGACCAGGTGCTTTCACTTTTGGTGTTGTAGGCAAGGGTGTTGGAGTGACTGGTTTTGTCAAATCAATTGTCACATCAACTGTTGGAACCGTTTGAGAAATTGACATTTTTGGTTGTTCCGAAGTTGATGGTTTTGCAAACTTAGTTTCCTCACCCTTCCTTTTTTGACTATCCAGCTGGGACTTCAAAAGATCAATTTGATCTTGCATGTTTTTGTAAGCACGCTCATACGACAATTTGTCATATTTGCATTCTTCCTTTTTCTGATCAAGTTGTTTAAAATATGTTACATTTTGTTTCTCAACCTTAGCAAGCGCATTTTCATATTTTAAAACAAGTTCAGAAGTCTCAGCTCGGAGTCTTTCATCATCTTCCACAGAATATGTTTGGTAAATAATGGACATAATATCAGTCGATAGAGCTTCAAAGGAGAGAGAGTCATTTTGCTTTTCCAAAACTTTTATGTGTTCCAAGTATTTATTAGCTTCCTTCACTAAGGATTTGTGGTCCTTAACAAATTCTGCTGACTCTTTCAAAAGATTATGTTCCACATTTTGAACAACCGCATAGATTGCACGAATATGTGGATTAATTTCCCTTTCAAAAATCTTTTTCAGTTCATCCTGAACACCACCTGAAAACCATTCAAATTTTTGACTGTTTGTTTTGGAAGCCACAATACTTTGAAGTTTTTCAATTCTCTGTTTAAGATCGACCAAATATAGTCTAGCTGCACTTGTATCATAAGTGTTTTTAGATGCCATTTGTTCGATGTTAGGCAGATGTTTTGAAACAGCTTTTTGTTTTGCGAAAACCACTGGTTTTTGAAAAAACAGAGGTGACTCCTTTTGAACAAGATGAACCCCAGCAAGTTTGTTAACTTCATTATAGTCAATGGGTTTTATTTCTTTGTTCAATTGTTCTCTTCTGAAAGCTCAATCGTTTCACTAGAATCATAACCCGGAGGAGGGTCATGGATAGCATTTATTAAATTACCATTATAAAGCACATTCTGTTCTCTCTGAGCTTTCTTGAGATTATAAGGGTTTTCATAACCGATAGCCACTTTCTTTATTATATGTAAAATCGGGTTTGGATCGTTTATTAACAAGTTAACTGTTTGTGCAGAATGACCCGTTTTTACAAGCAAATCTTCCAACTTTGCAATGGTTTCCTTTTTGTCAGTGATCTCTTTAAGAAAATCCTTTTCACGTTTTGAAAACCTTTCATTCAACTCATTCTTTTCCTTTTCAAGATTAGAATAAGTTGATTTTTGTTTTGAAAGTTGGTTGGTTAGTTCAGAAATTTCCTTGTTTAAAGATATTATTTTGTTGTTCAAATTGACATCTAGAGCGTCAAATTTGATTTGCAAACGTTTTTCTCTTAAAACAGAATCTCTTAAACTATTTTCAAGTTCAGACTGTCGATTGTTGTGAAAATCAAAAGCTCGTGCATTCACCTTATAATTCTCAAGCTCAGTGGTCAATTTTTCATTCGCGGCTTTTACCTCGCGATTGATCTTTTTGACCTTTTCAATCTCTATTTGACAATTTTGAAGTAATGATTCAAATAGAGCACGGGTTTCCTCATCATTAGCATCATTTTGTGCAACTTGAACTTCATTAGGATCCATATATGAAGTTTCACAGTTAACATTGCTGTTAACTTGCTCCCCCACATATGTATCGAAATTAGGTTCGAGAGGCACAGAATGTGGCTTTTCATGAGCAAACAATGATGGTACCTCATGGAGTGGTTCTGTGTCATAGGACGGAGGAGTTTCAGAATCACTGCATGATGTAGGTTCTTGCTGATCAGGCATAGGATCGGAGACTCCAGTGACTTCTGTAGAATTATCATTGATTCTGGTTGTAAGCAGGAAGTCTAATTCCTCAACAGTCAACGGTATTCCCGAATGTTCCTTGTTGGCTAGCATCAACATGTACTGGAGCTTTTCTACCTTCGTCATAGCCTGAACATTACTAATTTTGCCTATATCACTCCTGTGGATTTCAGATGAAGCCATGAAACAATAATCCTCATTTTGATTGACCCTATTCTGATTCACAAACTGGTCTGCTTGGTTTCCCGTATACAACCCTGCATATTGCATTTGATTCCCAGTCTGTATACCCATAGCATTTCCTTGCTGATTCCCAATAACTTTAACCATTTGTCCGGCTTGACCCATATATAACTGCGTATTGTCAGTGTACGGTGAATTCCAATGGTTGTTGTTATGTGGTTCGATGTTTAATGCCCTGTATACCGAAGCAAAACCATTTGTCAAAGCAGTTGTGATATCGTCTTGGTGAAATGCCATTGATGATGATTGGTACGATAAAGTGGATACAGGATCTTTGCAACGAAATAGGAGTTGAGGTTGTTGAAGGTTAAACTTGGTTGTTGTTGTGAAGCTTTGGTTTGTTGTTGATGATCGTTGAAGTTGTAGGTTTAAATGAACGAAACAAATTTAAATAAAGTTACGAAATTTGATTAGAGTATAATTAAGACAAAGTCAAAAGTTTACAATTTCGACAAAGGTTATGTAAATTGTAATTTAGATAAAATGACAATTTCTATAGAAATTTCAATTTGACCAAAATTTATATAAATTATGGCAAAATGTCAATTTAGATAGAAATATATCCAATTTATATAAATTGGCAATTTATATAAAATCTAACACTCTTATACAAGAGGGTAGATATCCATTTGTCGAAGTATTTTCCACTCTTATACAAGAGTTAAAATACCGAGTTCACTTTTGAGTTGACGAAATTACGTTCGAATCAAATCCTTAAAAGTTATTTAACTTTGAAATCAATTCACACAAGTACGAGGGCCAAAACTGCCAAATCTGAAAGTTCTAAGGCTGCTGGAAAGGACAGGGACTGAAACTGCCAATTCTGAAAAGTTAGTTTTGTCCGATATCGCAAATGGCGTTTTGTCCGATATCGCAATTGGCAACAGATATCGGACAAGCTTGATTTGCGATATCTGTTGATGAAGGGCGAATTGCGATAATTTCTGGCGAGGACCAATTGCGATAAGACTTTCAGAGTTAAATTGCGATAGTTTTTTTTCTGGTTCAATTGCGATAAAACTTCTGAATTCCGATAGATCGACTGTTTTTCAGTGAATTCCGATAAAAAGCACTGATGAGGGAATTTCGATAGTTTGCCTTTTTCAACCACTTTTTGACCTTATCCTTACTTGCCTACTTGTCCAATAATTCACCCACAGACTTGCACATGCAACCTGACACCTTTTACCAACTTTGACTACTTCTTTCAACCAAATCTTATCACAATCTTATCCAAAATCAAATCTTTTACAAGATATTATGATTCTAGTCGATTGAAGATACAAAGAATAAACCAAGATCCAAACTTCCAAGTCAATATTCGAATGAAAGACTGGAAAACTTCATAGCCTAAGTTGATTTAATCACAAAACAAACACAACGAATTCTTGATTTTTGTAATGATCGAAATAGAAGAAAAGGAAAAAAAACACAAGTTGTAACTTTTCTAGTAAAAGAAAAATAACAAATGGTGTTTTAATCTTTAAGATCAAACACAAAAAATACTACCTTTGGTCTTGAACTTGCGTTGTTGTGCCACGATTCACAGAAAATCAAGAACACTTGAACACGAATCGAACACACAAAAAAACTTCCTACCTCAAAGCTAGGCTCGTTGATACCACTTGTTGTAGCTCGAAATCCTACTTTATCATACCCATAACATGTAGATCGAATGGCATAAAGAATAAGAGAAATAAGATGGGAATAATAGAAGAATAAGAATGAAGATAGAGGATAGATCGATGCTAATAGAATAGAATGGAAGATGAACCTGTGAATATTAGATTAGAAAAGAAAGAATGAGATACAAGAGAGAATATCACACAGCACACACTCCACCTTATCTAAACTAAAAGCATACTAACAAATGTGGATGGAGTGTGTGCTAAATACAAAGACAGTTGCCCTAACCATTGTGGATGGGCTTTGAGATGAATTGGATGGGCTTGTGTTGGACTTAGACTTTTCTAAGCAATACATGGACTACACTTCTAATTTAGTCCAACACAAGCCTTTCTAAGACTATATTGTTACATATATTCGACACACACACTAAAAGGATGAATGACTATCACTTCAATATAAATTTAAAGCTAACAAAAAATATATAAGTGAATAATGAAATAAATAATTTATTTGTAATATATATATATATATATATATATATATATATATATATATATATATATATATATATATATATATATTGATTCGATTGGTGCAATATATCTCGTAGTTCATATAACTTTTATTGTTGGTGCGCAAGTGAAAGATTATATATAAATTGTTTTCAAATGAATGTCAAGAACATAAATTCTAGTTCGTTGAGTAGTATTGACCTGTAAATTTGCGGGTTGTGATACAGTATCATTTGACTCAGATTGATTAGTAATCGAGAAAAGTGAATACATCTGCCATGGCTGCAAACCTTATAGTTTACCCTGCCAAGAGACGGAGATTCATGGGTTGAATCGAACCCACAAATTCATCATAGCCTATTAATATAACCAACAAAGGGTGGGCTAACTAAAAACCCGAGAACAGAACATAAGCAAATCCCAATCTACGAAATAACAAAGTGAGTCAAAACAACATTCTCTTTAACAAATACCTAAATTAAGGTTTACTCATTACCATTTTATAAGCAGCAGGCTTGTTTAGTACATCAACATAGAAATAAATTCCATGAAGTGATGATCCAAATCTCCTACAACCACCTCCATATAACTGCAAAACAACAATCACATCATTAAAAACCAAAACTTTGTAATAATAAGTTGTGATAATAATCAAAACCCTAAACCCATCATCTTCAAATCCTAACTCCGAAAGATATCTATTAAAAGAAAATCCATCCCAGAATCATAAATAAACCCATAGTTTCATCTTTTTTTCACAAATCATCAAAAACCCACAAATCAGATGAATAACCAAACACAAACAATAATTAGGGTTCATACGTTTTTTATTAAACCCTAATTTTAAAATCCATAACTTTTACCTGCTTATCCACCCTGTTCATCCTCACTCACAACCGCCCTTTGTTTTTGAGATCCGAAAGGTGTTGCTCTGGTACGACAACCCGATGGCCATTCAAGTTCCTCCGATCCGACCTTTCGCCACTTGTTTCTCACCAACCTCAACCACCCTACCTAGCTTTAGCCCTTGTGTAGCTGAGCTGCGATGACCCTTTTCCGAACGAAAATATGTGGTCACACCTGAAACGAAAACATTAGACCAATTCTATAAGAACATGTGATACCAAAACAATTATACAAAACGAAAACATGAGACCATGGTATTGAAAGAGATATTAAAAATGGTAATTTTTCGAACCAAATAATTATGTCGATGTCACTTTTTTTTAATAAATTCACACCGTTTTTAAAACGCCAATTTCCTAATGCTGATACACACACGGCGCAATATGAATTGCTAATATCCTTAAGTACCTGATACAATTACTTTCTGATGCCCTTCGCTGTTGCACAATCAACGCCCTCGAGCTTCACAAATTTCTCCTTAGCCACAACTGGTAAGTTATCGACAATAATAACATTTCCCAAACCCTCCGTCAAACTCCAATGAATCCTCCTCATTAAGATCTTCATCATCACTAAAAATACAGAAAAACAACCAAACTGCTTAATATTGCACATAAAGTCACACTTGATCATCACCAAAATCAAAATGTAAATATAAACAGGGTTTGAACCCAAACATATTATCATCAATCTAATTTCATCAATTTTTATCATCGAATCACCTGAGATAACCTATAATGATTTTAAAGTTGATCGTTACATATTTCCCATTACTGTATGTTTTTAAATCAGAGCGAAACAGCCCACCACCTGGGTTACCTGCAAACAAATTAGATACATTCTAATTAGCATACATTCAATCAAAAAACCCGCAAACCACCATTTCATATTAAAAAACAAACCCCAATATACACCTTCATTGGCGTTTCATAAATTCCAAACACCCTTTTAAACAAAGATGAAACTTTACCCTTTGACACCTATTCACAAATCAATCTCGTTTGTAAATCGTCTAACACCTTCCACTGGGAAAAAAAAATATGTATAATCAAAATCAAGAATTTTGAATAAAAACCTACATAAACACAAACCCCTGAACAAAAGTTTTTAAGTACAATTACAATAAAATTAGATTAAGAAAAAATGTTGGAAGATTAAATACAAACCCACAAACCTAAATTACATACCTGCAATTAACCACCACCATTAATCAAACCCCGTTGGCTCATCTGTTACTGCAGCAACAAAGAATAGAGAATTTCAAAACCCACAAAAGCAAATACGATCAAACCTAAACCCATTAGATTTGAAGTTAGTTAAACGTAAGCAACCACATAAACCCATAAAATTATTAAGCAACTAAATTATCAAAACCCCAAATTTAAGACGAAACCCTAAGTTCGAAATCAAAAGAAAAAAAATTAAAACAAAAAAAACTTACATATTATCACACGGTATTTGTGGGTATTCGTAGGTTTTAGATTTGTAGAAGCATCAGTTCACTTTTTTGCTTGACAATTGGATCGACACCGGTGGAAAATTTTGTGTGGTTTGTGGTTTAATGGAAGAAGATTAAAGAAAGATCCAAACCTATATCTGTGAGTGAGTGAGTGTATGAAGCAGGTGTGGTGGTAGCAATCACTGTTCGTAGTACTGTTCTTCTACTCAGATAACACTGTAGCTGTAACTCAAAAGTTTGGTGATAGTAATTTTCAGATACGAACCAAGTTATATGAAAGTGTGGTAAAAGTGTGGTAGTAGCAAATTTGAGCCACAGTAGTTTGATGGGAAAGGCCCAACAAATGTTATATTGATATTAATCAGAACAATTTTAAAAACCCATTTTCATCATTTTTTTCTTCAAATATTAATATTTTTCAAACCGTTAATCGTTAAGCGAAATAAAATATATCATTACGACGAGCATTTAATCATCTTTCGATTGATAGGTACTTTGATATACTTTTGACAATTTTTTTTCTTTGTGTTTTTACATTTTTTTACGTTTTTTTCGTTACTGAAGTTTGCATGAAAAATTACATGTGATTAAACATTAATTTGAATATTTTAACACTAATATCACATGTGATATTACATATCATATGTGATTTAACACTATATCACATGTGATATTATTAGAATATTCAAATTAGTTTTTAATCACATGTTATTTCTCATGTTATTTTTAGATACAAAGAAAAAAGAAAGAAAAAGAAAATGATGAAAAAACGTAAAAAAAGGTGAAAAAACGAAAAACAAAAAACAAAAAGTTTGTCGAAAGTATATCAAAGTGCCCGTTTATAGATAGATAATTAAATGTTGGTCGTGACGGTATAATTTGTTTTGTCTAACGATTAACGGTTCATGAGATATTTAAATTATAAAAAATAAGTGAAATACTTTTAATCTCAACAATTGATTTAATTTTATATGAATGGTAAGGATAAGTCCCTTAGTATGTGAGAAAAGTTTGGTATGTAAAATAACTCTCTTCTGAATATAGCCCACAAAGTTTTACTTGTTAAGAATCCTTGACTCATGAGACGAAAAAGGATTGGACCTTGAAAATTAACACACCTTTGGATATCATTTAACATGTTAATTGAGATATTTAATTGATTGAATCTGAACAACTTATGGTTTCACTGTTGTGTTAAATCTTTTGAGAAACATCTTTAACAAATAGTCCAACATGCTATGTTGATGAAGAAATCTGTGAAGTTTATATTAGCTTTACTATACACTTCAATGAGATATGAATCATATATGTTGCTTGTTATAGTACAAACTCTGAAATTTAATCTTTTTTTTCCCCAGAAAATCAGTGATGCCAAAAAATGTTGCCGACTTTTCTTCAAGAGGTTGTACATCATGCTCTATGGAACATCTATCGAGCAACCTAGTTAGCATTGGGAAAAAATGGTGGAACATTTCAAGAGGTTAGAACAGAAAGCACATTTATATATAGTCTAAGCTAGTTATCGAACAGTATACTCCGCAAGCCAAATTGTTTGAGCCAAAAGATTACACTCGTCATTATGTTACAGGAGGCAAAAAAGGAGCTAGCAAACATGGGTATAAATGGACTTAGTACTATTTGTTTTTGTTTTTTATGTTTACACCAATTTATTAAATATATCGTGTTTTATATTCTATCCTTAACCTGTAAGCCTCGAATGTTTTAACCCATTTTCCTTTTACAATACTTATATCTAGACTCTAGTGGCGGATAAATGTATCTTTGTTAAGCTTATGATAAGATATTCGTCATGTTGGGTCACTTTAGTGCCCAAGTCACTTTAATATAGGATTTGAACAAAATTTAATCTAAGTGTCACATAACAAATAACGACTTCAAGTCACTGAGTGAACAGTTACTCAGTGAGTCTAAGAAGAAAGCATCTCCATTCAGTGAGGTGGAACTCAGTGAATGGCACCTAAGCCAAAGAAGAAGGTGATGAGTTCAATGAGTCATGACAATAAATCATTGAACCCCAAGACTCCTCAACAACTATGAAAACTGAAGATGGAAGACTGAATACTGAAGACCTGAAGACTGAAGAAAGGCGGGACAAGGCGGGAAATATTTGAAAGGATAAGGAGAAGTACTTATCAGTCTGAAGTCAAACTTTTCCTGAAAGGCTAAGGATCAGAACAGTGTTATCACTGTTCCTCAGAAAGCAACTTTGTCCTATACTCAAAATAGGTTCTTGTAACAGAGACAAAATATGTAAGTATTTTGTCCACACTAGCTTAGGTCATCTTTGTCTGTATCACAACGGTTGTAAACTACTTGTGTATAAATAGGAATCATAAGATGGAGTAAAAGCTTGACAAGTTTGTGAACTAAATGCTTAGACATTCACAAACAACTTTTTCTCCTCCAAATAGCAACCTAGTCCCTGAGATAGCTCAGTAGGTTCAGTGTAGTTGCTACTTAAGCTTAGCTTAAGTTTAATGAGGAGTCATACCATACTTGTCATTTCAATCCCAAGTGTTATTTCGTAAACACTTGGGTATAATTCTTTGATTGATTTTTAATAAGAATTAAATGTTGAAAATCTTGTCTATTTACGTTTACGTTTTCTTATAACTGTCAAAGAATATCATCACATTACTTTACCATGGAACTCGATTAGTTTAACTTCGTAGTTAACTCTAACAGTGTATAGGGAACAACAAGTGGTATCAGAGCGGTTTGATTTATAAAACAAGTTTTATAAACCATTCAAAACATTTTTAAAACCAAGATCCTACCGTGGCTGAAAGTGATGTACCCCAACTGGTCAACAAAAATGGAGGAAGCTATACTACAACTGCTCCCTGACTTGAAGTTGGAAAATTTAATAAGTGGAAAAAGTGCATGCTTTGCTACTTAACAGGAATGGAACCTTGCTACATTAAGTATATTAATGAAGGTCCCTTTGTCCCTAGAACTGCTGAAGGTTTACCCAAGCCTAAAGTTCAATGGACTTTTGATGAGAGAAGGGTGGTCAATCAAGACCAACGCCTGAAAAGCATCATTATATCATATCTCCCTCATGATATAATGGAATCAGTCATTAACTGTCCAACTGCTAGAAAGACTTGGTTTACAGCTTTGAGGGTCCCTCAAATACCAACGAAAATAGGATTATGGACCTGAAACTTGAGTAGAACACCTTCAGGGCTAAAGACTCTGAAAGTCTCTCTCAGACTTATACCTGATACAAAACCCTTCTAAATGAACTGACCAATGATGGAGTCACCTTGTCTAAGCATGAAATCAATGTTGGCTTTGTCAACAGTCTCCCTAAGAAGTGGTTAAACATCTCTCAGGGTCTTAGAAATGCTAACCACATTCAAAATCTTGAGCTCCCTGAAATCTATGGGAAGTTTGTCTATTAAGACAACTTAATCTCTAGGAGATACCCTGATTCAAAAAGGACTCAGGAGACCAAAAAGGCCATGACTATTACACCAATATCCACTGTCTTCTATTCTAATGGTGTTGTGCAGGATTTCCAAGAAGATTCTGATGATGAGAGAACGAGTGAGGAGTACCTTAATGATTTATAAATAGAATTTCAAGAAAGGGCACTCCTTGCTAACTCAAAACATTTTATTAAAAGAAACAAATAATTTTCAAGTGCAAAAGCAAATGAAAACACTGAGTGTTTTAAATGTGGTAAAAAAGGTCATTTTGTAAAAGATTGTTTCTCTAAAACAACCTCAGAACCCTGATACTAATTTTCTGGAAACAGTTCTTCTTTAGGAACTAGCAAGTTTCAACCAAAAATGCTTCAGTCTACTCAGTCTTTTCAAAACAAAACTGAAAAATATCCACAAAAGGATTTTGAAGCTAAGTATAGAAAGGCTAAATCCAAACTTGCACTTCTTGAGGCAGCCCCCTCAAATCTTAGTCAACCCAAGCCCCTAAACCTTCTCAGGATGAAAACAAAGGGCTTGTTGCTGAAACCTTTGATTGGGATGAAGAAACTGTATCCTATGATAATGAAGTTCATGTCAGTGCACTGATGGCACTTTCAGAAGATGATAAGCTGGCAGTTGGAAAAAGTCCTGCTAGAAATAGAGAATGGGTCAACATCACCATGAGAAAGGTAAACATCTTATTGTCTATGGATGATGATTCTTATTGGCAATCTTATTTAAACTACATTAATGTTGATCTTAAGTATGTTGAAGAGCAAAGCCTAAATCTGTTTTCAAAATATAACAAACTAAGTTTTGAATTAAATAAGTGTAGAGATGAACTTCTTGCTTTAAAACAAGCCAAACTTGAAAGTGTCACACTTCAAATTCAAAACTCTGAACTTGTGAAACAAAATCATGCTCTTCAAGAAGAACTTAAGAAAGAAAAGGCTATCATTAAAAGCTGGACAACAAAAAACCCTAGAGTCTATGAAACAGTAAGTCTTACAACTAGTACCAAAAATAGAGTACAAGGAGAAGATCAACTCACTGAATCCTCTAGTGAGAGTCACAATGAAAAAGCCTTCTTGCCTGCTGGCATACCCTTTGAAAAAGAAATGAAACCTAAATCCAATGACTGGGTTGTAAGAGTCAACCCAGACAACAAGTTACCTAACTTCAACATTGAGAGAATTTTGGAACCTGAAAATCAGGCTATCAAAAGTATGCTTGGAGTCACTGATGAACCCAGTCAAACTAAGTCTATCACTAAGTATGAATCAGAATCTCAATCACCACTTCCTTCACTAAATGCCCTTCAGGGAGCAGCACATAGTTCAGACTTCACTCCCTTAGTTTACCAACAACACTCTCCAAAGGAGAAATCAGGATTAGGCAAATCAATCCTAAAAAGACCC
Source organism: Artemisia tridentata subsp. tridentata (assembly GCA_021014915.2). Taxonomy (NCBI): domain Eukaryota; kingdom Viridiplantae; phylum Streptophyta; class Magnoliopsida; order Asterales; family Asteraceae; genus Artemisia; species Artemisia tridentata. The sequence continues at coordinate 252,553,738 of CP139508.1, read as the reverse complement.
ACCTCTGTCACAAACAAAAAAGTCTCAGTTCCTACTGAAACCTCCACCCATTCTGTCCCTACTGAAGTAAAAACAGACAACACTGACTCAAAATATGATCAGTTGGCTGAACTTGTCACGAAGCTGAGTGAAAAGTTAGAATCATCTGAAAAACCTTCTTTATCCAAAGTTAAGGAACCAACACCAGTTTCCTCAAGCACCTCCAAACCAAAATCCTCACCTAAACCTCAACAGAGATGTGAACTATGCAATTACACAAATCATACTACTAATGATTGCTATAGGATACTGTTCTGTATGATCTGCAAACAAGAAGATCACAGGACCTCTGATCATAAATCTCACCTTGCCTCTCTGAATGCTCAAGAAACCTACAAAGCTCAGGCTTACAAGTATGCTTCATCATCCAAGCAAGCTCAGAGACTAAAGGCTAAGCCTTTCAACCATGTCCACACTGTAGATTCAATGAACATCATCCTGATGACTGTCTCATGTATCCTTGCTGTGACATATGTGGAGACCTTTCCCATGATGCATCAGGACATGACTTGGTCATTCAGGCTAGAAGAGGAATCACTACTAATTCCTCACAGTCTACTGACTCATCTTCAACATCTAAATGCAAAGCATGTGGAAGCACAGTCCACTCTACCACTGACCATAACTCAATTGCATAATTCAAAAAGGCCATTAAAGCCAAGCCCACCAGAAAGTGGGTTCACAAGAAAAACTAACACAGTTTACTATTTGTGCAGAGAGATGCGAGGGAGCCTGCTTGGCATCTAGACAGTGGATGCTCAAGGAGTATGACTGGTGTGAAGTAATATCTACGCAAATATGTAGAAGAACCAGGACCTAAAGTAGTATTTGCTGGTAACTCATCTTGTTCCACTAAAGGGTATGGTTCAGTAAACTGCAATGGTATAGTTTTTACAAGAATAGCTTATGTAAATGGTTTGAAATACAATCTAATCAGTGTTAGTCAACTATTTGATGCCAAATACATAGTTCAGTTTGATGATAAAAGAGGAACCATCTTTAATGCCAACAAAGAAGTTGTGCTGATTGCCCCAAGGAGAGATGATGTATATGTCCTAGACATGTCAACTCTTACTCAAAATAGGACTTGTCTCTTCACAAAGGCAAGTGAAACAATCAATTGGCTATGGCATTAAAGACTTTCTCATCTTAACTTCAAAAACATCAATAACCTTGCCAAACAGAACTAAGTTCTTGGCTTACCCTCCCTTGTGTTTTCCAAAGATAAACCTTGCTCAGCCTGTGAAAAAGGAAAACATCACAGGGCATCTTTCAAAACTAAACAAGACTTCTCTGTCAAAAGTTGCCATCATCTCCTTCACATGGATCTTTTTGGACCAGTCAGTCCAATGTCTATCTATCATGAGAAGTACACCCTGGTCATAGTAGATGAATACTCAAGATACAATTGGGTCTACTTTCTCACTAATAAGAGTCAGGCAGCTGAAACAATCATGTCCTTTGTCATGAACATTGAAAATCAAAATGACATTAAAGTCAAACAAATCAAGACTGACAATGGGACTAAGTTCAAAAATCAGGACCTTGAGTGTTTTTGGGATAAGAAAGGAATCTCTCAAAACTTCTCTTCTCATTACACTCCTGAACAAAATGGAGTGGCTTAAAGGAAGAATAGAACACTTATTGAGGCTGGTAGGACAATGTTGAATGGTTCAATACTCTCAAAGCACTTCTGAACTGAAGTAGTCAAAACTGCCTGCTACACTCAAAACAGGTCCATAATTTTCAAAAGACACAACAAAACACCCTATGAAATATTCAAGGGAAGAATCCCCAACATTGGCTATTTTCATGTGTTTGGGTGCCCTGTGTTTATACATAATCACAATGATCATTTAGGCAAATTTGATGCCAAAGCTGATGATGGATATTTCTTAGGATACTCCCTTGTCTCCAAAGCCTTCAGGGTATTCAACACAAGGAGACAAAAAACTGAAGAAACCTTTCACATAACCTTTGATAAGAGCACTGAAGCCATCAGGTTCTCAAACACCTCAGTGGAAGATTTTAGGATTGATGACTCATCAAGATATCATCCTGATGAATATCATTCTAAAAGTAATCCCTCCACACAATATCAAGCTGATGCTGACTCCTCATATTACACCATCCCTCATAACCTTCCTCAACCAACCATCAGTGAGTTCATTGAAGCTCAACAATTCCCAGATGGGATGGCCCACACTGAACCAGATGTTCAGGAACTAGAAAACCATAGTGTTCAAATTGAACCAACTGAGAACCAAAACCTTGAAGTTCCTCAAGCCTCAGTCCTTGAACCTACACCACCACCTAATCAAGCCTTCACAAGTTCTAACTCATATCCTGGAACTCAGGATAGTTGGACGAGATCTAAAACAATAGAACTTGTGAATATCATTGGTGAGCCCACTGAATGCATGCTTATCTGAAGCAAGACGGCTAAACTTATGGTAGCCTCGGTTAATAAATGCCTCTTTGTTGACTTCTTTTCAGATGTGGAACCCAAGAATGTCAAAGAAGCCCTGAAACACCCAATTTGGGTTCAGGCCATGCAAGATGAGCTTAAACAATTTGACAGAAACAAAGTAATGACTTTGGTCAAATTTCCTCAGGGTGTTTATGGCATTGGCATGAAATGGGTTTTCAAGAACAAGACTGATGAAAATGGCATAGTCATTAAGAACAAAGCAACACTTGTTGCCAAAGAATACAATCAACAAGAAGGCATTTACTATGAGGAAACCTTTGCTCCTGCTGCTAGAATGGAAGCAATCAGGATCTTTATTTCCTATGCAACCTACATGAACTTTAGAGTCTAACAAATGGATGAGAAAAGTGCATTTCTTAATGGGAAACTCAAGGAAGATGTTTATGTACAACAGCCTCCTGGATTTGAAAGTAGTGAGTTTCTTGACTATGTCTGCAAGCTTGACAAAGCCCTTTATGGACTAAAACAAGCTCCAAGAGCATGGTATGAAACTCTCTCAGCCTTCCTGATCCAAAACAAGTTTGTCAGAGGAAATATAGACAATACCTTGTTTATCTATAGAAAAAAGGGAGATGTTATTTTAGTTCAAGTATATGTTGATGACCTAATATTTGGCTCAACAAATTACAAACTTTGCAAACAGTTTGAGAAACTGATGACAAAGAAGTTTGAAATAAGCATGATGGGAGAACTCACATACTTCCTTGGACTTCAAATCAAACAAAATGATATAGGAATCTCCATCAGTCAAGAGAAATACACAAGGAACCTACTTAAAAAGTATGAGCTTACTGATTGCTCTTCATTGAAGACTCCAATGTTTCCTCCAAACAATCTTGGCCCGGATCTTGCTGGGAAACCAATGAATCAAACCTTATTCATAGGTATGATAGGATCACTGATGTATCTTCTTGCCTCAAGGCCTGACATACAATTTGCAGTCTGCCTATGTATAAGATATTAGTCTGACCCAAGAGAGTCACATCTTATTGCTACTAAAAGGATCATCAGATACCTGAAAGACACTCCTAACCTAGGTATGTACTACCCAAAATTTTCAGGCTTTGATCTCAAAGGCTACACTAAATCAGACTATGCACGCTGCAACATGGACAGAAAAAGCACCTCAGGATCATGTCAATTCCTTAGAGGAAAGTTGGTTTGTTGGAGCACTAAGAAGCAACAATCAGTGGCTATGACTTCTGCTGAAGCTGAGAATGTAGTTGCTGCTGGTTGTTGTGCAAATGTACTTTGGATGAAAAGTCAACTCAGTGACTATGACATCCATTATAAGATGGTTCCCATCTTCTGTGACAACACAAGTGCAATTGCTATCTCCAACAACTCTGTTCTCCATCAAAGAACCAAACATATTGATATAAGATATCACTTCATCAGGGACCACATCATGAAAGGAGATATTGAATTACACTTCATCCCTACTGAATATCAGTCGACTGATATATTCACTAAGCCCTTGGATGAACCTACTTTCACAAGATGAAAGCTGAATTGGGCATGTTGGATACTGACAGTCAGTCATCTGAATAAAATATCCAACTAAGTGTAAATAAAATCCTCCATGCTGAACAATCTATGGTCCCTGAACAAACATTCCTCAGTGAGTTATTCATACAAACATCACTCACCGAATAACCTTCCCTGAACAACCTCGAACTGAATGAAAATTCATTCAGGGGACTCATGACACTGACAACAAACATATTTAATGTTAAACTAAATGCTCTAAGTATTTAGTTACTAAATGTCCCATGTTGGAAATTGGGTACATTAAATAAAGAATATTTGTCCTCCCTGCCTAACTTGTTCCCATGTCATGGGCCCCCACATCACTCATCAACAACCCACTTGGCATTAAATGCACTCACTTACAATGAATATCCTTTGATATTTTATGTGGTGACATCACACCTTCAAAAGTGTCTTTTGCAGTACTGCGCACTGTTCACCTTGACAGTCGCAAAAAACCCTTGAAAGTGGAGTGGTAGCATTAAATGCGGATCTCAAACATTTTCTTTCTAAACCATTTCCAAAACTTAAAAATAATGCTTGATATCCACATTTCAAAAACCATCCATCACTCTATAAATACCCTTTACAAAGAAAAACACACACACGCTTTCAAAGATAATCAAACTCTTGCAAAATTCTCTCTCAAAACTTTTGAACTTGTGTGTGTATCCTTTATCAAAAACAGACCTTCTCTTTCAAAAATGGCAACCTCAAAGGCTATCACCTACGCACCAAACATGGAATTCTAACTTGAAGCGTTGATTTAACCAAAAACAATGTCGTGGGAAACTTTGCCTATCCTAAAAACTTTCCAGCCTATACAGATATGGTTAAGCTTCTTAAAAACTGTTTTCTCTCCATGACATTCTCCAAATCACCACCTGTCATCTACCATGACTACTTGAGAGAGTTATGGTATACAACAGTGGTTGACAACCCCGAGGTCACCAAAGACTCCATTATCAAGTTTATAGTGAAGAATGGGAAGATAACCCTGACCCTTAACTATAAAACTTTTATCAAAGCCACTGGGCTTGACTTCACTGAAAACTTTGCCCCCTACCCTTCTGATGCGGAAGTAAAAGCCGAATTGCTTTTATTAGGGCTACATGACAAACTTCACCCTTAAGTGGCCCCAGGGAGTTTATTAGCCAAGACCCCAATCATTAAAACATGGTTCCTCGCTGTTTGGAGGATATTGATGACTTTTGTCATTCAGGTCCTGGGTGGGAACAAGTCCTCAATGGAGCAGTTGAACACTACTCAACAAATGATAGTGTTCAGTCTCCTTGAGGGTAAAAAGATTGATATTGGAGAACTTATCTTCAAAGACCTCATAGTCAAGCTCACAGGAAAAACCAGGTAGAGACAAATGTCTTATCCCAGGTTTATCTCCTATGTGCTTCATGACTTGCTAGGATCTGAGTATGTTAAGGGAAATACACAGGGATCCCCCTTGATGTCCTACATAGAACAAACTACTCAAAGGACCCCACTGAGGTCACACAAATCACTCTGACCACATATATGTTGACGGTTATTCAGGGTGCTGACGCTGTTTCACCAATGGCTTCTCCTTCCAAGAAGGAGAAGAAGAAGAAAATGCAGGGGTCTAGGAAGGTGGTTCAACCCAAACCACTCGCCACTGAGACCTCTGGTTCAAAGCTTGAGAAAAGGAGGCACAAAAATACCAGGCCAAAGAGACACCTACTGAAGGGCCCAATATCACACTGACCCAAACACAACCGCCAACGTAGGGCATTGAGAAATCACCCTCAGTGTCCTCGGGCAAACCCTCTCTTAAAGACTCTGCTGACATAAACAAGTCAGTGGAGTCAGGAACAACTCAACATTTACTTCCTGATGAAGGCATGAGTACATCACAACCTTTGCCTAAGGGATAACAGGGTCCTATAACCTCGGTAGGGCAGCACTACCCTAATGAGAAGAGGACCCATACCCCCTCACATCCTACTTATGGCTTTGGTACATCACAACCAGAGTATCAGGGAGAAATGGTCCCTATAACTTTGACGGGGCAGCACCACCGTGTTGGAAAGGGGGACTTCAACAAATCATTTCCTAATAATGGTACTGGCACAAACCCACCAGTCCCTGAGGGAACAACTAGGGACAAAGACTCAGGGGGCATGCAACCACCCGCTGATATGGAACCTGTTATCAATTAAATTATTAGTCAAGTGATGATCATTTGTAATATTTGTAATATGTGTGTCGTGTAGTTAGTTAAGTATAGGAAGGCTTTGTGTTGGACTTTATTTAGAAATGTCCAAGTAAAGTGTATAAGCCCAAGTCCAACACAAAGCCCACCAAGCCCACAAAAGCCCTTTAAGGCGCCAGCCATGTTGGCTATATAAGCACACTCTCACCCTCATTTGTTGTGTGCCTCTTAGTCTTGTGTAGGTGAGAGTGTGTAAGTGTGTGTATGTGTGTTCTCTCATGGTGTGTATTTGTCTTTCTCTTTTGAAGCTAATATACAACGAGTAATATTCCATATCATATGATCCACATACTTCTTCTCGTCATCTATATTACTTCTAGTTGAGTGTCACGTTATTATATAGAGTAGTTGTAGTGATAAAGTAGTGTAGATCTAGTCTTTACAATTGGTATCATCCGCCAAACAAAGAGGTAGGATTAAGTTTTGTCGTGTTTTGATCAAAAGGTTGTAGCCATTTAGTTTTAACGTGTGTTTAATAGAAAAAGGTTGTAGCTTTTTGGTTTTAACGTGCGTATAATACAAAAAAGGTGGTAACATTTAGTTGTTAACGTGAGTTTTTTAGTTAAAGTTTCAAGCTTTTTTAGTTTTACGTGGAGTTTAGAAAGTTTTAGATAAAAAGCTTCAAGCTTTGGGTTGAAAAAACTGGTTCTACAAAGTTTACGTGAAGTTTGAAGAGATTTGATCGAGAAAAAGGTTCTACAAAAAGGCTACGGTTCGAATCCTCCTTGCATCGAAGTTTTTATTAATTTCTTGTATAAGAAACTTGATGAAAGTGGACTACATCGACATAGAAAAAATCTATTTTCTTGTACAAGAATTTAGAGTGAAAAGTCTATCGAAATTGTGCAAGCTTTTTAATGCAAATCTAAAAGCTGCTTTTATCGAATTGTACTATAAAGAACTGTCGCTAATGACTACAATCTGCTTCTATCCATTTATAAACTTTCGCAATTGACACATCGTCCTTATGCAATTGGTTTGAAGATCTTTTGGAAATTGTCACAACTTTTCCCTTATCGCAATTGAGTGGTGAACTTTTCGCAATTGACAACATCAGTCCCTTATCGCAAATCAATTTTAAAAGATCTTTCGCTAATTGTCAAAAGTGGTCCCTTATCGAAATTGTGACAGATTGAAGTACTTTCGCAAGTTGGCAAAATCAGTCCTCTATCGCAATTGATTTAAACGCTTAACAACTTAAATAATTTTGATAAATTCGATTTAAACTTTTAATTAGTTAGATCGTTTATATAAATTGCCAATTTATATAAATTGCATAATTCTATATAAATTGAAATTTTGCCATAATTTGTATAAATTTTTGTCTAAATTGAAATTTCTATAGAAATTGTCATTTTATCTAAATTGTAATTTACATAACTTTTTTGAATTTGTGAACATTTGATTTTGTCTAAATTATAGTTTAGTCAAATTTAGTAACTTTATTTAATTTTGTTTCGTTTATCTAAATTGTAATAGTTTATCTAAATTGCAAGCAACTTCAAACGATCTTTAGCAAAGGACTAAGACTTCACATCAACAACTAAGTTTAACCTTCAACAACTACAACACCTATTTCTTTGCAACGATCATGTATCAACTTTATCATTCAACTTCATCAAATGGCAACTCAACAAGACAATATTGCAACTGATTTAGCATATGCTTTTGCATTATTCACTAAGGCATTAAAAATCAAACAACATAACAACAACTAATGGAATTCACCGTACACTGACAACTCACGGTCATATATGGGACAAGAAGGTCAAATGGTTGAGGTTATTGAGAATCAGAAAGGTATACAGATGGGGAATCAAATGCAAAATGCCGGGCAGTATTCTGGAAAACAAATGGATCTGTTTGTGAATCAGAACGGGGTCAATCAAAATGAGAATTATTGCTTTATGACTTCATCTGAAATGCACAGGAGTGATATAGGTAGAGATTGTAATGTCAATGCAATGACGAAGCTAGAAAAGCTCCAGTACATGTTGATGCTAGCCAAAAAGGAAGATTCGGGAACACCTTTGACTGTTGAGGAATACGACTTCATGGTTACAACAAGAGTTAATGATAATACAGCAGAACACACGGGAATCTCCAACTTTATGGCTAATCAGCAAGAAACAACATCGTGCAGTGATTCTGACATTCCTCCTACTTATGACACAGAACCATTCCATGAGGTACCAAATCCAAGTAATGAGGTTAATCCGTTTGCTCATGAAAAGCCACATTCTGTGCCTCTCGAACCTACTTATGATACATATATGGACACGCCAAGTTGTAGCAATATTAATTTGGCAAATCCAGATATGAATCCTAATGAAGTTCAATTTGCACAAAATGATGCTAATGATGAGGAAACCCGTGCTCTCTTTGAATCATTACTGAATAATTGTCTTATTGAGATTGAAAAAGTGAAAAAGGTCAATAGCGAACTTAAAACCGCGAAAGAAAAATTGACCGCTGAGCTTGAGAGATATAAGGTTAATGAAAGAGCTTTTGAATTTAATAAAAAACGACAGTCAGAACTAGAAACTGGTTATAGAGATTCTGTTTAAAGAGAAAAACATTTGCAAAGCAAATATGACACACTCGATGTTAATTTGAATATGAAAATTAAATCCTTAAAAACAGAAATTTCAAAATTAACCAACCAACTTTCTAAACAAAAATCAACTTGTTTTGATCTTGAAAAAGAAAAGAAAGAGTTGAATGCAAGGTTTTCAAAACGTGAAAATGATCCTCTTGATAAAATCATTGACAAACAAGAAACCATTAAAAAGTTGGAAGAGTTGCTTGTAAAAATGGGTCATTTTGCTCAAACTCAAAATATGCTAATCAAAGATCCAAACCTGATTTTACATACAATGAAGAAAATGGCTATCGGTTGTGAAAAACCTTATAATCTCAAGAAAGCTCAGAAAGAACAGAATGTGTTATATAATGGTAGTGTGCTAAATGATAAACATGATCCTCCCGAGGTTCGTGATTCTTATAAAATGATTGAGCTTGCTGAAGAGAGTAGAACTAAAATGAGAAAAATGAACCCAGAAATCAGACCAATTGATTATAATAAGCTTAACACAATTTCTGGCGTTCATCTTGTTCAAAAAGAGTTACCAATGTTTTTCAAGAAACCAGTGGTTGTCGCAAAACGAAAAGTTGTTTCAAAACATCAAACTAACATCGAACAAATGTCCTCTAAGAACACTTGTAACACAAGTGAAGCTAGACGATATTTGGATGATCTTAAAAAGAGAGTTGAAACGCTTCAAATGATTGTGGCATCCAAAACAAAGAGTAACTACAACGACTAGTTTTCAAGTTTTCATACAGAACAGAAAAAGATGTTTGAAATGGAAATCAATCCTCAAATCACTGCAATTTATGCGGTAGTTCTTAATGTTGAAAATAATCTTTTGAAAGAATCAGCCGACTTTGTCAAGGACCACAAATCCCTGGTGAAGGAAGCTAATGAAAACATTGAACACATCAAAGTTTTTGAAAAACACAATGACACTCTCTTCGAAGTAGCTCTGTCGACCGATATTATGTCCATTATTTATCAAACATATTCTATGGAAGACGATGAAAGACTTCGAGCTGAGACTTCTAAAATTGTTTTAAAATATGAAAATGCACTTGCTAAGCTTGAAAAAGAAAATGTCACATATTTTAAACAACTTGATCAGAAAAAGGAAGAAAGCAAGTATAACAAATTGTCGTATGAGCGTGCTTACAAAAACATGATAGAGCAAAATGATCTTTTGAAGTCTCAGTTGGATAGTCAAAAAGCAAAATGTGCTGATAAAGGAAAAACGGTTTTCGAAACATCAAATGTGATAGCACCTGATCTTTCTAGGATTAGTCCCACTACTGCGTCTTCCTCTACATCTCAAACATATAGGGCGATAGACAAGAATGAAAAAAGATGATCCAAAAGAGTTTAGGAATGCTACAACATGTTTAAAGGACAACAAGACAAATGTGTGTGACCCTAGGAATAGCTCAACGAATGTGACCACAAAAACTTTTAAAGAATCTGTTTCTTCAAACGACATGGTTCACACTCACAATCAAGAAGCAGCTAGGAAAAAGGCACAGATTCGAAAGGATGGAATTTTAGGAACAACATCTAAGGTGATGAATTCTACAACATTACAAGACACTGCTAGTAGTAGTAAACCACTACCTAGGATCATTCAACTAAAGACTAGGGATTGACTTGCATCTAAAAGTAGTTGCTCAAATGAAAATGCTATACACGTAGAATACAACACTAAGAATTCAAATTCCTCTTCGAACATGAACGGCAAAACAAGTGCTTCGGCACGATCCTCTAAGACAAATAGAAACAAACCCGTTGATAAGAAGCAAAAGGCTAAGAAACCTACTAGGTGGATCTCTACAGGACGTAGTTTTTCTAAAAATGAGACTTCCGCTGTATCTGATAAGAAAACAACTCCTAGATCTTGCCCTAGGTGGATTCCCACGGGAAGAGTTTTTAAAACAGTTGGTCTTAGATGGATTCCCACAGGAAAGATTTTTGATACTTGCAACAAGACAAATAATAGTGACAAGCACCAACAGGAAGTAGAAACCGATACAACAGTTGATAGTCAACATCCTCATAGTGATGATTCATGTACTTCTAACACTGTTATTTGTGAAATCTCTTCATCTTTGGTTGCGGGTGATTCAATTATCTCAGAACCCAGTTCATCAGAGGGTTCTAACTCTGTAAATTCTTCGCACTCATTCTCTCTATCTTCTATTTTTGATTTTCCATTTCTTTTATAGATAAAAAAAATAAAATGAAATGATGTATATTCTTCTTCCGATATGTTTCTCGTATAATCAATATTCTGTACATGTCTAGAAATGTCATTCAACAATGATACGGATGTGTAGATATGCTTGAGCGAGAACATATCTTCTCTAAAGTTCTTAACAATGGCTTCAGAACAACTCAGTTTCGGACCCGAGATTCAAAGAAAGGAAAGTGCTCAATCAAAACAAATGTTTCAAATATTTTTTTTGAGCACTTATCCTAAAAATCTCAATGGCTTTCGTATACTTCAGTACGGAACCCGCACTTAAATGACGGCTTTCGTATATTTCAGTACGAAACCCGCGCTACAATGATGACTTCTGATTATTTCCGATCAGAACTCGCATTATTAATGGCAAAATAAATCAAAGAATCCTTGAGCACATGATCAAGATTTTTCAAAATCTTTCTCCAAATTCTGTGCTCAAGATTCTTCAAAAAGAAAACTCCCTCTATACCCTTAAATGATTTTAAACTCAAATGTTTAAAGAATATGCTTTATTTAAGGGGGAGTTTAAAAAGAAAAATTAAAAATGTTCCAAATCATGCTAAAATGATCCGTCTATCTCTCCAAAAAGCTCTCATTTAATCAAGTTGATATCAAAAATATCACTACATGCTATTTTTGAGGGGGAGAAGACGTGATTAAAAAGTAATCAAAAGTTTAAAGATCGTGGATTGAATCTCAAAAGAGCTCTTAAAAAAGACTCAGCATGAACCCTCGAATTGACAAAAATTAAATGACCGTAATTGAAAAGACTTGTCCGGGACAGGTAATAATTTCAAGCTGGTCCATCCAGTGATGTAAACATGTCTCGCAAAGGACTTGTCCGAGTAGAATGTACCAATTCGAGAGATAATCTTTTGATATGACCGGGACGGGTAATAATTTCAAGCTAGTCTAACTAGTGATGTAAATGTGTCTCGCAATGGTCATATTAACTGAAAATTGATTAATTCAAAATGTGCGAACTCTACCCAACGTGTGCAAATTTATCTTAAAAATGCATGAGCACATGTGAAGGGGGAGTATTTCAGAAAATGAAAAAACTCTCGAAGTGTTATCCAAAAAGTGTTTTATGCATAAACACTTTGAGAGATTTTCACAAAAAAGGTTTTATGGCAAGTGATCTATAAATCTAGGATAATCATGGAGTAATAAGGTGATTATGGTTAGGTTTATGTCCAATGATCCGCCAAAGCCGGAGGGATCTACCCAAGGACAATTCCAATAGATTAGAATTAGAAGTCCTTAGGTTAGGTTGAAGAATTAAAAAGAAAAGTTTAATGAAAGGGTGAAAAGAAATAGCCCTCCATGAAACTTAAGGCAGAAACCGGGTCAATACATCTGCTATCGGTATTCACTAAGGTGATACTTATATTGAAGACAAAATGTCATGGACCCAGTGACGCGCTGCATGAAGGAATGAAGAATGAAGGATCAAGTTAAAGACAAAGTGTAACTACAAAGTCAAAAAGGCTAATCAAGATGTCAAGAACAAGTTCATCTATCAAATGATGAAAGAATATGGGGAGATTGTTAGCATAAGTATACAGTCCAAGATGTATGAGTATGTTGGAGGACACGACGCTTATCCACACGAAGATTTTGATCAAGGCAAGATCAACCACAAAAGACGATACTTTGAAGATCACATTGCATGAAGGAATGAAGAATGAAGACTATTCTACATCGACACACAAAAGATCAAGACATTGAAGACAAAAGACCTATCACTGGGAGCATAATTGAAATGACCATCCCTTAGGGCGAGATTGGTAGCAATTAAATTATTAGTCAAGTGATGGTCATTTGTAATATTTGTAATATGCGTGTCGTGTAGTTAGTTAAGTATAGGAAGGATTTGTGTTGGAATTTATTTAGAAATGTCCAAGTAAAGTGTATAAGCCCAAGTCCAACATAAAGCCCACCAAGCCCACAAAAGCCCTTTAGGGCGCCGGCCATGTTGGCTATATAAGCACACTCTCACCTTCATTTTTTGTTTGCCTCTTAGTCTTGTGTAGGTAAGAGTGTGTAAGTGTGTGTGTGTTCTCTCATGGTTTGTATTTGTCTTTCTCTTTTGAAGCAACGAGTAATATACAACGAGTAATATTCCATATCATATAATCCACATACTTCTTCTCTTCATCTATATTACTTCTAGTTGAGTGTCACGTTATTATATAGAGTAGTTGTAGTGATAAAGTAGTGTAGATCTAGTCTTTACAGAACCATCACCCACTCATGGCGAAGCGCATTCCTCAGGGACTGACCTTAAGGAACAGGCAGATCAATCCTAGTCTGCTGGAATAGAGGGGTCAGGTCTTGACCACAACAAAGGCAAGCCCTCTTCTGAGGGGGAGCCGGATACTAACCAGGTTCCAACTCTTGCTGATTTACATATGCTTATTGATGAAGAATCAGAAGAGGAGGTGGTGGAATTTGAAGAAGATGATGTTCTTGCTGTTGGGGAAGATATGGATACTGATGACCATCTTCTCACTGATAACTCTCCTCGGCGCACTGAGCCACAACCTTCATCTCCTCCTCCTTAAGAACAAGAACCCCAACAACAACAACCCAACTCCCCATCATCATCATCATCATCATCATCTCATCAGGAACAATCATCAGGCTCATCTTCCTCTGGCTTCAGAGAACTTGACACCGTCAAGCCAGTGACTGAAAGAACCCTCTTCAAGGTTTTTGATTGGCACAATGAATGGCTTTATGCAAGACTAGAAGACAACATATGGGACAAACACACTGAAGCAGCAGCATCCTATGCTGATTTTAGAGCCAATGTTGAAGAATTTCAGGGTCTCACCAAGGAAGCCAGAGCCTCCACTGATAAAGGTGTCAGTGACTTGAAGACATCTATTGAGAAGCTGGGTACTAATGAGGGAACTCATTTTGCCTCCATTCTTCAGTCTCTGACCAACATTCAGGCTGAGTTTAAAGATTATCCAGTTCTGATTACAAAGTTTACTGATTTCATGGACTCCCACAAGTCTACCTCAGCAATACTCAGTGAACTCCTCAAATTATTCAAGGAGGTAGACTTCCCAGCTCTCAAGTCTCATCAGGAAGCTGTTGCCAAGACTTTCACTAACCAAGAACTCAAGCTCTCCTCCATCTCCTCATCATATGATGAACTCACCAAAAAGTACAATGAACTGGTCTCATGTTACACCAGGCAGATTTCCACTCTCACTTCAGATCAAGTGACAATAAGCAAGGACCTCTCAAGCCTGAAGAGTGAGACCAGTGAAATCAAAACACTGGTCACTAACATGTTCATGCTACTAAAGTCTGCCTCTTTTTAGTCTGCTCCTTCAACAGTTGTTTCCACTGCAGCTCCAGCAACTGTTGAGGGGGAGAAAGCTGCTCCAACAAAGCCTACACCAGTACAACAATTATTCAGGCAGTTGGATCCACACAGGAAGCCATGAAAAGATGGTCAGACTCCTGAAGACCAAGCTCATGAAGACCAAGTGATAACTGATGTTGTACCAATCCAAAGCTTCATGGCTGAACCAACAACAACATCAAGAATCACAACTGCAATGGTGATTTCATTAGTTTCTCCTCTCACTGAAAGCACTCCAACTCCAATCACCACTGATGCCACAACAACCACCACAAGTGTTCCTGAGCCCTCCTCCTCAGCACCCCAGCCCATTAACAAAGGGAAGGGGATCAAGGAATCCGGAGACTCACCTCCCAGACTAGTGCCAGCTCTGAAAGAAGTTCAACAAGATCCTGATGCACAAGTGCTCATTTATATTGTCTTACCTAATGGGAAAGTATTCAGAGGGACTCATGATGAAGTGACTGCTGTAATGGAAAGGGAAGACAAGATTAAAGTTGAGTTACTCAGTAGGCCCGTCATTGCAGAAGTGTCCAAGGAAGTGATCAAGGAGACAGATCAAAGTATCAGGGGAGAACAATTCATACAATTTCAGGCTTAACTCATCAAACAACACAACCTGAAAGTTAAGCTTAACAGTGAGAAGAAGAGGAGAAACTATGAGAGGTATGTATGGACGATGACCAAGACCAAGGGTGAAGGTCCCATCACTGACATAATCATTCATGCCAACACCAATCCTCTTGCTATCACTATCCAAAGTGGTGAAAGGGTGTATGAGAAGAATGCCCCCTTCAATTTTTCAGAATTTGGCATCAAAGAATGGGACATGATGGGACCCATCCTAAACAAGAAGAAGAAGAGGTGCATCCCTGACCTATTGGAAGCCCTGGGAAAGAAATATGAAGAATTGGAAAGAGTAGCCAAGAGTCTTGGAATTGATCATCAACAAGCACTTGCATCTCAGGGTCTCACAATTCCTGAGCCCACTAAGAGCATTGGAAAGAAAAGGAAGGCAATAGAGCTGGAGCCTGAACGCTTTATTGCTGGACTTCACTACCAGAGGCTTCTCCCTGAAGGTGTTAAGTTCGTTCACAAAAAGGTCATCAAGCGTCCTGAGTTTGGAATATTCTTCATTGATGAATTTGGTCAGCAAGCATTTCAAAGAGTCAATGACATACATCTGGTGGAGACCACAACACTGCTGGCTTATAAATTGATGGCACTTCACTATAAGAGCCCTGAAAATGATGAGTTCATAAGACTGATGGATAAAATGATCAGTGAGAGGCCTGATAAAGAAGTTTTGTTAACAAAGAAGTCAAAGTTTGAGCTCATGGGAATTAAGGAAGTCTGAGTACTTAATCCTTAGCTATTTTGTATTAGTGATAGGACCAATGTAATTGATGAATAAAAGATGGCTTATGTTTTTTTTTAATCAGTGTCCTTTAAATTGCTTTATTGTATCATCAGTGTAAGAAGAAGTCTCTTGCTCACTTACACTAGTAAAAAACAATTAGGCTATATTTATATCCAAATAGGGGGAGACAGTTGGGTCACTTTAGTGCCCAAGTCACTTTAATCTAAGATTTGAACAAAATATAACCTAAGTGTCACATAAAAAATAACGACTTCAAGTCACTGAGTGAACAGTTACTCAGTGGGTCACCTTCAGGAAGCCTAGGACGAGTCTAAGAAGAAAGCCTCTTCATTCAGTGAGGCGGAACTCAGTGAATAGCACCTAAGCCAAAGAAGAAGGTGATGGGTTCAGTGAGTAATGACAATAACTCACTGAACCCCAAGACTCCTCAACAAATATGAAGACTGAAGATGGAAGACTGAAGACTGAAGACCTGAAGGCTGAGGAAAGGCGGGACAAGGTGATAAATGTTTGAAAGGATAAGGAGAAGTCCTTATCAGTCTAAAGTCAAACTTTCTCTAAAAGGATAAGGATCAGAACAGTGTCATCAGTGTTCCTCAGAAATCAACCTTGTCCTATACACAAAATAGGTTCTTGTAACAGAGACAAAATACGTATGTCTTTTGTCAACACTAGCTTAGGTCATCTTTGTCTGTATCACAACGGTTGGAAAATACTTGTGTATAAATTGGAATCATAAGATGGAGTAAAAGCTTGACAATTTTGTGCACTAAATGCTTAGACATTCACTAACAACTTTTACTCCTCCAAATAGCAACCTAGTACCTGAGATAGCTCAGTAGGTTCAGTGTAGTTGCTACTTAAGCTTAACTTAAGTTTAGTGAGGAGTCATACCATACTTGTCATTTCAATCCCAAGTGTTATCCCGCAAACACTTGGGTATAATTTTTTGATTGATTTCTAATAAGAATTAAACATTGAAAATCTTGTCTATTTACTTTTACGTTTTCTTATAACTGTCAAAGAATATCATCACATCACTTTACCATGGAACTCGGTTAGTTTAACTTCATAGTTAACTCTAACAGTGTAAAGGCAACAACACGTCATGACCAAGCAATTAAGCTATTCACTAAGTATTTACACTTAGATTAGTTGAGTGATTGAGTGTTTTCATTTCCTATTTCATGAGGTGTTTGGTTATGCATACTTTGATTAAGTAATTGTAAGGTAATGTCTTCTCAATTCTTATTTGAATATATCTTTCCTAAATTAAAATCAAGATTCTATTTGAGGACAATTGGAAGTCAAGTAGGGTGATATATGATATTATCAAATTAGTTCATATTTTATATATCATTTATCCTATGATTATTGCTCCAAAGTGTTGTTTTTATATAAAACTTTATACTTAATGCTTATATATTTGTATCTGATGAAGCGAAAAGTGTACCGCTTTTAAGGGGTCATTTAAGCCCGAAATCGTATTTATTTGATCAAATATTGCCCTAAATCGTTCCTTTTGTCATTTTAGGTACTTTTGAGGAGAAATCTGGAAAAGGAGGCATTTTGGACGTTTTTGGAGCAAAAAGTGAAGAAAACGGCAAAGTCTCAAGAATCGACTAAAAGTTACTCTTGACGGCGTCATAATTTACTCTTGACGGCGTCATGCCTTGGCAAGAAAAGTTGGACGTGAAATTTACTCATGACGGGCCAGTGAAAATAGCATGTAAATTCTGACGGCGTCACGCTTTAACTTGATCAAGGGCGTCACGGCTTAAATCATAAGGGGACGGCGTCACGTTCAAGGTTCGACGGCGTCAAGCCTTGATAAGCCAGAATGGATTTTTGAAGAGCTAAAGAGGGACGGCGTCAAGAAGGTCATCCGGGAACCCTAAAAGCGGCGAGGTGACGGCGTCACAATCCATAAGGTGACGCCGTCAGATCCAAAAATCTATATATAGTTTTCTAATTTTTTGTCATTTGGGAGAGCTTAGTGTGTGGAATTTTGGGATAAAACCCTAAGACGATTTTAGCTACTTTTTCAGGGCTTTTTGCCTTGAGATCTTCCATGTTTCATTGAAAGATAAGTTATCAATTAATCATTCAATATGTCTATGTGTTGTTTGATTCTATCTTATTCTTGTCTTTTGTTTAACATGTTAGGCTAGATTTATCTTGTGTTTGCTTAGATCTAATGAAACCTAGCTATTGATTATTGGTTGTTAGTGTGTTGTTAGTTGTATGGGATGATTGTTTATCTATGTTAGACTTAAGAAAACTGGCTAACTTCCTATTCGGTAACTTGCTTGAACGTCTTAAGAAACATGAACCAAATGCGTACTAAAGGTTTTTATGGTTGTATTTAATGCACAAGCGAATTCTAGTGATCCCATGTTAGGAGCTTCCTAGCCGGCTCGACATAGGAGTGAAGTAGGAGCTTGTAGAGTTGGGGAAGTAAGTACGCCACCCCACGAATGGTATTAAGGAATACACCGGTCATCCACGCGACTAATACACACTAATTAACCGGTAAAAGATAGTTAGGGAGTAAGGAAATCTAAGTAAACACATTTCTCTACACATAAGTTTCTCACCACATTTTATTTTCAGTTATTTATTTTATTTGCATTCGTAGTAATTTGGGTTAGTTGACTAGCAACTAATTCCGCCCACTCCTTCAAACCCAAGATTTTACTTGCTTTCATAAAAAAATATAAAAACATAAAAAGAATCTTCCTCAACCCTTAGACCTAATTAGAGTAGCCTTTCATACCTAACGAACACTATTCCCTGTGGAGAACGATCAATCCCCCGTACTTACCACTACACTATACTACATCGGTCAGGTACACTGCCTGGTGGGGTTGTAAGCCTCTTGAGATCCCTCGAGAGGTAAAACCTGTTGTAAGGTTACAAAACCACGCATCAGTATCATAGGTAAAAATGGAGCAATTAGTGAAAAAACATGGAAAGTGACATTTATTAAAAAATAAATGAAGATTGTGTGTCATATATCCAATGGCATATCCAAGTTATCATATACGCCGTATACACACGATGCCAAGAATTCAACGAGGTCAGCTGAAGATCGATACGGCGTAACCATTTGTGGTGATACGCCGTATACGTGGTTAAAGACGCACGTTGGATAATCATTATTATTTTAGCCGATAATCATTATTTTATCCGATATGACGTATCCATTTTTGGATACTCCGTATCCATGACGGGTTTTAAGAAGCTTATAAATACACACTAAAACGATTTTAGGGATATCATTCTCTCACCCCTAGATGACGCAAAGGCAATTCTTTTTTCTTTTTTTCAACGAAAAAAATTATTAAACACTAGCAAGGAGCTAGAAAAAGAAGTACAAATAAGGAGCTAACAATAGATTTTGGATCTAGTTAGTCCAAGAAATGTTCAACTTTCTATATCTATTTGAGAACCAGACATAAGAAAGTTTACAATCAAAAATGTCATGCCAAATAAGCCATTGCGAAACTTCCAGATATACCAAGTCATGACACCCAAAATAGACTGTACTATATGCTTAGCGTGAGGATTAATTCAGAGATCTTCTACCCATTCGAAACTAGCAGCAAACGAATTGATGGTAGGAAAGGAGAGATCCAACCTCACAAAGACTTTATGCCAAATCTCAGAAGCTAACGGGCAATTCCATAAAACATTTTCTATGAGCTCCGGACTTTGCTTACAAACAAGACATAGAAGGGAATTTAATGCAATACCTTTCCTGCTTAGATTCCAATGTGTGCGAAGGAAATCTCGCAAATCTCTCCGAATCATAATGTTACCTTTTTTAGGATATGATCCATCTAGTAGGGGTATGAACATCCAGCAAAATGATATTATCGATATGAACATGAATTTCTTTAATGGGAAAAGAATTGGTTCCTCGAATAATCCATTCCTAAACATCAGGAGTATCATAAATCTGAGAATTATGCAAAAGGTCAAAAAAGAGCTTAGAGCTGAGAGTACAAAGAACCTCCTATAATTAGCCTCGACCACGACCATGACCATGCCCATGATTTATTGAAAATTGTGTTTATTTGTTTGTTTGTTCATTCATTTTCGTCCTTGTTAAAAATTACTTATAGACTGCAGTTACGTCGTATTTTCGATTTTGAATACGGCGTATCCATTGATATGACGTATTGATAATTTTTTTGGATACGGTGTATCCGGGGTATGTAACCAAATATATATATATATATATATATATATATATATATATATATATATATATATAGGGAGACTTTCTTGCGAGAACCATCTTATCTGCGAGAACTGACAGAACCACCAAAAACATACATGCACGCCTTTTAAAATAAAATAAAAATACATGCAAATCATCAATAATCGTAAGTATCCACCTATGTTCTTCAATATCATCATTAACTCATCCTCTTTTTCACAAAAACCTTACACACGGCCGCAATATTGTCATTGCACGCCTTATAAGAACATACATGCACACCTTCAAAGAAAAATTTTGTATTTCCAATTTCTTATCAAATTCTTTAGAACAACCATGTTTTTTTTAAAACATATATGATGTTTTTAGAACATATGTGCAAAAATACAATTATTGAAGGCGTGCATATATGTTTTTGGTGGTTTTGTCAGTTCTCGCAGATAAGATGGTTCCCGCAAGAAAGTCTCACTATATATATATATAGGGTCCCTTTCTTACGAGAACCATTTTAACTGCAAGAACTGCGAAAACCACCTTTTTACAACTAATAATACACAATGTACATCATTTAATGCTCCATATGATTTTGTTATTTTTATTTAATTCAAAAGGGCATATTAGTAAAAGACATTTTCATATTATTTTTGTTTTTTTATATAATTTCCGTTTTTTTTAAATCTTAAAATTTCGGAGGTTTTTTTTTTTTTTTTTTTTTTTTTTTTTTTTTTTTTTTTATGGTAACATTTTTTCAAATAGTCATGGTGCATACATGTTTTTTATACCTAATCATTAGTTATTTTAAAATCTCATGGTGCAAGCATGTTTTTTTTCCCCAAATAGTCAAGGTGCATACATGTTTTCAGTTAGTCCAAAGTGCATATATGTTTTTTTTTTCCCTTTCAAGATGCATATAGCTTTTTTTATATAATGAAATTTATAACAAACCAAGAACATAAATGTTATATACAAACTTCGATATCGATTGAAATACAATTAAAATACAAATTTCTAAAATCATAAATACATGAATCTAATCGATCTATACACGTGAGCACTAATAGCCGTCAACATTTTTTCAAAAGTTGGACATACATGCACACTTGTAGCCGTGACCATTCTTGTAATTACACCTGATACAAAGAAAAGTACAAAAATTAGCAACCATAATATTATTAAAAATTATACATGTACATGAGTATATGTATGTTTTAGGAAACATACTTGTTTGGCAAACACAAAACATATATGTTTTATACGTAAACATATAATCCAAACATAAAACATATATGTTCTATAATCCAAATAAAAACAAGCATTTACATGTACGAACCCAAATAAAAACAAGCATTTACCAATCGAACATACATGTTTTACTAATCGAATTTGACTTGTCATTTTTTTGTCCAAAACTCACAGGTCAAGAGCCTTAACTGAAACCAATTAATTAGCTTTGAGGTGATGTATCAGAAAAGTCAAGAAAGATGGACTCAAAAACTTTTAGCTCTTAAGCACATAACTCGATTAGTAAAATGCCTAAAGCCACAGCTTATGACAAACCCAAAATCATTTAAGGGATTATATATTGACTTTGAATAATAAAACTTATGGTTAACCTCGAATATTTCTCACTGCTCACCGTTAACAAATCAAATCTTTCCACCAAATCTTATGGGTTTTGGTCACTTTTAATATGAAGGTCAATTTAAAACCCCATAGCAAGGTACCAGACAGATGTAAGTGAAATAGAAAATGAAGGTCATTTGACCTGTGAGGTCAAGAACATACATGTTTTACTAATCGAACATACATGTTCACCCTAGTTACACACATGTTTTACACCATAATTCATCCCAGTTACACTAATCGAACATACATGTTTTACTAATCGAACATACATGTTCACCCCAGTTACACACATGTTTTACGAATCGAACATACATGTTCACCCCAGTTACACACATGTTTTACGAATCGAACCCAAATAAAAAACTCACCAGCCATGTTTACATGTACGAACATCACCAAATAAAAAACTAATACTTTCAACTAGCAACTATTCACAACAGTACGTTTAACGCGCAATAACAAACGAAACCTAAAAATCAATACGATTAAGGCGCAATGATGCATCACGTCCAAGATTCATACACAATTAATAAAAAAAATTATAGTCATCAGCAGGCACGTAAATACCTTTTTACTGATGGGATGGAACCTTTTTTGGTTGTGGTGATACGCTCCTGAAGGCCTCCAAGATCTGTTGCTAATGTCGGTTGATGACACCACTTTCAATCATTTCTCGGTACAAATCATTTCCCTCCCGTGTTCGCTCACCAACACCAGCAAACACCGAGAAACCACCTGATCAAAGTAAACAACAAAATCCATTCTATTTTAATCTTGCTCGCCTTATATTAATAAGCTTTTAATTAACCAAAAAAGTAAAAAAAAAAAAAAAACAAACCATGGGCCTTTGCGATATTGTTAATAAGCTCCATAATGAGCACTGTCTTCCCCACACCAGCACCACCAAACAACCCGATCTTCCCACCTCTTTGATACGGAGCAAGTAGATCCACAACCTACAAATGGAAACACAAATTCAACACCATCCCTACGAGCGTGCTGTTAATCACAAACATAGGGGTGAGTTCTTTTGAGATTTACATCAGATCCATATGAATAAGAAAATAGGCGGCTAGGGTTTTTTGTGTGTCTGTGAGAGATGGAGGAGATACGTATTTTTTTTGTTTAACTGATTGATTGTTAGATCCAATAAAAAGGGACGGTTTATTTGGAGATAAATGTAGTTTTACTTTCTTACCCTTGCAGTCCTTCCAGCATGTTCCTTTATTTACAATTATGCCACCTTTGCTTATATCCATTGATCAAATATCTAATGGCTAAAAAGTGGTTTTCGCAGTTCTTGCAGTTAAAATGGTTCTCGTTTGAAAGTTACACTATATATATATATATATATATATATATATATATATATATATATGGAATATATATATATATATATATATATTTTAATTTAATTTTTTTTGTATTTCTTTTATCATATGCTTATTCTACTGATATTCCTTTGTTTATTCTCTGGTAGTGCATGACTTGGAAGTCTAATCCTGATTTTGTTTTGCCTTTCGACAAACCCAAGAGAGAATTTCACTCTAGATTCTAGAAGGAAGTTTTTTGACAAGGAAATACTGCACATTCGAATTCACCGAAATTCGATCCATTTGCTCATCCTATCAACCATGTTTTCAACAACTTAGTTTTTGAAAAAGAATCAAAAGAAGAAGAAGTCATGGAAAACATCGTCAACATGACCATGGAGAAATACATGGCTAGGACCCGAATTGATTTTGGTCCTAGAGTAGTTCGACTAGCCATTAACACAAACACCGAGTGTTAGTTGAAGGGCCAATTTCTGAAGGAGCTTCATGAGAAAACTTTCAGAGGGGATGAAAATAAAGATGTTAACGAGCACATTGAGTAATTCCTTGAGATTAACTTGTTTCACGCGTCGAACGTGACTAAAGACCAGCTTATTTTACGAGTGTTTCCAAAACACTCATGGGGCAAGCTAGCTGTTGGCTAAAAAATGAAGCTGCATGTATTATCATTACATGGGAAATCTTAAAGGCTAAATTTATGAGCAACTAGTGTTCGCCCTCTAAGGCAACAAAGAAGATGGAAGAGATCTACAATTTTCAACAATAGATGGATGAAACCCTCTATCGAGCGTGGGAAAGGTATAAGGACTTACTCTTGAAATGTCCTCAACATGATCAGTATACCGAATAGATAGTGCTAGAGTTTACAAGGTCTTGGATGTTCCAACACATCAAATGCTGGATTCTCAGGGGTCGATCCTTGCCAATGGTAAGAGAGCCATTCAAGAAATGGATGATCATTCACAAATGTGGTATGATTGAGCGAGTACTAGGTGAAAAGGTGGTGATAATTAAGATGGTTTGACAACTATAACCGCTCAGCTTAATAACTTGGGAAGAGAGATGAAGAAAGTAGCGGAGAAAGTGCATGCAATACAGGTAGGTTGTGACTTAACGCGATGGACCTCACTTGGCCAAGGATTTCCCTTTGAAAGAGGAAGGTAAATAGGCCGAGGAGGCATACTATAGAGACAAGGGGCACTGGGCTACTTTGTCAAGGAAGAGAACAAGCCATCGTTTCAAGAGAAGAGGCAAAACATTAAGGACATATAGAACAAGTTCATGACAGAGTCTACTAAGAGGTATGCAGACATTGACGTACTAGTTAAAGAGATTCGAGCATTAACTGATGTGGCACTAAGGAATTAAGGAGCATCGATCAAGACTATCGAGAATCAGGTTGGACATATTGCTAAAGTACTTCAAGAGAGATTCTCGGGAAACTAATCCTAGAGACCATGCGAACGCAATTACAACAAATGATGGTCTAATTTTTCATTCTTCTTTATTCCTATTTATAATCATGTTTCTAGTGTGTCTAGTGTTGTTTAACATGTTGACCAACATGTTCGTGTGGATGATGTGGCAAGTAGGAGATATGTGTTGCCTAAGCCAACACTAGTGGTCGAGCCGTATAGGCCACATGTTCCTTTCCCTATGCGATTGAGGGAAGTGAATGATGTCGATCAGGACAAGAAATTCTTGTCCAATTTGAAGAAACTGCACATCAACATTCCTTTCGTCGAGGCTTTGAAGAAGATGCCCAAATATGCTAAACATTTGTAGAAAAACAAGTCGAAGCTGGAAGAGTCATCTAAGTTAACAATGGACGAGAGGTGCTCTAGTGTATTATAAAACAGGTTTCCTTCTAAGGAAAAGAACTATAAAGTTTCACTTTACCTTGTAGTATAGGTAATTTATCTTTTGGTAATGCTTTGGTTGACTTAGGAGCTAGTACAAGTTTGATGCATTAGTTAGTTTTTGCTAAGTTAGGTTTATAAGGGTTTACACCAACTTGTTTGAGTATTGAGCTAGCTGACATGTCAGTAAAATTTCCTAAAGGTATTGTTAAAAATGTGTTGGTTAAAGTGGATAATTTTTTTTCCCTTTGACTTTCTTATCCTAGATATGAATGAGGACCTTAAAGTTCCAATCATTCTAGGATGCCCCTTTTTTGCAACAGCTCATGCAAAAATTGAAGTTTTTAATACACGGAATTCTTTGAAAGTAGGGGATGATAAAGTCCTTTTAGGGGATAAGTTTGTTAGTTTAAATGCTACTTATGTTTGTTGCATTAATACTGTTTATGCACCAGGTTGTGTTTGTGTGCTGGAAATCTAGGAGGAAGAGCAGAAGGAAGAATTTGATATTCTCCAAATTTTAGATGATATTTTCACATATAGTGTGTATAGTTTTGTGGATAAAATATTAATATGTGTATATCTAGAATCGAACTCGAGACCACGGGATTGCACACTTTACGTATGAAGAATTAATGGATAGTAATTAATATATAAAACGTTATATATTTAATTATTAAAACACAAAATAACGACTAATGGACATTAAGTAGTTAACGAAAATTGACTAACGATCGTTAAATGATTATGTAAAGGACTAGAGTGAAAAATAGAAGTCTGAAAAGTTCCGGAAGCCCCTAGGGCGGTTTAGACCGATCGGCATGGGCTTGGGGAAACCCAATCCCATTCCAACTTATCTTCCAAATCTTCTAACTATATATGCAAGGCTTAGGGTTATTTGTTCAATACCTCTTGTGCACTTGCTATAACCCTAAACTTTCTCTTCTCTTTTCCTTGGTGAGGCCGATCGACTAAACACCCTCTAAGGGCCAATCGGTTTTGGTTTTTGCCAAAACGAAATTGTTTGGTTTAATTTGTGTTTAATTACTAGCATAAACATTAATTCGGTTATAGTACGTGTGTACAAGAACGTGGTATTAACTCACTATAGTTAATATCTTGGATTGAATTACAAAATGGTAAGGGGTAATTCGTTAATCCAATTCTTGATCTTGATTGAAGGATTATTGAAATTGATTCTTGTTTAGCTAGAATTACAGGTACGTTTACTTTATTATTCGGTTAATTCTTTATGTGTTAAATTGATCCTACACTTCCGCATGTGTATGATGATTATGTGTTTAATTTATGAACTTGTCATGCAATTAAAATCCAACAGTGGCATCACGAGCCGTTCTAACATGTAATTAATTACCGAAACACATAAAAAACGAATCTTGGATTGCGTTTGATGTTAGTCGAATTTTTAGGGTTTAAAAATCGAAAACCCTAATTTTTTAGGGGGGGGGGGGCGATGCCCTAATTATATAAAAAAAAATAGTTTTGTTGTTTTGAAACCCTAATTGTAACATGCTTATGTGTTTAAGTTGCGTATCTTGTGACTTGTGTTAATCCATGATGAAACATGCATGTTTGTCATGGATTATGTTTGATTAATTGTTAAGTTGTTTTATCACATGTAATTTTTTGATAGATATAAAATTGGGGAAGACCTCAATTAAATATATTAATGAATCTATTATGTGCAATATGGTATATATTTGCTATGACTAACCTAATCGATACGCCGATGCATGTGGCTCACTTACCATTGTAAGTGATAGTCTTAGTTAAATATATGCATAATTAAACATATAATGATTATTAATAGGTTTTAGCAAACAAATTTTGCATGTGGCTATTTGTTTGCATAAATTAATTGTTAAGTTATGTGCGTTATTTAGTTGTTTATTTTTATTATTACTTGTTTTTTTGTTTAATTGTATGACACGTTGTAAGCAAAAAAGGGTAATTTTTTAATAGAAAATAAATGGACTAAATAATGGTGAAACTTGATATCATAAATTATGAATCTTGCAAAGTCTTATGTGTCGATAGTGGTTCGCTTCGAACGGTAATTTGCTCCCAGGCGAGACTAGCAAGGTTATAATTTATAACATATTTTTAAGACTTAAAGTCATAAACTTTTAATTGAGTGATGAGTTTTTGTACCAATAGTATGAACGGCTCACCCAGTTCTGACAAACTATAAGAGGGGTTTAAGGAGGATTGACATTAAATTGTCAAACCAAAAGAGACGCGTTTTTAATTGGCACCTGTGCTGACGTTTGTCTCTCCACTCCTTTGTGCGTCAAATTAGAGCTACCAAGTACGACTATTTTATGTAAAATTATCTTAAGGGTGAATTGACCTCAATTCCATGTGCAACTTTGTGGTAATTATCCGAATAACTTGAGTCTTTTGACTCATGCAGTAGTAGGATATAGTGGGCGATAATTGTAGGTAATTCATTGATCGGTGAACCCAATACCTCAATTAAAACTTTGTAGATTTAATCTTAGCTTAAAATTGGTAAAATAAAAAAGTTTTGAAAAACTTATGATACGAAGATGTGTGCATGCTTCTTCGTACATATTTTGATTGACATATCAAAATTAGTACCCTAAAATTTAAGTTCATGCCATCTAATTATAAGAAACACTTAAAGTTATTATTTAGCCTAAGTGAGACCTTACCTAGATTTTAATGACAAGGTAAATTTCCGTTAATGCGTGAGACCATTGATGGAGAATTTACAGTTTCTAAATTAGACAACTTAATTAAGTTGTTAGTGAGACCTAGAAACTTAAGGCATGAGATGAGATGAAACATGCTTACTTTGAAACTTGTATTTGGCAAATGTAAATCCCATAATGATCTAGGAATTGGAAATTATTTGCCAATTATTGTTCGATAAATTACCATATTTTATACTTTCATTACTAGCAGATCAACTGATGTAGTGAAATTATGTAAATTTGGATCCTAGTTTTCAAGAAAATTCAATGGTTATATGAATATTTCCTTGGGTATTTTATTTTCTTGAAAAGTTATATTATCAGAAAACTAATATTTGAACTTTTTCTGTAGAAATGGCTCAACCTGATAATGTTGTACTTAGTTCCGTGTTCAAAAACCATTTTGAACGGGAAAAATTGACTGGCCCGGAAGTAATTGTTGATTTGATCAATAAATTATATAGCTGTAAGCAGGGTGAAGGTAAACCTGTTAGTGATCATGTGTTGGAAATGAAGAGTTACATGGACCAACTACATCAGATCAACTACATCTACCCGGAAAATGTATGTGTGAACTTAATAAACAGATCCTTGAACAAGGATTTCTCTGGTTTTGTTCGAAACTATAACATGCATTGCGCGGGGAAAACAGTCACAGAGTTGCTTGCAATGCTTGTGGACTATGAGAAATGTTTACCAAAGAAGGAAGTTACTCCTCAGGTATTAGCTATACAAGGAGGTAGGATACAAAATCCAAAACCGCAGGCGAATAAGAAGGGTAAGGGAAAGGTTGACAAGGGTAAGCAAGTTATGGCCTGTAAAATCCTAAAATCCGGTTTCCCAATTTTCTATATAATTTGAAAATTTAAGCTAAGAATTATGAATATTAGTAGGAATTTAAAACTTTATGTCATATGATAATAAATTAAAATGTAATTTAACCTAAGTCTATCTAATTAACTAAAGGGTATAATTTATTTCTAAGTCATAAACGACTTACTCCCTTTATGTCAAACATATAATATGTTCCTTTGTCTTGTTTCATCCGAATATATATACTACAACTTACCATATTTATTGCCAAATTAAGGATAATACCGTATAAACATTTTGATACCTATCCCTTTATGTCAGCCTCTAATCAACCGATTTTTCCTCTAGTGATTGATCCAAATTTTCCTTTGTTTCCAACTTTAGAGACACGCTTTCCTTGCTAATACAAAAAGAAATCCGAGCTTATCTTCCCATACGCGTTAGTATTTTTTTTTAAAGATATGATTGTATAAAATTTTGGCCCACATACACGTACACCTCACATATTCATCAAACCCTAAATCTCTAATATGTCGCCTGAAAATAACGAGCTCTGGTTACCTATATGTCATTCCATCCTACTGTTGTCGAGATCAGTTATGCCCTTGATTTATTTCTGAAACTAAACTCTAAACAAAACTCCAACTCATAAACACATTCGCATAAGAATAGGTGAGTGGTGAGAGTCGATCGAGAATTCAGTTTATGTTACTAGTACAAGATCAGTTCCTACTGTGGTTCGAGTTGAACGTCAGGGGTTGGGTTTCGGTTCGGCCTCACATCACGGTGTTGGGTCACGAAGGGGATCTCTATAGTCGGGTTACTATCCATGATCAGGTTCGAGTTGGCATTTTACGTCCTGTACTAGAGTGCTACTATAGTTTGCATGATCGTATCGTGATTGGTTCGGGTAGTGCTTGGGCTCGGTTCAAGCTTTTCATGCGTGGGTTGCAGCTTAATCCCGATTCGCCGAATGGTTATGGAAATGGTAGTGTGTGGGTGATATGCCTACTGTCGTATGTTGGTTCGTGTGTGGAGTTGTGGGTGTCGATCGTGTGTCTAGCTAGTTGTATCTTCATGATCGTGTCCTTGTTTCGGGTTCGACCTCAAACTCAGCCTACCCTCGTTTGGCTTAGAGGCTAAAAGTGAGATCGCATGAAGGTTTAGTTCGTGATTTGAGCATAGTTTTGGGCTCATCTATTTGTATATGAGGGTGGTGAGTTTCGATCATATTTTGTTAAGTTCTAGTTTGCATTCAAGTTGGTGTTGTGCGACTCGGATTTGTGTTCGATCTCGAACTGTTTGTTGACACAAAGGTATATCGTGACTCTAACTCTATGATGAACTCAAAGAATCATACGCTATATAAGTGACCCTAGTTGTATAACTTTATGAGTTTATAGAAATAAAACTACACCAGCATATTGTTCACGTGCATGTGATGACATTAAGATCAAATCCAATGGACATCGATACGCACACACAAACGATATTAAATATGTGGACTAAACTTGTATAACGATTTAAGAAGCATGTAAACTAAGGGATTCAAAATACCAAATGTTATTAATATACGCATGGTTGGGTTTGTGTTTTGTACAAATATTAAATATGCATGCATGATGGTTCTAAACAATGAAAAGGGTAGGTATGGTATGTGCATGTATATGTAAAAAGGAAAGCATGGGTCGGGTTAAATTGTGTCGTGTGTGAGTATTTTGTGATAAGGTCAAACATATGTTATATAAATTGTGAAACGACGGGGTCTAAAATTATCATCTTAATATAAAATTATAGCATAGACTTTAAAATAATTTTATTTGACATTTTTAACATTTAATTTTTGATAATTTACATTTTGACCCTAAACTTTACTAAATTGACATAATTAACCCTAAGCTATTATAATTGTCATTTTAAACCTTAAATATTATTAATTTTCAATTATAACCTTAAAGTATTAAATTACTATTTCGGAAAACTTACTAAATATGAAAAGTTACTAAATATGAAAAGTTACTAAAAATGAAAAGTTTCTAAAAATAGAAAGAAACCTATGAAATCTGATTAAAATGAGTCTATAAGTAATACGTGATTATTAATTCGTATAGGTTCCGTGAAGAGGGAGTAACTTCTGTTTCGTGTGCTTCTTGGTTATTTCATTCATTGTCTCTTTGTATAAGGTACATATACTCTTCCCTTTTTCAGTAAGGGTTCTGATATTCTATACATTGATTTTGAGTTATGATTCAGTTAAGAGTTCCCAAGCCATTGCTATGTTCCCTTTGAGTGAACCTTTGATATTACTTTTGATATGACTTTGAGATGCACCTTTTGATATATGACCTTTTGTGATGACTTTGAGACCTGACTCTTAGTTTGATACCCGAGCCATTTTGTGATTTTCCTAGCCAGGAAGGTAACCTGGCCATGTCTGTGATGCACCACTGGCATGACTCCCGTGTGGGGGAGTGATTTCTCACACCGTCCCTTTTATATTAACTGCCATGGCTACTTGAATTTGAGATTGACTTTGAGTATGGGGGCGTATGGATTGCAATCCTAGGTTCGTTTTGTTTAGTGGATTTAACTATGACTTTGAGTTTATGACTTTGAGGTGACTGGTGCTTGTGTGCAATACACGCCTTTCACATTTTCTGGGAGCTGATCACTCCACTATTATGATACATGAGGACACCCCTCATATTATCTGGTTGCCTAAGAGGTATCCCCTCTGATTGTGAGACTATGACTTTGAGATGTTGACTTTGAGATTATGACTTTGAGTTTCTGGGCTCGTGGTAGATGACTATCCTATATTTCCCTTACTCATCTTTTGCTTGCTTATACCTTATGACATTCCCATTGCCTATATTATATTTCTGTTTCGTTATTCTCTGCTTTGTATATGTATCTGTTCACTGAGCTCTCGTAGCTCAGCCGCATTTCTTTTCCTGCGGCAGGTTTTAGTAGGAAGCTGGGGATGAGTGGAGAATACCTTGGACTTAGAAGACTTGATAGTATTCTGAAGTAGAGATTATTAGAAGGATTTGCAACTACAGACTTAGTATTTAGTTTTATTTCCATTGTAACCTTGTAATCTTAGTATTTCATTTGTAACCTTGAAATTTATTGTATTACTATTGAAGTATGCTTTGTTTGATCTGATATGAAACCATTAACGTGACATCTTTACCCTTGCCGGGTTAGGGTGTTACAATTATGGTATCAGAGAGACAGGCTGCGACTCGTAATGCATTTACCCTTGACCTGTGAAGTTTGGACCACTAGGTTTCCACTGTAGGCGCTCATAAGATAACCTGTAAGAATTGCTTTAGGATTTCCCTATAGGAACTTAAGTTCTGACCAGTGAGGAATGGGTAGACTATAAGGCTTTTGGTTAAGTATCATTGCTTCCGCATCACTCTGATTTGTGCCTCTGCCTTTAGCTATGCCTTATAAGAACATTTGTTTCAGAAGCTAGAAAGTTTTGTAACCTAAGCTTAGTTACCAAGTAAGTTTGGAATACCTCGGAAACTACAGGGATACCTTACACCATTTAAGTTTCACCTCCTGATTTTGATTTCCACTTCCGATCTGTTTGATAAACAGTTTGATACCTTTCCGACCATCCCGAAGGCAATTGAAACATAATGTGTTTAACACATTCTATGAATTCATTACTCATACCGGATATAAAATGTATCATCTGATACTACTTGAATCTGCATAATCCATTACTACTCCTATGAGAACTCTGGTATTTTGTTAACCACATATATAGGAAGATTTGTTCCCTTCCTACGAATGATGAATTTTGTCTGCCAATCAGTCCCTTTGGAAGAATATGATGTTAATATTATCTCAGTATGGACTTATTGACTGAGCATGATGATGCTGGCAACTGATTCTCCATACACCTCACTTTTGACAACCATACGATGTTCGTGTCACCGATGATACACTCTCTACCTGTCACTTGTGCTAAGGAGCTAAACAAGATTCCAACACCGTGAACTGTTCGCTTATCTATCTCAACACTTTTGATGAACCATGTACTTGAATCTGATATATGAACTATCCATATGTTTTGACGACCGTATTCATTCTACGAATCCGTTTACTTTTGATATTTTTGATTTTGAGGTCTTTTGGTTATGGGTTGGCTGGCTCCTCATAAAGTTACCATAAACTACCGTATCTGATATGTGACCTTTAACAATCTACTTCATTCTACTTTTGTTATGATGACTCTCAACCGCTTAAATCTATTAAGATTAATGTTGCTATGGAAGCACAGACCCCGATCTCATTTGATTGTCAAGATTCTCCGAACACCTATTAGTATCCACCCTTAGAAAGCTCTGGCATTGGAGATATTTTGTTGTACAAAAATTTTTCGGTGTTCTCTGATGAACCTCTTGGTATTCCCTCCTGCTTGGGAAGTAGAGTTGGCATTGAACTGATCTCAGTTGACGAAACCATGGTGTCATAGAAGTTGAAGGAACTGAAGGAATATGATTTTGATCACCCTAGTGTTCCCCTTGGGGATGCTCCTGTTGGTTTTGAAGAAGAAAGAGGGAAGTATGCGGCGGCGTATCGACTATCGCGAACTCAACCGTATCACTATTCATAATCATTATCCATTTTTGCGTATCAATGATTGATTTGGTCTACCTTTGAAACTCCGTATCTGATGGCCTCATTTAGATTTGAAAGACTGAGGAAGCAACCATAAGAACTTCTAAGAAGGGGGTTATCTAACCGAGAGTAACCTCCGTGAAGCACTTCAGTGTTATTCGTGAAAAAGGAGGTAGGTGACGTGAAGTGGAGTAAAGTTTCCCTAAGATGATTCCTGAAGCTACTTTTGTACTCGTTATGATCATTATGAGCTTTAATGACACCAATGGTATTGGCTAACATATCAACTATTTTTACGCATCGGATGAAATCATGTCTTTCGCGAGTATTTGGACAAATTGTCATAGTATGACAGTGTGTTGTGTTCAGAGACGAAAGAGGAACATGTAGATAATTTTCGTATTAAGTAGAATGACCCTTTGTTCTGGAAGAGAAACTTTGATTGGCGTTCAGAGATTGTAATAGACAACACTACCATGTAGAAGGACCAAGATTGAAGACCGTTATCGGAGTTAGAAACCATGTAGAAGAGTAGTAGAAGATGTTCGCGACAGGCGTTACCATGGAAGAAGCATATACGAAGAAGAGAGATACTGAGATGGGAATCGATTATACCTCATGCAGCATGTGGAGATTACAGTTCGGGCATCAAGGCAACCAGACCGTAGGAGATGGACTATTCAACTCATAACCTGGAGACGACAGCGGCGGTGTTACCTTGAAGATTGGATAACACTTCTTGCAAGAAAACGTGGTGGCAAACATAGAAGGGGAATATAATCGAGTTGGCGAATTTTTAGCTGTGCTAGAAAACCTGTCGAAGACACGCAGTTTTGCTTCTCTATTCATTTTAGTTGTACTAAGATGAATTGATAGCAGAAGCAGATCTGCGGATGGAAAGATGCACAGTAATCATGACAGAAATTCACGTTACTACACCACAAGTTCAAGAAGAGGTGCCGAAGGCCTGAAGGATCAGACTCAAGTTTATAATTTCTTTTTACCGTATGATCGGATGGACAAGCGTAAACAGACTACTCGGACTCGAAAGAAATTTTGAAATTTTGTATTTGAACGGACGAATTTTGAAGCAAACATTTGTGTTTGGAAGAGTTGATTCTGTGAAGGATGAAGCTATTGATGACGTAATTCACTTCCTCTTAACCTACTTAAGTTTCCGTTACCTGATGATAAGATCCTTTAAATAATTTAGGTTCTCTGTTTGTAATTCCGTTCTGTGTTCACTCAGCATATGATGGATGATGGTTTTGATATGAGAACTTTGATGAATTGTGGAAGAATTGATGCTTTTGATGACAAGCTTCATTCGATGATACTTACTAGGTTCCGTTACGTTATCTATGCGATCTGCTTCTTTGATTTCGAATCCGTAGTGATGATTTGATTCGGACCAACCCTAGGAGGTAGAAGGACTGTTAGGTGATTAAGATAAGTTGCTTATTTCATGACTTGAGATAAAGTATGGTCATCATGAGGGCATATTTATATGATGCTAGTATTATGACGTCTGGCCAACGTGAGAATACTTACATCATATAGCGTGCACTTATTGTGATCATAGGATATCTCAAGGATTGCCTTAGAAGCCTTAGAATTTCTGATATCTGATTGAGACTTTAGGTTCATTCTACCTATACGCTTAATCTGCCTTTACCGTTATACGATTTGATACGTTTGGATACTCGACACGCGTTTGCTGACCTTTGTACTTCCGATAAGAATCTTAGGTTCTGTTGTAGAGCTTTCTGCCGTTTGATGTTATCAAACAATCCGTTTTCTGTCTGTATGGATTCGATATGTTACTATGAAGGAGTACACCTATGTTTTGCTATATATACGTCTCACATTTGATGAATCTGTTCATGATAGTCTGTTATGAATTAATATATGAGATTTTGGATTCTGAGAAAACAAGACCTGTCTGTTTATGAGAATACCTTTGAAAGGTTATATTGAAGACGAGACTATTTGAAAATCTGAAGAGTTAAGCATATTTATCACCCTTATATTTCTGCGATTCGGTACGTTCTCATCTGATTTTTCTAATCAAATTCCACAGACGATATATCCGTCAAATTCTACGTATTCCCTGTTTCTCTTCGGAGAGAATATGATTATCATCTGCTACGTTTGGTATATTATTCTTTTGATATGGATTCAGTATTGTATGTATTTTCTGAGGAAGCCGAAGCTATATTGATCAACAAGATAGAGTCATGAGAAACAAGTTATTCACATTTCCGTTCACGGTCCGTTGGTATTCCGTTTCATTTCACTTCAATTTCGAGGACGAAATTTTCTTTTTAGAGGGGAAGAGTTGTAAAATCCTAAAATCCGGTTTCCCAATTTTCTATATAATTTGAAATTTTAAGCTAAGAATTATGAATATTAGTAGGAATTTAAAAGTTTATGTCATATGATAATAAATTAAAATGTAATTTAACCTAAGTCTATCTAATTAACTAAAGGGTATAATTTATTTCTAAGTCATAAACGACTTACTCCCTTTATGTCAAACATATAATATGTTCCTTTGTCTTGTTTCATCCGAATATATATACTACAACTTACCATATTTATTGCCAAATTAAGGATAATACCATATAAACATTTTGATACCTATCCCTTTATGTCAGCCTCTAATCAACCGATTTTTCCTCTAGTGATTGATCCAAATTTTCCTTTGTTTCCAACTTTAGAGACACGCTTTCCTTGCTAATACAAAAAGAAATCCGAGCTTATCTTCCCATACGCGTTAGTATTTTTTTTTTAAAGATATGATTGTATAAAATTTTGGCCCACATACACGTACACCTCACATATTCATCAAACCCTAAATCTCTAATATGTCGCCTGAAAATAACGAGCTCTGGTTACATATATGTCATTCCATCCTACTGTTGTCGAGATCAGTTATGCCCTTGATTTATTTCTGAAACTAAACTCTAAACAAAACTCCAACTCATAAACACATTCGCATAAGAATAGGTGAGTGGTGAGATTCGATCGAGAATTCAGTTTATGTTACTAGTACAAGATCAGTTCCTACTGTGGTTCGAGTTGAACGTCAGGGGTTGGGTTTCGGTTCGGCCTCACATCACGGTGTTGGGTCACCAAAGGGATCTCTATAGTCGGGTTACTATCCATGATCAGGTTCGAGTTGGCATTTTACGTCCTGTACTAGAGTGCTACTATAGTTTGCATGATCGTATCGTGATTGGTTCGGGTAGTGCTTGGGCTCGGTTCAAGCTTTTCATGCGTGGGTTGCAGCTTAATCCCGATTCGCCGAATGGTTATGGAAATGGTAGTGTGTGGGTGATATGCCTACTGTCATATGTTGGTTCGTGTGTGGAGTTGTGGGTGTCGATCGTGTGTCTAGCTAGTTGTATCTTCATGATCGTGTCCTTGTTTCGGGTTCGACCTCAAACTCAGCCTACCCTCGTTTGGCTTAGAGGCTAAAAGTGAGATCGCATGAAGGTTTAGTTCGTGATTTGAGCATAGTTTTGGGCTCATCTATTTGTATACGAGGGTGGTGAGTTTCGATCATATTTTGTTAAGTTCTAGTTTGCATTCAAGTTGGTGTTGTGCGACTCGGATTTGTGTTCGATCTCGAACTGTTTGTTGACACAAAGGTATATCGTGACTCTAACTCTATGATGAACTCAAAGAATCATACGCTATATAAGTGACCCTAGTTGTATAACTTTATGAGTTTATAGAAATAAAACTACACCAGCATATTGTTCACGTGCATGTGATGACATTAAGATCAAATCCAATGGACATCGATACGCACACACAAACGATATTAAATATGTGGACTAAACTTGTATAATGATTTAAGAAGCATGTAAACTAAGGGATTCAAAATACCAAATGTTATTAATATACGCATGGTTGGGTTTGTGTTTTGTACAAATATTAAATATGCATGCATGATGGTTCTAAACAATGAAAAGGGTAGGTATGGTATGTGCATGTATATGTAAAAAGGAAAGCATGGGTCGGGTTAAATTGTGTCGTGTGTGAGTATTTTGTGATAAGGTCGAACATATGTTATATAAATTGTGAAACGACGGGGTCTAAAATTATCATCTTAATATAAAATTATAGCATAGACTTTAAAATAATTTTATTTGACATTTTTAACATTTAATTTTTGATAATTTACATTTTGACCCTAAACTTTACTAAATTGACATAATTAACCCTAAGCTATTATAATTGTCATTTTAAACCTTAAATATTATTAATTGTCAATTATAACCTTAAAGTATTAAATTACTATTTCGGAAAACTTACTAAATATGAAAAGTTACTAAATATGAAAAGTTACTAAAAATGAAAAGTTTCTAAAAATAGAAAGAAACCTATGAAATCTGATTAAAATGAGTCTATAAGTAATACGTGATTATTAATTCGTATAGGTTCCGTGAAGAGGGAGTAACTTCTGTTTCGTGTGCTTCTTGGTTATTTCATTCATTGTCTCTTTGTATAAGGTACAGATACTCTGCCCTTTTTCAGTAAGGGTTCTGATATTCTATACATTGATTTTGAGTTATGATTCAGTTAAGAGTTCCCAAGCCATTGCTATGTTCCCTTTGAGTGAACCTTTGATATTACTTTTGATATGACTTTGAGATGCACCTTTTGATATATGACCTTTTGTGATGACTTTGAGACTTGACTCTTAGTTTGATACCCGAGCCATTTTGTGATTTTCCTAGCCAGGAAGGTAACATGGCCATGTCTGTGATGCACCACTGGCATGACTCCCGTGTGGGGGAGTGATTTCTCACACCGTCCCTTTTATATTAACTGCCATGGCTACTTGACTTTGAGATTGACTTTGAGTATGGGGGCGTATGGATTGCAATCCTAGGTTCGTTTTGTTTAGTGGATTTAACTATGACTTTGAGTTTATGACTTTTTGGTGACTGGTGCTTGTGTGCAATACACGCCTTTCACATTTTCTGGGAGCTGATCACTCCACTATTATGATACATGAGGACACCCCTCATATTATCTGGTTGCCTAAGAGGTATCCCCTCTGATTGTGAGACTATGACTTTGAGATGTTGACTTTGAGATTATGACTTTGAGTTTCTGGGCTCGTGGTAGATGACTATCCTATATTTCCCTTACTCATCTTTTGCTTGCTTATACCTTATGACATTCCCATTGCCTATATTATATTTCTGTTTCGTTATTCTCTGCTTTGTATATGTATCTGTTCACTGAGCTCTCGTAGCTCAGCCGCATTTCTTTTCCTGCGGCAGGTTTTAGTAGGAAGCTGGGGATGAGTGGAGAATACCTTGGACTTCGAAGACTTAATAGTATTTTGAAGTAGAGATTATTAGAAGGATTTGCAACTACAGACTTAGTATTTAGTTTTATTTCCATTGTAACCTTGTAATCTTAGTATTTCATTTGTAACCTTGAAATTTATTGTATTACTATTGAGGTATGCTTTGTTTGATCTAATATGAAACCATTAACGTGACATCTTTACCCTTGCCGGGTTGGGGTGTTACAATTATGGTATCAGAGAGACAGGCTGCGACTCGTAATGCATTTACCCTTGACCTGTGAAGTTTGGACCACTAGGTTTCCACTGTAGGCGCTCATAAGATAACCTGTAAGAATTGCTTTAGGATTTCCCTATAGGAACTTAAGTTCTGACCAGTGAGGAATGGGTAGACTATAAGGCTTTTGGTTAAGTATCATTGCTTCCGCATCACTCTGATTTGTGCCTCTGCCTTTAGCTATGCCTTATAAGAACATTTGTTTCAGAAGCTAGAAAGTTTTGTAACCTAAGCTTAGTAACCAAGTAAGTTTGGAATACCTCGGAAACTACAGGGATACCTTACACCATTTAAGTTTCACCTCCTGATTTTGATTTCCACTTCCGATCTGTTTGATAAACAGTTTGATACCTTTCCGACCATCCCGAAGGCAATTCAAACATAATGTGTTTAACACATTCTATGAATTCATTACTCATACCGGATATAAAATGTATCATCTGATACTACTTGAATCTGCATAATCCATTACTACTCCTATGAGAACTCTGGTATTTTGTTAACCACATATATAGGAGGATTTGTTCCCTTCCTACGAATGATGAATTTTGTCTGCCAATCAGTCCCTTTGGAAGAATATGATGTTAATATTATCTCAGTATGGACTTATTGACTGAGCATGATGATGCTGGCAACTGATTCTCCATACACCTCACTTTTGACAACCATACGATGTTCGTGTCACCGATGATACACTCTCTACCTGTCACTTGTGCTAAGGAGCTAAACAAGATTCCAACACCGTGAACTGTTCGCTTATCTATCTCAACACTTTTGATGAACCATGTACTTGAATCTGATATATGAACTATCCGTATGTTTTGACGACCGTATTCATTCTACGAATCCGTTTACTTTTGATATTTTTGATTTTGAGGTCTTTTGGTTATGGGTTGGCTGGCTCCTCATAAAGTTACCATAAACTACCGTATCTGATATGTGACCTTTAACAATCTACTTCATTCTACTTTTGTTATGATGACTCTCAACCGCTTAAATCTATTAAGATTAATGTTGCTATGGAAGCACAGACCCCGATCTCATTTGATTGTCAAGATTCTCCGAACACCTATTAGTATCCACCCTTAGAAAGCTCTGGCATTGGAGATATTTTGTTGTACAAAAATTTTTCGGTGTTCTCTGATGAACCTCTTGGTATTCCCTCCTGCTTGGGAAGTAGAGTTGGCATTGAACTGATCTCAGTTGACGAAACCATGGTGTCATAGAAGTTGAAGGAACTGAAGGAATATGATTTTGATCACCCTGGTGTTCCCCTTGGGGATGCTCCTGTTGGTTTTGAAGAAGAAAGAGGGAAGTATGCGGCGGCGTATCGACTATCGCGAACTCAACCGTATCACTATTCATAATCATTATCCATTTTTGCGTATCAATGATTGATTTGGTCTACCTTTGAAACTCCGTATCTGATGGCCTCATTTAGATTTGAAAGACTAAGGAAGCAACCATAAGAACTTCTAAGAAGGGGGTTATCTAACCGAGAGTAACCTCCGTGAAGCACTTCAGTGTTATTCGTGAAAAAGGAGGTAGGTGACGTGAAGTGGAGTAAAGTTTCCCTAAGATGATTCCTGAAGCTACTTTTGTACTCGTTATGATCATTATGAGCTTTAATGACACCAATGGTATTGGCTAACATATCAACTATTTTTACGCATCGGATGAAATCATGTCTTTCGCGAGTATTTGGACAAATTGTCATAGTATGACAGTGTGTTGTGTTCAGAGACGAAAGAGGAACATGTAGATAATTTTCGTATTAAGTAGAATGACCCTTTGTTCTGGAAGAGAAACTTTGATTGGCGTTCAGAGATTGTAATAGACAACACTACCATGTAGAAGGACCAAGATTGAAGACCGTTATCGGAGTTAGAAACCATGTAGAAGAGTAGTAGAAGATGTTCGCGACAGGCGTTACCATGGAAGAAGCATATACGAAGAAGAGAGATACTGAGATGGGAATCGATTATACCTCATGCAGCATGTGGAGATTACAGTTCGGGCATCAAGGCAACCAGACCGTAGGAGATGGACTATTCAACTCATAACCTGGAGACGACAGCGGCGGTGTTACCTTGAAGATTGGATAACACTTCTTGCAAGAAAACGTGGTGGCAAACATAGAAGGGGAATATAATCGAGTTGGCGAATTTTTAGCTGTGCTAGAAAACCTGTCGAAGACACGCAGTTTTGCTTCTCTATTCATTTTAGTTGTACTAAGATGAATTGATAGCAGAAGCAGATCTGCGGATGGAAAGATGCACAGTAATCATGACAGAAATTCACGTTACTACACCACAAGTTCAAGAAGAGGTGCCGAAGGCCTGAAGGATCAGACTCAAGTTTATAATTTCTTTTTACCGTATGATCGGATGGACAAGCGTAAACAGACTACTCGGACTCGAAAGAAATTTTGAAATTTTGTATTTGAACGGACGAATTTTGAAGCAAACATTTGTGTTTGGAAGAGTTGATTCTGTGAAGGATGAAGCTATTGATGACGTAATTCACTTCCTCTTAACCTACTTAAGTTTCCGTTACCTGATGATAAGATCCTTTAAATAATTTAGGTTCTCTGTTTGTAATTCCGTTCTGTGTTCACTCAGCATATGATGGATGATGGTTTTGATATGAGAACTTTGATGAATTGTGGAAGAATTGATTCTTTTGATGACAAGCTTCATTCGATGATACTTACTAGGTTCCGTTACGTTATCTATGCGATCTGCTTCTTTGATTTCGAATCCGTAGTGATGATTTGATTCGGACCAACCCTAGGAGGTAGAAGGACTGTTAGGTGATTAAGATAAGTTGCTTATTTCATGACTTGAGATAAAGTATGGTCATCATGAGGGCATATTTATATGATGCTAGTATTATGACGTCTGGCCAACGTGAGAATACTTACATCATATAGCGTGCACTTATTGTGATCATAGGATATCTCAAGGATTGCCTTAGAAGCCTTAGAATTTCTGATATCTGATTGAGACTTTAGGTTCATTCTACCTATACGCTTAATCTGCCTTTACCGTTATACGATTTGATACGTTTGGATACTCGACACGCGTTTGCTGACCTTTGTACTTCCGATAAGAATCTTAGGTTCTGTTGTAGAGCTTTCTGCCGTTTGATGTTATCAAACAATCCGTTTTCTGTCTGTATGGATTCGATATGTTACTATGAAGGAGTACACCTATGTTTTGCTATATATACGTCTCACATTTGATGAATCTGTTCATGATAGTCTGTTATGAATTAATATATGAGATTTTGGATTCTGAGAAAACAAGACCTGTCTGTTTATGAGAATACCTTTGAAAGGTTATATTGAAGACGAGACTATTTGAAAATCTGAAGAGTTAAGCATATTTATCACCCTTATATTTCTGCGATTCGGTACGTTCTCATCTGATTTTTCTAATCAAATTCCACAGACGATATATCCGTCAAATTCTACGTATTCCCTGTTTCTCTTCGGAGAGAATATGATTATCATCTGCTACGTTTGGTATATTATTCTTTTGATATGGATTCAGTATTGTATGTATTTTCTGAGGAAGCCGAAGCTATATTGATCAACAAGATAGAGTCATGAGAAACAAGTTATTCACATTTCCGTTCACGGTCCGTTGGTATTCCGTTTCATTTCACTTCAATTTCGAGGACGAAATTTTCTTTTTAGAGGGGAAGAGTTGTAAAATCCTAAAATCCGGTTTCCCAATTTTCTATATAATTTGAAATTTTAAGCTAAGAATTATGAATATTAGTAGGAATTTAAAAGTTTATGTCATATGATAATAAATTAAAATGTAATTTAACCTAAGTCTATCTAATTAACTAAAGGGTATAATTTATTTCTAAGTCATAAACGACTTACTCCCTT
Organism: Artemisia tridentata subsp. tridentata; assembly: GCA_021014915.2. Lineage (NCBI taxonomy): Eukaryota > Viridiplantae > Streptophyta > Magnoliopsida > Asterales > Asteraceae > Artemisia > Artemisia tridentata. The sequence continues at coordinate 252,511,098 of CP139508.1, read as the reverse complement.
TATGTCAAACATATAATATGTTCCTTTGTCTTGTTTCATCCGAATATATATACTACAACTTACCATATTTATTGCCAAATTAAGGATAATACCATATAAACATTTTGATACCTATCCCTTTATGTCAGCCTCTAATCAACCGATTTTTCCTCTAGTGATTGATCCAAATTTTCCTTTGTTTCCAACTTTAGAGACACGCTTTCCTTGCTAATACAAAAAGAAATCCGAGCTTATCTTCCCATACGCGTTAGTATTTTTTTTTTAAAGATATGATTGTATAAAAGTTTGGCCCACATACACGTACACCTCACATATTCATCAAACCCTAAATCTCTAATATGTCGCCTGAAAATAACGAGCTCTGGTTACATATATGTCATTCCATCCTACTGTTGTCGAGATCAGTTATGCCCTTGATTTATTTCTGAAACTAAACTCTAAACAAAACTCCAACTCATAAACACATTCGCATAAGAATAGGTGAGTGGTGAGATTCGATCGAGAATTCAGTTTATGTTACTAGTACAAGATCAGTTCCTACTGTGGTTCGAGTTGAACGTCAGGGGTTGGGTTTCGGTTCGGCCTCACATCACGGTGTTGGGTCACCAAAGGGATCTCTATAGTCGGGTTACTATCCATGATCAGGTTCGAGTTGGCATTTTACGTCCTGTACTAGAGTGCTACTATAGTTTGCATGATCGTATCGTGATTGGTTCGGGTAGTGCTTGGGCTCGGTTCAAGCTTTTCATGCGTGGGTTGCAGCTTAATCCCGATTCGCCGAATGGTTATGGAAATGGTAGTGTGTGGGTGATATGCCTACTGTCATATGTTGGTTCGTGTGTGGAGTTGTGGGTGTCGATCGTGTGTCTAGCTAGTTGTATCTTCATGATCGTGTCCTTGTTTCGGGTTCGACCTCAAACTCAGCCTACCCTCGTTTGGATTAGAGGCTAAAAGTGAGATCGCATGAAGGTTTAGTTCGTGATTTGAGCATAGTTTTGGGCTCATCTATTTGTATACGAGGGTGGTGAGTTTCGATCATATTTTGTTAAGTTCTAGTTTGCATTCAAGTTGGTGTTGTGCGACTCGGATTTGTGTTCGATCTCGAACTGTTTGTTGACACAAAGGTATATCGTGACTCTAACTCTATGATGAACTCAAAGAATCATACGCTATATAAGTGACCCTAGTTGTATAACTTTATGAGTTTATAGAAATAAAACTACACCAGCATATTGTTCACGTGCATGTGATGACATTAAGATCAAATCCAATGGACATCGATACGCACACACAAACGATATTAAATATGTGGACTAAACTTGTATAATGATTTAAGAAGCATGTAAACTAAGGGATTCAAAATACCAAATGTTATTAATATACGCATGGTTGGGTTTGTGTTTTGTACAAATATTAAATATGCATGCATGATGGTTCTAAACAATGAAAAGGGTAGGTATGGTATGTGCATGTATATGTAAAAAGGAAAGCATGGGTCGGGTTAAATTGTGTCGTGTGTGAGTATTTTGTGATAAGGTCGAACATATGTTATATAAATTGTGAAACGACGGGGTCTAAAATTATCATCTTAATATAAAATTATAGCATAGACTTTAAAATAATTTTATTTGACATTTTTAACATTTAATTTTTGATAATTTACATTTTGACCCTAAACTTTACTAAATTGACATAATTAACCCTAAGCTATTATAATTGTCATTTTAAACCTTAAATATTATTAATTGTCAATTATAACCTTAAAGTATTAAATTACTATTTCGGAAAACTTACTAAATATGAAAAGTTACTAAATATGAAAAGTTACTAAAAATGAAAAGTTTCTAAAAATAGAAAGAAACCTATGAAATCTGATTAAAATGAGTCTATAAGTAATACGTGATTATTAATTCGTATAGGTTCCGTGAAGAGGGAGTAACTTCTGTTTCGTGTGCTTCTTGGTTATTTCATTCATTGTCTCTTTGTATAAGGTACAGATACTCTGCCCTTTTTCAGTAAGGGTTCTGATATTCTATACATTGATTTTGAGTTATGATTCAGTTAAGAGTTCCCAAGCCATTGCTATGTTCCCTTTGAGTGAACCTTTGATATTACTTTTGATATGACTTTGAGATGCACCTTTTGATATATGACCTTTTGTGATGACTTTGAGACTTGACTCTTAGTTTGATACCCGAGCCATTTTGTGATTTTCCTAGCCAGGAAGGTAACATGGCCATGTCTGTGATGCACCACTGGCATGACTCCCGTGTGGGGGAGTGATTTCTCACACCGTCCCTTTTATATTAACTGCCATGGCTACTTGACTTTGAGATTGACTTTGAGTATGGGGGCGTATGGATTGCAATCCTAGGTTCGTTTTGTTTAGTGGATTTAACTATGACTTTGAGTTTATGACTTTTTGGTGACTGGTGCTTGTGTGCAATACACGCCTTTCACATTTTCTGGGAGCTGATCACTCCACTATTATGATACATGAGGACACCCCTCATATTATCTGGTTGCCTAAGAGGTATCCCCTCTGATTGTGAGACTATGACTTTGAGATGTTGACTTTGAGATTATGACTTTGAGTTTCTGGGCTCGTGGTAGATGACTATCCTATATTTCCCTTACTCATCTTTTGCTTGCTTATACCTTATGACATTCCCATTGCCTATATTATATTTCTGTTTCGTTATTCTCTGCTTTGTATATGTATCTGTTCACTGAGCTCTCGTAGCTCAGCCGCATTTCTTTTCCTGCGGCAGGTTTTAGTAGGAAGCTAGGGATGAGTGGAGAATACCTTGGACTTCGAAGACTTAATAGTATTTTGAAGTAGAGATTATTAGAAGGATTTGCAACTACAGACTTAGTATTTAGTTTTATTTCCATTGTAACCTTGTAATCTTAGTATTTCATTTGTAACCTTGAAATTTATTGTATTACTATTGAGGTATGCTTTGTTTGATCTAATATGAAACGATTAACGTGACATCTTTACCCTTGCCGGGTTGGGGTGTTACATGGCCTACCAACCTAATCCTAAGAAGAACAAGGTGAATCCTAACAAGAAGGATCAGGCTTGCCACCACTGCCATGAGGTAGGACATTGGAAGAGGAACTGTCCACTCTACCTTGAGGAGTTGCGTGTGAAGAAGCAGAAGGCTGAGGCTGGTAACCCCAGCACTCCAGGTGAATTTTTCATGATTGAATTATTTTCATTAACTCATAAAATAAATTCCTGGGTATACGATACCGGATGTAGTATTCATATTTGCAATACACTGCAGGGGTTTAGAGTTGAAAGGAGACTGACCTATGGAGAACAATATCTGCACGTGGGTAACGGAGCACATGCAGCTGTTGAAGCTATAGGCGTATTTAAATTAATTTTGCCTTCGGGCTTAGTACTGTTTTTAAATAATTGTCATTATGCACCTACTATTGTTAGAGGTGTTGTTTCCTTTTCATGTTTATTGGATATTGGTTTTAATCATACTGTTACGAGCAATGGAATTTTAGTTTTTTTAAATGGTGTTTTTTATTTTAATACTATTGCTGTGAATGGTGTTTTTGAAATTGACATGAATGATAATGTATCCAATAATTATAATTCAATGTATAGCATCAAAAATAAGAGAATCAAGAATTTTTTAATTCATCTTATCTTTGGCATTGTCGACTTGCTCATATAGGCAAGACTCGTATGGAAAAGCTGCAACGTGAAGGGCTTTTACAAGATATCAATGAGGAAGCATTTGATAAATGCGAATCTTGTATATCTGGGAAGATGACAAAGAGTCCTTTCAATAATCATATGGAAAGGGCTTCGGATCTACTTGGTTCAATACACACTGATGTGTGTGGACCACTTAGACATGTGTCAAAGAAAGGTACTAGCTACTTCTTAACCTTTACTGATGATTTCAGCCGTTATGGATATGTTTATTTACTTAAACATAAACATTTGGTGTTTGAAACATTTAAGGTTTTTAAAGCAGAAGCAGAATTGCAACTTGGAAAGAAGATTAAAGCTCTTCGATCCGACAGAGGTGGTGAATACCTGAGTCAAGAGTTTAAAGATTATTTAGCTGAGAATGGAATTGTCCAGCATCTCACATCTCCATATACTCCACAACAAAATGGTGTATCTGAGAGAAGAAATCGTACATTGTTGGACATGGTGCGATCAATGTTTAATCTTACAACTCTTCCTTTATCCTTTTGGGATTATGCCTTAGAATCTGCTATTCGCATTTTAAATATGGTTCCGACCAAGAAGGTTGATAAGACACCTTATGAGGCGTTTGTTAAACGTGACTCAGCAGATAAACTCCAACAGAGATCTGTAAAGTGTATCTTTGTAGGATACCCAAAGGAAACGATGGGTTACTACTTTTACTACCCACCTGAAAACAAAGTAATTGTTGCTAGGTATGGAGATTTTCTTGAAAAGGATCTCATATCTCAAGAATTCAGTGGGAGGATTTATGATCTGGAAGATGATCAAGAAGATACATTACCTTCTGAAAACACTAGCGAACTTCCTGTGGAACCTGAAAGTCTGGGTCCTCCACCTGAAGTTGTTCCCATTCGCAGATCTGTAAGGACTGTGAAAGCACCTGAACGTCTATGTCTTAACGTAGAAGTTGAGGAAACTATGTTAGGGGATCTTGAAGAACCTGTTAATTATAGAGCTGCCATGAATGATCTTGAAAAGGACAAATGGCAAGTTGCTATGAATGGGGAAATGCAACCCATGAGAGATAATGAAGTCTGGATTGAAGTAGACCTTCCTCCCAATGCCAAGGTAGTTGGAAGTAAGTGGCTCTTCAAGAAGAAAACTGACATGGATGGCAATGTACACACCTATAAGGCTTGTTTGGTAGCTAAAAGCTTTACTCAAACTTACGGTGTTGACTACGAGGAGACTTTTTCTCCTGTAGCTGACATAAGGGCCATTAGGATTCTCATAGGTATAGCTTCATACTACGACTATGAGATTTGACAAATGGATGTCAAAACCGCCTTCTTAAATAGTCGCCTAGATGAGGACATCTATATGGCGCAACCTGAGGGGTTTGTGAATCCATAATTTCAAAACCGTGTATGCAAACTCCAAAGATCCATTTATGGATTGAAGCAAGCATCACATCAATGGAATAAGAGATTTGATGAAGAAATCAAAAAGTTTGGGTTTACTCAGAATCTTGATGAGCCATGTGTATATAACAAAGCTAGTGGGAGTGATGCTATTTTCCTTGTCCTATATGTTGATGACATATTAATCATGGGTAAAAATATTCCAAGATTGAAAGTGGTTAAAGCCTATCTTGGGAAATGTTTTTCCATGAAGGATTTAGGAGAAGCAGCATACATTCTTGGAATCAAGATATATAGAGATAGATCAAAGCGGTTGATTGGATTAAGCCAAAGTGCTTACATTGATAAAATATTGAAGAGATTCAATATGCAAAATTCCAAGAAGGGATATTTGCCAATGCAAGAGAATCATGGCTTAAGTAGTAGAGCATGTGCTTCAATACCTACAGAGGTGACACACATAAAGAGAGTCCCTTATGCTTCAACTGTGGGATCTATTATGTATGCGGTGAGATGCACAAGGCCATATATGGCGTTTGCTCAAAATATAACCAATCGATATCAACAGAATCCATGTGAACTCCACTGGATTGCTGTTAAACATATTCTCAAGTACTTAAGGGCTACAAGAGATATGTTTTTAGTATATGGGGGAAATCCAGAAGCAGAACTTGGTGTTACAAGTTACTGCGATGCTTCCTGGAAATGTGATAAAGATGATACGAAGTCTCAGATGGGTTATGTCTTTGTCATTAATGGAGGAGCTGTGGATTGAAAGAGCAAGAAGCAGAGTACCATAGCGATGTCTGCGATAGAAAGTGAGTACATAGCTGCTTCAGAAGCTGCAATGGAAGCCATCTGGATTAGGAAGTTCGTTTCAGGGCTTGGAGTTATGCCCTCGATTGAAAACCCTATAAAGATGTATTGTGACAATTCAGCTGCATTTACATTTGCCAATGAATCTGGAATCATGAAAGGCACCAGACATTTCCCGATTAAATATCACTATGTTCGAGAACAAGTCGAGATAGGTGAAATCGAGTTACTTAAAGTTCACACAAATAATAATCTAGCTGATCCCTTAACGAAGGCTTTACCTGGTGGAAAGCTTTTTCAACATGCTGAAGGCATAGGACTTCGTTTAGCTAGTAGTTTCATGCCCATCTGTGATTAGTGTTTGGATAAAAGGATGTTATGAACATATATTATTTTAATGAAACAAAATATTTGTTATGTTTGATTATCATTTTCTTAATAATATATCCTGTATTTGCATATTTAATCCATGAATAATTTGATTATTCTAAATTGTCCATTGTCAATTAATAATATGGGAATATCATTAAATTAAGACAAATCTGAGTATTGGTAGAATATACTTGAAAGTATATTGATGCATTGACATGCCAATTTCACATGATATTTAATGAATTGAATATATGACTTATCCCAACTACATGATTTTACTTTATGGATCTTGTCATCAAGTAAATCATGAATATAGTTATCCTCAGACTTGAGATACCAGATAACTGTCATGGATGTAGTGCATTTGTGTAAAGCAATTTACCGCTATCCGTTACTGGTAGCCATAAGGATTGTTTTCAGAAGTGTTGCAAAGTTTATGGGTTTTGCTTGTAGTCAAGAAAGAATTTGTTCATTCAAATTTGTTTTGAAGTTTAATACTGTTAGGTCCCTCGTAGGGTTGACAAGATGTTTGTGTGGCCACGCCCAAGATCTATCCGGAATATGTTCAGACGATTTGGTAATCTTGTTCAATCAAAAACAACGAGAAACAGAATGATTAATTAAAGAATGACTAAGATCCATACCTTTATTAATGTGGTATTAGTAACAAAAGGATAAGTATGATGATGTGCAACCACGCGTAAATTTCCAAACATTGTTTTAATGATAAAAATTTAATTATTTTTACTTGACAATTTAATTGGGCAATTTTGAACATATTTAGTTATTTCATAAAATTCTTTCATATTAGCAACGGTTAAATTTAAAATCTCCGGAGTCAATGACTTTGTTTTTAAACCATTTTTAAAAAAACATTTCCAGAAATATATTTTTGTATTTTTACCAAACCGATGGACCACATTTAAAATTTAACCCAACAGAACACGGGGTACACGGGTATTAATAAAACAACAGTCTACCCTTCTAATAAATAAACACCATTCAGTACATATCCTTTTTCTCCTTTCTGCTCTCTCTCTTTCTTATCTTCTTCTTTCTCTTTTTCTCTTTTCCCTGTAGCACCATCGAACCATTACAATCACCCTTTTCTTCTTTTGTCTGCCTCTCTTCTTCCCAACACATATTCACGAGAACCTCTAAAACCCTTCAAGGGGGAAAACGACTTCAGCTAGGATCGTCCATCCACGTGGTTTTGACCACGAAAGCAGGTCTTAAAGCTACTTCTTTTGCGCCTTTTTAATCCCGTTCGAATAACCATGGGGCATAACAAATCCCCAACACAAATCTTATCCCCACTCGCATTCCTCTCTATGGCTCCAGCAGCCATCATAATCACCTTCAACAGCCCCCTCCCCCACCACTGCAATACGTCGCTTTCTGCACCAAGAAATCGAAAAGACTAAGGGTTGTTTGATTGATTTGTTTGTTACGGGATGAAGAAAAAGGGGTCGATTAGGATTTCGTTTCTGCTTATGGGTTATGGTTTATGTGTTGCTACTCGCCTAGCCATCTCCCTATCTCTCGTCTCTCTGTCATCTCCCTGTTATTTTGGTATGATAATCGTTTAACTCATCTCGTTCTCATTCGATTTAAACCGATTGTTATTATGTTTTCGTGGTTAAAAATGCAGATTAAAAACATAGTATTGAAAAGATTGTGATTAATAATGGATTTTTAAAACATTTTAAACTGATTCGTGTGGTAATCTTGAATGGAAATGATGTTTGTGTGATTTTTTTGGATTCGGATCGGGTCAGCCAACCCGGCGTCAAACCAGTTCTTGTTTGTGTTCATCTTTGTTAAACTTTGGTGTCCTTGGATGTTTGTTGTGGTATTTGATTAGCTCGTTTTAGGGTTGTGGCTTATCTTAACTTTGGTCAAAATTCTTATTCGGGTCTTTGTTGTACTCAGTTCGAGAGACCCCAAGAGGGTGTTGTTGATTCCTATTGATGTTCCTGTTGTTGAATAGATTCCTTGTGAATCTCTTTCATCTCGGTTTAAACCATCTGTGTGGTTAAACCTTCAATTAAAATGGTGTTTGTTTGTTGTCTGCGTCTCGGGTTCAAACCCAGGCGGTGTATATTTCATTTCTTTTGCCTCATTCTCGAATTCATATTTTTTGACCTGTGTAAATCCTCCATTTCTTTTGGGTGTGTTGTTGGTCTTTTTGTGCCTCATTTTCGGTTTGTATTTGTCGTAACGAATAAGGGAAATATGCAACTAAGGGTGCGTTAGGTTACCAGTGAATGGGAAACCTATGTAAGTTTTATCCAACCTGGGATGCGTGGTGTACTGGGTTAAAATAAGTCTTGGGTTGTAAATGGTTATATTTTGGGCTTGTATGATGGGCCGTAAATGGCTGTGGCCGAGCCTAGTTAAATTCATGCCAATAAGGGTGCATATGGGTTGACATTAAGTACTAATATTTGTGAAATGGACTTCAAGCGACTAAAATGTACTACTAATGAGTCATAAAACCCGATAACTATTAAAGACATTTAGCACATCTAAAATTAGTCTATTAATTATACTTAACTAACCGGATAATTAAATACCAAATAACATCATTGGACAAATTAACTATAACGGACTAATTGGATATTTTAGACTAGACGACTAGTAAATATTCTAAAAAGTATGATTAATTATCACTATCAATTGTTCTTATTAAAAACTTGTCGAGAAACATTGTTTTGAGGAAACCGAGTTTTTATTACAATCACGACAACTTTTGAAAATTATATAAATGGACGTGTCATTTTATAAAATTTCTAAATTTATACTTTATAATTCAAAAACATTTTATCTTATAAATACCCGACAATAATCGCGACTTGTAATTATTAACATGAAAACATTTACCATGTGATATACAATTTTGAGTTTTCTATTAAAACATAAATTACCTTTTCAAAACTACATTAATTATTTCCAAACCATTTGGGATTATTGGGTAAACATCGAAAACATATTAATTGACTTAATTATAGACATTCTTCTTTCGTCACTGTTTTTCCTCGACATTGTTTGTCATTCCTTTCTCGACTCAAATTCCCGTCGGTACCCTTCTCGACTGTGTCGAATTCCTATTCTTTTTTGGCGTGAGTATTCTTGAGTCTATGTTTCTTTACCACCACACGAAACGTAAACACTAAACTTTTGCAAACTTTAATACAATTAATCCACGAAAACTAAAACTCTCGTCCTTCCAAAATTCTTTATTCTTCGAGGCGTATTCTGAGATAAATATATATATTAGGTTGTGCCGATCCGGCACCATTGTGCCCATACCCTCGATATCGTTGCCCTTGATGCCAGTTGTGATGTTTTTGCACTGCTGCAAGCCAAGGTGAGTTCATGACCCCTACCTTTACTTGTGTTATAACTGTTTTGGGGGAGAATACATGCTTGTTTTTAACTAAATTCAATGATTGTTTATTTGGAATATGTAATCTAGAATTGATTGTTTACTTGAAATGTGATTGGTGTTAAATGCTAAACTGTTTACTTGAATGCATTATTTGGATACATGGCATATACATAGACCAGGGGTACTGGTCAGACATATATAACATTACTTGAATGCATTATTTGAATACATGACATATACATAGACTAGGTGTACTGAGCAGCACCGGGCGTACCGGTTACATTGTCGGGCGTAACGGTTTCATTACTAGGCGTACTGGTCATTGCGAACGTACCGATTAACCAAACATTAATACTAAACTTCATTATCATGACATGTTGAGCAACACAATGCTCACAAAACTTGTATTAAATTCATATCATCATTACTGTTTTATCATAAATCTATGAACTCACCAACCTAGTGTTGACCCTTTTTAGCATGTATTTTCAGGTTTAAGGTGATAATTTAGTGGCGAAGACTTTTGGCATGGCAGGGCATGGTCATGAAGACTCTGATATAATTGGGACCACTAGAAATCTTTTATGGGCTTATATTTCCGCACCATTTTTTGGAAATGTTGTAAACAAATAAATTTTGAATATGAAATCTAATTTAAACGGTTGAGTTAAAACTGTTCTTTATACTTTGTGTTGTGATACCAATTTAGTAGCACCCAAACATGTATGCTTCCGCTAAACCAGATTTTGGGGGTGTTACATGATGAATCATCGAAAGGTTTTTCCAGGAGACCACTCTCGAGTTGTACTAGGGGCATTGGCATGTTGCTAGACGCTAACCAATGTCATTACACTATTAATAGATGTCCAAGTGGGAGCTGTTAGTTTTGTGGACAAAATATTAATATGTGTATGTCTAGAATCGAACTCGAGACCACGGGATTGTACACTTTATGTATGAAGAATTAATGGATAATAATTAATATATAAAACGTTATATATTTAATTATTAAAATACAAAATAATGACTAACGGACGTTAAGTAGTTATCGACAATTGACTAACAATCGTTAAATGATTAAGTAAAGGACTAGAGTGAAAAATAGAAGTAGGAAAAGTTTCGGAAGCCCCTAGGGCGGTTTAGGCCGATCGGCATGGGCTTGGGGAAACCTAATCCCATTCCAACTTGTCTTCCAAGTCTTCTAACTATATATACAAGGCTTAGGGTTATTTGTTCAATACCTCTTGTGCACTTGCTATAACCCTAAACTTTCTCTTCTCTTTTCCTTGGTGAGGCCGATCGACTAAACACCCTCTAAGGGCCGATCGGTTTTGGTTTTTGCCAAAATAAAATTGTTTGGTTTAATTTGTGTTTAATTACTAGCATAAACATTAATTCGGTTATAGTACGTGTGTACAAGAACGTGGTATTAACTCACTATAGTTAATATCTTGGATTGAATTACAAAACGGTAAGAGGTAATTCGTTAATCCAATTCTTGATCTTGATTGAAGGATTATTGAAGTTGATTATTGTTTAGCTAGAATCAAATGTACGTTTACTTTACTATTCGGTTAATTCTTTATGTGTTAAATTAATCCTACGCTTCCGCATGTGTATAATGATTATGTGTTTAATTTATGAACTTGTCATGCCAGTGTGGGGAAAGATCGAATTTATGATGGCATTGAGATCCATAATGTCTCTAAGCATGAAATGAGGAAAGCACCAACGCGTGAGGAAGTGAATGAGAACATTAAAAATGAGCCATTTGAAGATGAATTGTATGATGAGTTTGCAAAATTGACATTTGATGAGGAGATGTGTAGAGAGCGTCAAAGAAGAAGGGAGCAAGATAGCATTGATGCTTTTTGGGAGATTATTACGAGTGGATATGAGTTCTCATCGAGAGATGAGTATGAGGACGTAAAGAGTATATATGAAGCTTAAGAAAGATGGAAGTGTGAACAACTAGGTAATCCTTATAAGTCACCGTGCATTATCGTAGAACATTATGAATTAAAGAAGATCTCACTTGGTTATGAGGGGAATGGAGAGGAGCCCACTCTCTATTTTAATGAAGCTTGATATTGGAGTTGAGTCGAACTTACCGAATCGGTTAATAAACAGAAGTGTTTACCGGGAGACAACCCAGTTGTTTTTATTTTTATTTTGTTTCGGACTTCTGTTTTGAACATTTCTATTTTGTTTTTCTTAGTTATTTTATGCTTTAGGTGCGGAATTATCATTTATCACTCACAGAGGGGAGGTAACAAGGATGCAAAGGCAAAGGTATAAAATAATTTTGGTAAAATTATCTCAGATGATGGATATGGCGTATGCACCTTTTTGGTGATACGGCGTATCAAATATCAATTCTTTTCTTTCAGATAACCTAAAATTCTTTTATTTATTATTATTATTATTATTATTATTATTATTTTCAAAACAATTCTTTTTCTTTCAGAAAACCTTGTTACTTAATACACTACGAGATGGGCGACTTACGCCGCGTTGCAGGCGTGCCTGTTTTTCGGCTAATGTTTTAAATGGCTGAAAAGTAATTAAAATAAACAGTTGTATAATATTAATAAATGCAATGTTACAATATAAGTGCTAATGTTTATTTGGGTAAGATTTTTTTATTTAGAGTTATAATTTTTTTTTTTTTTTTACGCTAATGTTTTAAATGGTTGAAAAGTAATTAAAAAAAACAGTTGTGTAATATTAATAAATGCAACGTTACAATATAAGTGGTAATGTTCGTTTTATTAAACACCTTTGTTGTTGTTTTTTTTTTAAATGTGTTTGAATGGTTTTTTTTTTTTTTTTTTTTTTTTTTTTTTTTTTTTTTAATTTAAATGTGTTTGAATGTTTTTTTTTATTAGATGTTTAATTTTTTAGCTAAGTTTTTTTTATTTATAATTTTTTTTATTGCATTGTGTTGTTGCATGGGAGTGGAACTGAAAGAGGTCTTGTGTGAATTTTTCATAGTTCTTTGGAAGATTTAACATTCTGATAAATATCAAAGAGAGAATCGGACATAACATGGAAAATTATCTCCGCTTATATAAGGAACGCCTTTTTTTTAGGATTTCCTTATCTATTATTAGATAACCTAAAAGCATTTTCATAACTATTTTACATCTCAATCAAAGAATGGCTTCTCTGCCGCACATTGAACAACTGAAGGAGGCATGTGGGTTGGATAGACTGCAAGATTGTTTTAGGTTTTTCTTCGGTCAGGAGAGGGCTGAGTTGGAAATATTGATTCAACGTATTGGAGAATTATGTGATGAGTTGCGTATCACTGCTGAGAACCGTCAAGCTTTGATTGCTGAAACTCAGACTTTTAGTCCATTTCATGAAGTTGCTGGGGATGTGCTTGAGTCTATGGATGAGACTGTGGATAGACATGCTAGCATGTTGGAAGGTTTGGTTGGTGTGCTTGATTTGGCAAGAGAAGGAAGGCTGGAGAAGGATCATCATATAAATGCTATGGATCTACATGATTAGGTTGCTTGTTTAGGTTTGGTAGTCTTAAGGGTATGTAAGTCTTGTTGGGTTCCTGTCTTTTGCTAGAATGTTTTTGTTTGACTTATGTGTAAGCCTTTGGGCGAATTTTGGGGAGGTACTGAATATGCCTCTATGTATGGATGAACTTTTTTAGCTTTTATGTATAAATATAAGTGTTATTATGTACTTTAATTTGTTTTGTTTTTCCATTATCTATGTTTTTGTTTTTTGATGTGTTACATGTTTGCAACCTGTATAACATTGATTTTTTTTTTTTTTTTTTTTTTTTTTTTTTGTGCTGCTTGATATATTTGGAAGTTGACTTATGTTAGAACACTGAGATAACTGATTTGGGAGCCATATGTTGCACCAAAGAGCAGGCCTACTATTTATTTAATGTTAAAGCCATGCGCATATATGCGTTATACAAAAGAGATAATGAGTTAACTGTTCTATGGCAGAGATTTGCCTACATAATTGGTGCTAAGTAGTAGTGATATATATTTACATAAGTTATTGCGTTTAAAGCATATGAAAGTAGTGCGCACGTACATAGACTATATTATACATGGATGATCTGCCATGTTCTGTTGCATCTGTGGCTTGAAAGCTTGCAATGATTAGTTTCTTTTTCTGGTTTTTTTTTGTGGTGGTGGTGTGGCTGCATCTTTGTTTTCTGTGAAAAGGGATTTCCTAGTAGGTTTTTTTTGAGGTTGGGCTGTGGATTTTGATGGTTCAGGTAAATGGGTATGTTGTGTTGGTGGTGTAGTCTGATTTTCTTTGGGTTGAACTGTTCCACTTTCCTCGGCGTCAGTAGCAAGTCGTTCTGTTATTGATGGTGTATTGTCCCAACATGTATCGAGAATGAAAAGCTGTTTTTCTTTGGTACTTTCTGGGTCAAAGTGAAGTTGAAAAATCTTCTGTTTTCCTTGCAGAGAAAGCAATTCCGTTGGGTAGTCATAGGGACTTTGGTCAGGCATGGCTTGCAGCAATTCTTTGCAATCCTTTACCAGCGAGTTTGCTTCATTGCTAAAACATGTCATTGTTACATTGGCAGTACCATCGGACAGTTGTACTCTGAAGCAATAGCTGTGTAAAAAATATATAGAATGCTTTTTAATAATGAAAATTATTTGTTATAAAAAGTTGGTTGTATATATTAGGCTAGGAATGTGTGAATACTGTGGTTCACCTGTAAGATATGTCGTTTTCAGAGGTTGGCTGGCTGCAATGGGTGTGCGAAAAGCGTTGAGAGATCTTGCGTTTACAGTCATGGCATTTCTTGAAAAACCATTCTCTTGTTGTATCGATGTTGTCAATTGTAGCAATGACAGTAAACCGGACATTCTGTTTTACAAAAATATAAACTGTGTATCAGTGTTTTAATTGATTATGGTTATACTGGAATTGCTGGTTACCTGTTGGTTGTGTGGATTTTCGCTAACCAAATTTGCTAGGGTCACTCGGTTTCTGAACTTTTCTTGAAGCGCATCTGCACACCTGTCATGCTGGACATTGAGTATCGCTGGTGGATCAATGAACTGTTTGTACCTGTATCATTAACTGTTGTGAGTCTAGTTTCTTTTAAAATTTTAAAGTCAATATTACTTTTTTATTTTCCTGACTTACACACTGCGGATTTCATGGCATTCAGGTATGTCTGGGTTGAAATAGTATGCTGTTGCAGGTGTGGCTGAAAGTTGTAGGCTTGCGTTATTTTAAGGAGATGCTAAGCAAGTGAGGTAAAAAGGTCAATTATAAGTTTAGAGTAATAATGTTACCTCCATAGTTTTTTACAAAGCATGAATTGACCGCTATGATCACTGGTTGTTCTGCTTTTTCGTATTCTATTTTCTTAAAATCGTGAGCATCTTGATTCCATAAAGTAAAACGGACTGTGTGGCCACTGTTAGAACGAAAAAGAATTTGTAAGAGCAAATCTAAAAATGCACTTTTAAAGATAAATGGTGGATACATACTCTAAATTTTGAATACCAATGTCTCTCCAAACAGCTGAATCTTTCGTTGCTTTGAGTGATTGCTGTATTCCAGTTACATACTGGACACAACCAATATAATCTGTAAATAGTAGGACCGAATTAGAGATCTATCAGCTATACTTGTTTTATATGTGCATGTGTTTGTATACCTGTTAGTAGGCTTTCTTTTACATCTACTTTTGAATAAAGTTCTCGATAGTGGCTGAAGTTGAAATAATGATTTGGGAAGCTTGTATCTGGTATAGGCTTATGATGCGCGTGATGTGTCGTTGCGGTTTAGCAGTTTTAATGCCTACTCAAGTTTTAAATTTATATTTAGCCGACTTATCAATAACACACACACTTAACGAGCAGTGTACCCGGCCAGTATGAAGATAATGGTAAGTAGAGTGTCGATCACTAAGAGTGGAACGTATAATCTCGTCAATCTAATCAGTATTTTATTATCCTAACGCAAGGGGGTTTTCAGCCTGAGAGACTGGCACAGTTTTGTTTGCAATTAAATAATAAAATAAACAAATAGGCACGAATCAGCAAGTAGCACACACGTACACAGATAGATACTTGAGACAATAAGAGGGCTGTCCTTATGATTAAGTAGATTGTCACTTGTTTTATTGATAGCTTTATATGAAGTGTATGTAATTAACCCTTTCTCGTTGGTCCTATTCTCATCGGCGAGTAAACCCTTAATGACGACTTATGTCTAAAAGTTATTCCTAAGTGATCAATTTAGAAACAACCGTGGGAGCCACACCTTGTCCCGCAGTCGGGTGCCCGCAAGCCACTGATAAACACAGAGGTGGTCAATGCACTAATAAGTAGTAACCAAAGACATCAACATATAAACTTTAATTGATGGGAAAGCAAGTATTAAAGGGAGTGCAATCTTTCCGTTGTCACATTACACAAGCCACCAATCCTGATGAATTAAAGTTTGCTAAAACAATAAAACAAAACTACTTAATGAATTAAATACATGCAGCACCTTCTTACAGCTCTTGTATCTTCGATTTGGGTGTGTCTTGTGCTGCCTCCTTGACTGAATTCGTCCTTCTCTTCTGTTCGGTCTTTAGGTTTTCGAACTTCCGAATCTCTGGAACTCGTCTGGTCTACGGGGTATTTATAGTTTGTGTCTGAGGGAAGATGCGGCGCATCTACTTAAGTAGATGCGGCGCATGTACTTAACTTCGCGTGGGGTCCAAGATTATAATATTCAGGAATATTCGTACACCGCCAGAAGATGCGGCGTAACTCTTTATTAGATGCGGCGCATGTCCTCTTGTATCTTGGATCGTATCTGGTGATATCTTGATAGAGATGCGGCGCATGTTGATAGTGAGATGCGGCGCATCTGGAGCAGAATTGACTTGATCTTGTCCATGTCAGTAGACTTCCACTTTATGTACGTTTTGCTCCATTATTGGTCCAAAATCGCCAAGTTTCACCAAATGCTTGTTTTTACCTGAGAATTACAAAAGTAAACGATTAAGTATCAATCCTCATACATAATATAGTAAAACAAGTCAAATTAATAGGATAAATGATAGTAATAAAATGTACTTATTTGAGTTCATCAAATATCCCCCCACTTGAACTTTACTTGTCCCCAAGTAAACCTTAGATTAAAACTTATGAAAATGTATCCTAAAAGATGTTAGGATTTATTTTTATATTTAAGCATGTATTCGTTTATTTCATAATCACACAACTAAACACTTAACGAATTAGAAGTAAAATAAAATAAGTCGATAAAAGCAAACCTAATCGTTTAACTGTCCAGTCGCGACGAATATTCTATCATAGGCTTGGCAAGTATACACATCTCCACCACTAAAGCTAAGGAATAACAAGTCTAAAGCGGTAAAAAGGGTTTTTAGGCTTAAGGGTTAATTATTCTTATTTACACTATCGATCTCAAATTCCAGAAAAGGCGACAAAATCACAAATACATGATCGAATCCACGAACACGATACTTGCAATTGCTCAAATCCTTAACTCGAATAGGCTAAAGATAGGTCCAAACTTCACCAATAATAATATATCAAAAAGGGCGACAAAATCATAAATACATAGCCGAATCCACGACTACGATACTTAAGATTGCTCAAATCCCTAATCTCAATAAATCAAAGGTTTGGTTGGATAAAGAATAATACAGGGTATGGATAACATTTAGGATATAAATTGGTGTAAAAATAAAAATAAACAAAACAAATAAATTAAAATCCTAAGTGTGGTTAATCACTATCCCAACCATCCCATGAATAAGACTCATATCATTGAATAACTCACGCTTTAACACTTGAAACACACGCTTTAGGTAGACACGAATTATACTCAACAAAATCTTAATCAAAGAATAATCCTTAATTGGCATTCCCATAACTGCCAATTCCCATTCAATCCATAGATATAATACAACAAATAGTGGCCATATGAACCACTTACATAACTCTACATCGTTGGCTTAAAATAAACATCCAACTCTTTTTTCTTTCTTTTTCTTTTCTCATTTTTTCGATTTTTTTTTTTTTTTTTTTTTTTTTTTTTTTTTTTTTTTTTTTTTTTTTTTTTAACTTGAAACATAAACATAGATGTGTAAAATTTCACCACATCACTATAACTTTCTTTCCGGATAATTTTTCCATACTTTTCATAACTTCAGAAATAATGGTAAATAGTGAAAGTAGTAAACACACGAAAAATAAACTCCAAAATATACAATATTTACTTTCACTCCAATTGCATTGTGCAATTTCCCGACCTAACCAAAGATAATGAATTACGCACGCGAACACAGGTAATGTAAGGAAACACACTCTGCCTATAGCAATTAACCAACCACGGATTCTAATCTACAGGGTAGGCTAAGGTTTAAGGTGTAACGAAACATTTTAAACATAGGTGTAAGAAACGAAAGGAATGGCTCTGAGTGTTTTTCTAGGGGTATCTTACTCTAAAAATGAGAGTAACAAAAGGTTTTATACGGGGGTTAACTAACCAGTGTAGTTAGCTAATAACACATAACATATAAAGGCTATTTGGGTGTAATCCTAGAATTTTACCAAGTTAGACAAGTCATTCCAATTATCTAAAATAATACTCATTATGGTGGTCTCGAATAGTATACAAGCCAAGTTCTAAAGTTTACAAGTCACACGGCACACTCATAGATTTGTGAATTTTGGAAAAATCACAATTTTTGAAAATAATGTCATGTGTGCAGTTATGCAACTTAGATCTTAAACAAAAACATGCTAAAAATTTTTAAGTTTGATATATTAAGCACATTTTAAGCATAATTTTTGAAAAAGTTTAGGACAAGTAAGTGTTAAGTGTTCTAATTCTCCTATCCCCCCACTTAAGTTAAACAACGTCCTCGTTGTTTGTATAAAAGGTTAAAAACTGGAAATAAAAGAATTAGAACGGAAAAACTCCCCTGAGATTTGCTCGGTATGATCCTCCATTTGTATATGAGCAAAAATCGTCTTTCTTGTGGATTAGAACGTTAAATCTTCATGCTTGATGTATCCACAGGAAATTCAGGAAACTATAATACCACCAACACTTTAAAACACACCTAAGATAAGAAAGGTTCAACTTGCATAATACATTAGTAGTTAGGTAAAAATAAAACTTAAAAATTAAAACTGAAAATCATCAGGTCAGTCGATGCGCCGTATCCTATTGAAGAAGATACGCCGTATCGAGCCTGGAATAAATACGGATCAGAATAAAGATGCGCCGCATCCTTAACCAGGGATGCGCCGCATTAAAATAACTGATAAAAAGTTTTAAAGTCGAAAATAAAAATGCAGAAAAATAAAATAAGATATGACCATTGCAGAGGATGCGTCGCATCTCAGGACTGAGATGCGCCGTATCTTCGTGCGGCCTGGACTGACTCGACACAGAAAACAGTAAAAGATAAATTTTCCGGGTTGTCTCCCGGTAAGCACTTGTCTTTATTCCAGAGTCTTCAAGTTAGACTCACGTTCAGCTCTTTAATCCATTACGTCGGGCTCAAACTCCACCACCTCGCTCTCATTATCCTCAATTTTATTATCAAAGTATTTCTTCACACGTTGCCCGTTTACTTTGAATATATAACCATTTTTATCGCATATTTCAATTGTTCCGTATGGATACACTTTCTTGACAACGAACGGACCCGTCCATCTTGATTTAAGTTTACCAGGATACATCTTTAATCTAGAATTAAATAGTAGCACTCTCTCTCCGATAGCAAACGTTTTATCTCCACGTAACCTCGAGTCATGCCATCTTTTAGTTCTTTCTTTGTAGATCTTAGTATTCTTGTAGGCCTCATCTCTTAGTTCATAGAGTTCATTAAGTTCCATGAAACGGTTTTTCGTTGCAGCTTCCATATCCATATTACAATTCGTTAAAGCCCAATACGCACTTTGTTCAATTTCGACCGGTAGGTGGCATGCTTTTCCGTATACAAGACGGAATGGAGTGCATCCCGTCGGTGTCTTATAGGCTGTACGGAATGCCCATAAAGCATCATTCAACTTGTCAGACCACCCTTTAGGATTATAACCAGTCGTTTTTTCAAGAATTCGTTTTATAGCTCTATTGGTTACTTCAGTTTGACCATTTGATTGAGGATGGTATGCGGTGGAAACCCTATGATACACTCCATATTTCTGCAAGGCTCTTCCAAGATGGTGATTACAAAAGTGTGTTCCCCTATCACTAATCAATGCTTTAGGAATTCCAAATCTAGAGAACAAACCTTGTAAAAATTTAAGTACTACCTTGCTGTCGTTTGTTGGAGATGCTTGCGCTTCTACCCATTTTGATACGTAATCAACAGCAACCAAAATATATTTATTACCTTTAGATTCAGGAAACGGTCCCATGAAGTCTAATCCCCATATGTCGAAAACTTCACATACCTGGATATAGTTTTGCGGCATTTCGTTCCTTGATGTAATATTTCCAGATCGTTGACACGCGTCACATCCTTTTATATAATCTTTCGCATCCTCCAGCATAGTGGGCCAATAAAATCCCGCGTCAAGAATTTTTCTTCTTGTGACGACTGTACCGTGATGCCCCCCTGTTGGTCCTGAATGGCAATGTGCCAATATTGCAGGAATGTCATCACCATCTACGCATCTTCGTATAATATTGTCAGGACATAATTTAAAGGCATAAGGTTCATCCCAAATATACTCGCTAGAGCGAGTTATAAACCTCCTTTTCTCGTCGGGTGTTAGTCCTTTTGGAATTTCATTTGCAACAATAAAGTTTATAAAATCGGCGTACCATGGTTCATTATTATTGCTCTTAAT
Source organism: Artemisia tridentata subsp. tridentata (assembly GCA_021014915.2). Lineage (NCBI taxonomy): Eukaryota > Viridiplantae > Streptophyta > Magnoliopsida > Asterales > Asteraceae > Artemisia > Artemisia tridentata. The sequence continues at coordinate 252,490,572 of CP139508.1, read as the reverse complement.
TCCTACCATCATAAGGTGTTCATCAGGGAAGTCATCAGCTATTTCCCTTTCGCCAAGCACCTCCATATCAGGGTTTTCAAGTCTAGATAAGTGGTCAGCAGCTAGATTCTCGGCACCCTTTTTATCTTTAATTTCAATATCGAATCCTTGGAGCAATAAAACCCACCTAATAAGCCTTGGCTTGGCATCCTGTTTATTGAACAAATACTTCAAAGCAGAATGGTCAGTGTAAACCACAGTCTTTGATAATATAAGATATGATCTAAATTTATCGAATGCAAAAACTACTGCTAGAAGTTCTTTTTCCGTGGTTGTGTAGTGTTCTTGGGCATTATTCAATGTTTTGCTAGCATAATAGATTGGCTTAAATTTCTTATCTATCCTTTGGCCAAGTACAGCTCCAACAGCATAATCACTAGCATCACACATTAGTTCAAAAGGTAAATTCCAATCTGGCGAAATTATAATAGGTGCGGAAGTTAGTTTTTCTTTAAGTATATTAAATGCCTTTTTGCAATCATTAGAAAAATCAAACTTCGCATCTTTTAGTAATAATTGGGTCATAGGCCTAGATATTTTTGAAAAATCCTTTATGAACCTACGATAAAATCCAGCATGCCCTAAAAAACTTCTAACACCTTTAACATTAGTGGGGTAAGGTAGTTTAGCAATTACATCAATTTTAGCTTTATCAACTTCTATACCTTTCCCAGAAATTTTATGTCCTAACACAATTCCCTCTCTAACCATAAAGTGACATTTTTCCCAATTAAGAACAAGGTTAGTTTCTTCACACCTAGCAAGCATTCTATCAAGTTTAAAGAGACAATCATTAAATGAGTTACCGAACACCGAAAAGTCGTCCATGAAGACTTCCATAAAGTCTTCTACCATATCATGGAAGATAGCCGTCATACAACGTTGAAAAGTAGCAGGGGCGTTGCATAGTCCGAACGGCATTCTCCTATAGGCGAAGGTTCCATAAGGGCAGGTGAAAGTTGTCTTCTCTTGATCCTCGGGGGCAATGGGTATTTGGAAGAAACCTGAAAAACCATCCAAAAAACAATAATAATCATATCCTGATAGTCTTTCTAACATTTGATCAATAAATGGAAGAGGGAAGTGATCTTTTCGCGTAGCATCATTGAGTTTGCGGTAGTCGATGCAAACTCTCCATCCGGTAACAGTTCTTGAAGGGATTAGCTCATTGTCGTCATTGAGTACTACCGTCACTCCTCCTTTTTTTGGTACAACGTGGATAGGACTGACCCACGAGCTGTCAGAAATTGGGTAGATAAGTCCGGAGTCAAGTAACTTTACGATTTCATTTTTTACCACATCTTGGACTTTTGGATTCAAACGCCTTTGAGGTTGGATAGTTGGTTTGAATTCATCTTCCATAAGGATTTTATGTGTACAAAATGACGGGCTAATTCCCTTAATATCAGACATACTCCATGCTAATGCTCCTCTTCGTTTATATAGTACCTGCAAAAGAGACTCTTTTTCTTTTGGCGTTAAGTCAGATGCAATAATAACTGGTGAATTAGTATTTCCGTTTAAATAAGCATATTCCAAAGTAGAAGGAAGATCCTTAAGCACAGGTTTAACATTATTAATTTCAGTAGCACTAGCGGAATAAACCTGTTCTTTAATTATATCGCTGCTGTCATCGGATAGATGCGCCGCATCGATGTTTTCGATGCGCCGTATCTCATTACATACAGCAGAATCAGCAGCGAAATTATAATCAATAGTATTCTCATCAACTTGATCTTCTATAGCAATTGTGTTTTCTAAATTTTTAAGCAGAAAAGAATCAAGCAAATTATTTTTTAATAATCTCTGAGTAAATTGATTAATCGTGTCGTCAGAAACATCGATATTATAGCATTCATCATCATCGGAATTATCTTTACTCATAGATTGTTCCATGTTAAATTCAACCTCATCTTTTCCTATGGTAAGAGTTATTTTTTTATTAAAAACATCAATCATGGCCCTAGCAGTGGCTAAAAATGGTCTCCCTAATATTATAGGAGTTCTAGAATTTTCAGGCATATCGAGGATAACGAAGTCGATAGGTAATTCAAATTTATCAACTTTTATTAATATATTTTCCGCTATTCCTAATGGGTATTGTATGGACCTATCAGCTAGTTCTAAGCACATCCTAGTAGGTTTTGGTTCACCAAGACCTAATTTATCATACATAGAAGAAGGCATAAGACTTATACTAGCTCCTAGGTCGGCTAAGGCATTTTCAATATGCAAATTTTTAATTTGACAAGGAATAGTGAAACTCCCTGGATCTTTTTCTTTTGATGGAAGGTTGTTGAGCAACGCCGCTGAGCTTCTTTTCCCCATTGTTACGGTGCAAGCCTCTTCGAGTTTAGACTTGTTTGTAAGCAAGCTCTTCAGATATTTAGCATATTTTGGCATTTGCACTAGGGCTTCCATAAATGGTATACTAAGCTGCAGCTGCTTGAGATTCTCCAGGAATTTCTTTTGATAGGCATCTTCTTTCTCTTTCCTTGCCCTGTGTGGGAAAGGTGGTGTTGATCGTTTAGGTTCAACAGAAGGTTCTTTTCTAGTCACAGGTTCTGGATCAGTCTGTTTAGGTTGCTCTTGCTCATGTGATAAAGATTCAGGGGAAATTTTGTTTATACTGTCATCCTCGGGCGTCTCTCCGATTTGAAAGGTTGACTTTCCGCCTCTAGTTGTAATTCCTTTCAGATCGTGCCTTACCAAAAGAACCTTGTTAAGCACCGTTGACAATTGGTGCACTTCAATTGCCAACCCATTGATCATATTGTTTTGTTCCTTTAGTAACAGCTCATGACTGCCTTTGAATTCGGTGATAAAGTTCCTTGCTTCATGATGTTCTTGTTCATTGGCTTGAGCGATTAGTACCGCAAACTCTTCCATAGTAAGGCTTCTATGGGGTCTTCCGAACCAGTTTGAGAAAATATCGAACATTGTTCCTGAAAATTAAGAACAAGAAGATTTCAAAGTAAAAGCTTCCAAGCATAAGGGTAAGTCAGAATATTTTCCGTTCGGAAATTAGAAAAGAATAAAAGTTGCTGATATCTGCAGACGATGCGCCGTATCCAAAAAGTTGGATACGCCGTATCTTATAATCGTTAAAATTTAATCAGACTTTATTCAGAAAATAGATACGCCGCTTAGAATTTATGAATGCGCCGTATCGAATTAATTAATCAAAAAATCAATTTATCTAATTAAAATTAAATGCGTCGTATTAACGAAAGTTAATGCGCCGTATTTTCGTTACGTTTAAAAATAAAAGATTTTTGATTCAGTAAGATGCGCCGTATCGACGGAAATCGATACGCCGTATCTGCAAAAGCAGATGCGTCGTATGGCGTTAACGTTTTAGAAAAATTTTTATCAAAAACAGATACGCCGTATCTACAAAAGCAGATGCGTCGTATTACTTTATCGCTTAGAAAAATTTTCTTATTAAAAACAGATACGCCGTATCTTGGGGAAAAGATGCGTCGTATCGAATTAATTAAACGCGTTGTATATAAAAAAAAAATTAAACGCAATACGCCGTATCTGAGAGATCAGATGCGCCGTATCGTTTGATTTAGCACAGTACAACGATAGCAGAACAGAAAAATACGAAAAATAAAAATAAAAATTAAACACACCAAACAAAAAAAAATAAAACACACAAAAATAAAAACAAAAGCAAACAAATAACACACAATACAACAAATATGCAAAATAGTACAATGATGCAATTAATCTAATAAAAAGAAAAATAACCTAATTAAAATACTAATCAAATTAACAGATAATAACAATTCACTCCCCGGCAGCGGCGCCAAAAACTTGATGCGCGTGATGTGTCGTTGCGGTTTAGCAGTTTTAATGCCTACTCAAGTTTTAAATTTATATTTAGCCGACTTATCAATAACACACACACTTAACGAGCAGTGTACCCGGTCAGTATGAAGATAATGGTAAGTAGAGTGTCGATCACTAAGAGTGGAACGTATAATCTCGTCAATCTAATCAGTATTTTATTATCCTAACGCAAGGGGGTTTTCAGCCTGAGAGACTGGCACAGTTTTGTTTGCAATTAAATAATAAAATAAACAAATAGGCACGAATCAGCAAGTAGCACACACGTACACAGATAGATACTTGAGACAATAAGAGGGCTGTCCTTATGATTAAGTAGATTGTCACTTGTTTTATTGATAGCTTTATATGAAGTGTATGTAATTAACCCTTTCTCGTTGGTCCTATTCTCATCGGCGAGTAAACCCTTAATGACGACTTATGTCTAAAAGTTATTCCTAAGTGATCAATTTAGAAACAACCGTGGGAGCCACACCTTGTCCCGCAGTCGGGTGCCCGCAAGCCACTGATAAACACAGAGGTGGTCAATGCACTAATAAGTAGTAACCAAAGACATCAACATATAAACTTTAATTGATGGGAAAGCAAGTATTAAAGGGAGTGCAATCTTTCCGTTGTCACATTACACAAGCCACCAATCCTGATGAATTAAAGTTTGCTAAAACAATAAAACAAAACTACTTAATGAATTAAATACATGCAGCACCTTCTTACAGCTCTTGTATCTTCGATTTGGGTGTGTCTTGTGCTGCCTCCTTGACTGAATTCGTCCTTCTCTTCTGTTCGGTCTTTAGGTTTTCGAACTTCCGAATCTCTGGAACTCGTCTGGTCTACGGGGTATTTATAGTTTGTGTCTGAGGGAAGATGCGGCGCATCTACTTAAGTAGATGCGGCGCATGTACTTAACTTCGCGTGGGGTCCAAGATTATAATATTCAGGAATATTCGTACACCGCCAGAAGATGCGGCGTAACTCTTTATTAGATGCGGCGCATGTCCTCTTGTATCTTGGATCGTATCTGGTGATATCTTGATAGAGATGCGGCGCATGTTGATAGTGAGATGCGGCGCATCTGGAGCAGAATTGACTTGATCTTGTCCATGTCAGTAGACTTCCACTTTATGTACGTTTTGCTCCATTATTGGTCCAAAATCGCCAAGTTTCACCAAATGCTTGTTTTTACCTGAGAATTACAAAAGTAAACGATTAAGTATCAATCCTCATACATAATATAGTAAAACAAGTCAAATTAATAGGATAAATGATAGTAATAAAATGTACTTATTTGAGTTCATCAGCTTAATATCTGTGTGTGTTCCAAAAACTAATGAAAGTGAGTGAGGAACAACCTGCATCCATGTTCTTGCAGGCTGAAAGCCAAAGCCGGTTATCCTGTAAGTTTTGCTAATCTGAAGGATTGCATCAAATATGTATTTTTCACGTAAATTAATATTTGCCTGTATAGCTTCACCCTGCAAATAGAATGGTAACCAACAAATTTAATTTCATAGAATATAAGTGTGCGAAATTCTGTAGTTGGATGATAGGATAGTGGTGTATACCTGCTGATCAATTAACACGCAACAAAATAGTACCGGTTTCCCTTGCTTGTTTGTTGGCGTCCATTTTTGGTATACTTTTACACATATACCCTTATCAGTATCTGATTCTTTTATGTTGGCAAGGCTGATGTCTTGTGATCCTGTGACAACTTGTTTCCCTGCAGAGGTAGAAGATGTAACAATGCTAGAGCTCTGGTCCATTTGCCTATATGTTAAAAAGGTTATGTTAATGATAAGCGTATCTAAGTGTATGTTTAGTGCAAAAAAAAAGTTGAGAAGGCAACCATGAATATTGAAAATTATAAAGCTAAGTAACCATACAATAGATACAATATTTGGCTATTTACACTAACAATAATAGGTAAGCATTTGGCATAACAATTCTAAGGGGATTGGTATACATAGGTGCCACTTGGAGAAATGTATATTTAAAAGCTAAATGCAACCATGAAGAACCTGTGCTACTGTGACCATGGCTAAAAAATCTTTGTAAACAACATTCTTAGTCATGTTTTTATCTTTGCCTGGATGTTGTTTAATAAGCATTTTTAACCCTTGAGGAGATGTTGCTCTTGACAATGCAACGTACAACTGACCATGGCCAAAGACAGGTTCGGGTAAGTATACGCCTATTTTATTTAAGGATTGGCCTTGGCTTTTGTTGATTGTCATTGCGTAGCACACCTTAACTGGGAACTGTTTCCTTTTAAACACAAACGGTAGTTTCTCGTCTTTATTGATGAGCAAAATCCGAGGTAAGTAAACTTTTTCAGACATTCTTGTACCGGTGATGATCTTTGCTTGAATAAGCCTGGTAAAGATTTGAGTAACAATCATCCGTGTACCGTTACACAAACCACCGCCTAAGTTTAGGTTTCTTAGCAGCATTATAGGTGCACCTATTTTAACTTGAAGCTCATGGGGTGGCATTCCTGAAAAGGAAAGTGTGTTTAAGTATTCTTGAGGATACAATAGCTCTGTTGCTCCTCCATCATTTGTTTTTGGTGTAGCTTCGTCAATACTTGTAAAAGTATACGTATCTCCTTGTAGCATATCGAGGACAGTAGAATTTATGATATCGGCAGTTTCATTTTTGGGGCAGACTATAGCTTTTTCTTGTAACGATACTGCAGTGGGTGCTTGTAATGTTTCGTCGTCGTATATAAAATCAATGAGTTCTTGGATAGCTGTTTCGCTTTCGGGAATACAGTATGCAGGTGGTATCTCTAGCCAACTTGTATCTTCTGGATTGGTTTCATCTGGTTGGCCAATGGTACCGTTTCCAACATGGAGTAACCATTCAGAAAATGTGGCAGTCACTTGATATTGGTGAGGTGAGAGGCCTGGTTGTCGTAGCCGCATATTTTGGTTAAGGCGAATGATTTTGAAATACGGCTATAAGTATGAAAGTGTTATAGAAGAAGAGATAATTTCTTGTTTTGAAGCATTTTTCTTGACGGGCAGTGTTTGCCTGAAATCACCACCTAAAATAACCGGCTTTCCGCTAAACACACTGGTTGGTGCATTCATTACATCTCTTAATGTACGGTCAAGTGCTTCGAAGCATCTACGATCATTCATAGGAGCTTCGTCCCATATGATAAGATCAGTTTGCTTAAGTAGTTCTGCTATTTGTGTATTTTTTTTGATGGTGCACACTGATTCATCAGTTAAATCAAGTGGTAACTTGAATCGTGAATGAGCTGTTCGGCCTGATGGGAGCAACAAAGCTGCAATACCTGAAGAAGCGACTGCGAGTACAATTTTTCCATCTGACCTGAGCTTAGAAATTATGGTCTTCCAAACAAAAGTCTTTCCTGTCCCTCCGTGTCCATAAACAAATATGAGTTTTTGTTGGTGATTACTAAGACCTTGTACTACTTGGTCAAAGATTATTCGCTGTTCGGTATTTAATTGAGCGATTAATCTTTGACTTTCACTTCGTAAGAGTTCACGGTTGTAGGACCTTTCTTCCATTACTGTTCTGTTATTCAAGATCTCTAGCAAGTGAGGTGGAGGTAGATGAAAGCCAAAATCTTGAACCGATCTTCCATAGAAAGCAAGGATCGCCTGTAGCTCATACATAAGACCACCTTCTAAGTCTTCCGCACTAACATGAAGATTTGGTATGTGTAATACCTCTGAGAGTATTAAAGGAATATCTTCCGACATGGAATCTACATGTGACTGCAGCAATGTAACTGGGCTAGAAACATCACAAAAGATGAGGATTTGGCAAAAAAGATTTCTCATTTGAGATGGAGTGGCTGAGAAAGAAGCTTCTTGTAAAGCGATGTTCCATTCTTGATCACCACCTAAAAGGCCCATTGCTTCACACACTGCTCTATTTGTAGGATAGACAGTTTCGTCAACTGTACGGATATGCCGGAACGACTTTCTACCTTTTTGATGGCAGAGTAGCAGTCTCAAGTAGAATGCATCTCCAGAGCTAGGATGGATATATGTCAAACGACCAATAGCTATGATGGTAGTACGCCGCCTACGCTGCCAATATTTCCCATCTTTATGCCATGCAAACTCTCTAGGAAAGTTTAAATAGGTTAGATGTTGCCCGTCTGTATTGTAAGTGTTATATTTTAACCATTCAGTTAGCGTTGTTCTTTTGTTGTGCTCACTATCGACAATTGCCTGCAATTGCTGCTGCCTTCTAAAAGTCACGCGCTGCATATTTTCATGGTGAACTGCGAGTATCTGGACCGGTGGATCTCTGCTATGTATGCTGAATCCGAGAATCCTCCAACATGCTTCATGTGGCCCAATGTATCTAGCATCTTGGAAATTCTTTGTTTCATCAATGTGCAATGAACGCTGACTTGTGGTTGCTTCTGCAGTTCCCAGTGTTCTTGTAATCTGAGCCACTATTCGGTCAGTGCCTTTAGAAATGTACTTGAAGAGGTATTTTATGAGCATTGACCATTCACAGTATTCAACGTTGATGTGTGCATAGAACCGCATGCATAGAGACCGGTTATGTGGAACCACGTAACCGTTATCAAGCAGGACATTCTGTTTTAATGTTGTTGTGCCTAAATCCCGTCTGCGGTAATGTACATAACCTTTTTGATCAATGAATGTCGCAGGACAAAAAGGTTTAGGAAACTTCTTACTGCAATCATCACCGCGTCGCATACATGGTGCAGATTTGTTGACCAGCCCACACGGTCCGTGCATCATGAACTCTGTAATAACTCTATAGCCTTCTGGATCAATCACTTTGTCTGGTAATTCTGCAGAGACATACATGTCCACATCTTCGTGCCTCTTTACACGGTGACTTTCTCTGACCCATAGCAATAAATGACAGTGCGGCAAACCTCTTTTTTGAAACTCAACTGTATATAAAACTGCAGTCAAATGAGAGTTAGTTAGGCACTAACCAAATGTAATATCTTTAGTAAGGATCACATATATAATTTAAAGGATACCTGCTTCTACATATCCAAAAGGTTTCGATTCTCGTAAGAAAGTAACCAAATCATGTATCTTTCTTTCAAAGACACGATCGACAACGTCTGGCCTGTCAGCAACTGTTATATGCGGAAACTCTTGCATATATTCTTCAATTTCAGGCCAGTTAACATTGCATGTGAAAGTAATAAAGAATGATGGGTTCCCGTTCACACGGCATATAGCCAAAGCGTCTAAATAATGGCTATACATGTAGTGAGGCCCGCCTGTAAAAGATGAAGGCAGTATTATCCTTGAACCTGAATCTGAACCATCCCGATCACCACGTGAAATAGCATCGTATAGCCCGGCCATGTAATCATTGCGAATGTCGTCCTGGTGCTCTCGTATATAGTCAATCCTTGACTGTTCAATGCTACAGTAAGCAGTCACAACATACTGCTGGAAAAGTCTGCCACTTCTCCTCATCAAGCTATACTGATCAAAGCGATCGTGTAACTCGTATGAATAGTACATCTTCATTGTCATTTTTTTCGGCTGTTCGGAAGTTGAACCTCTGGTTAATAATCTACGGCCCAAATGGTAGCCATCTTCGCCAAAGATAAAAATCAATGGAAATTGCAGTGACATATAAGAAGCGTTTAATTTGTTGACTCGTTGCAGAACACAACTGTGTTGTTCAATAATGACATCGAAGTCAGTCTGCATATCCGGCCCACCTTGAAAGACAATAGTATTAGGAATATAAATATTCAGATGAAGGCTCGGTCACCCCGAGCATCTATTTAGTATCTACATAGCTTGTAGGCTTATTTATATTAGCTTAGCAATATTAGTATTAGTATTATTAGATTAGTCGTATTTATATTTGTGGAGTGGGTCGGGGCTTTCCCCACTGTCAGCTCACTCCACAGCCCACTAGGGGCATAATATTAGTAAGTATAAATACCCCTTCTCACACTTGGGAAGGGTTGGAACTCTTGTAATATTTCACACACACTTCAAGCTAATCTTACAAGTTTCTCCCAACTCTCTCTCTCTAGTTCATCTCTCTAACAATGGATCTAATCTTCCATAACCCAAGACCACCCGAATCATCCATACAATCAATATGGTTATTTCCTACAATTGGTATCAAGAGCCATGGTTAGGTTCGATTTATTTGATTGTGTGTCGGTTTTATTTTTTGGTTCGAAACTTTTTTTTGCTTAAACTGCTTTGTATCTGTTTTTTGTTCGAATCATATTTCACAAACTGTTTTACTCATAATTTTTGTTCGAATCATTGGTCTCTAAATCTGGGCTTCACTTGTTGACTTTTGTGTTTGTGGGCTTCACTTGTTGTTAGAATATCTATTGGTTTGTTCGAATACAAAGTCTCAAGAGTGTCTTGCTGTCTATGTGGTTTTCTAAATGTTTGAATATTGGTAATATTGTGTGTGGACCTTAGTGGTTGTGGGCTCACAACACAGTTGGTGTGGCAAAATCTGTGGATTTGTTTTTGTTGCTTGCTCTATATTTTTTGAATCCTCATGTAAATCAATGGTTCGAACAATGTTTCAAGAAAGTCACTAGATGTCCAAGTGGTTTGAGCTTATATTGTGTGTTTAATATGGTTGTTGTTGGTGGTTTTCAAGATGCGGAGTTGGTTGGGCTTAAATGTTCACCAATAGCATACGAGTGTGGGTTGTTTGAATTAATTGTTCTTGGATGCGGTTTATGTAAAAGTCTGGTTTTTGTAGATTGTTCTTGGATGAGGCTTATGTCATGTTTGGACAGTAGCTGCAAAAAGAGGATGCGTTTTGTATGGTCTAAGCATACTGTTTTGGTTTTTTAACTAAAACCGGCATAAAGACAAAAATAGGTGAAAGTAACAGCTTTGACTGGTCAAAGATGCGGTTTGTCTATATGCTCACGAACTCGATTTGTCTGTATAATCACTAATGCGGTTTATCTATATGCTTACGAACTCGGTTTGTCTGTATAATCACGAATGCGGTTTGTCTAAATGCTCACGAATGCGGTTTGTCTGAATGAGCATGAATACGGTTTGTCTGTATGATTGTGAATGCTGTTTGTCTATTAGATTCATGGATGCGGTTTGCATGAATTTTCATGAATGCTGTTTGTCTGAATGATTATGAACGCGGTTTGTCTAAGTTTTTCATGGATGCGGTTTGTATGAATATTCATGAATGTTGTTTGTCTGAATGATTATGGACGCGGTTTGTCTAGTTTTTCATGGATGCGGTGGTTTGTATGAATGTTCATATATGCGGTTTGTCTGTCACTTGGTCAATCGGTCAAACGGTCAAACGGTCTAATTTGGTCAACGAGTTATCGAATATCAAAATGAAAGATTTGAACGAGAAGAAGCAATCACAGAGAAAGAATCAAATGCATTCGAAACAGATTATAGCAACAAACACCCAACAGACACAATTATAGCAACAAATTCACAACACTTTCCTCAAACAAGATTCAACAACCAACCAGTACATCAACTCAACTACCCTATCTCATCACATCACAACATTTAGATCTCAGTTGGGTGTACCTTTAATTCAAATCAATAACGATTTTTTTTGTGACCTTAACCATCATCGATCTATAGAAGAACAAAGCTTCATATTTAATTTTTCGAATCTTATAAAGAACGAACCAAAAACAATACGGTTTTGATTCATTCTTTTTCATTCGGTTCTATAAAAGAAAGCATATGAAAAGAAAAATCTCAGATATGTTCTATTGGTGTTCGGATCTATAAAGATCATATGTGTTATAACAAAAGTCATCATCGATCTTGTAAGAAGATTAAGTCCCTATTAATATACGAAACGTAAAAGAGATATCAAAACAAAAGTGTTTCAATATCACTTTCTTTCGTTCGATTAAACAAAGAAACACAAGTATCAAAACAAAACTTACCGGTTATTATTTAGATCAACGAAAGAAAGAAAGTTTTTTTCGGATTTTATCAATAACAAGGACGAATCTGTTGGTGACTGCTTACTGTTATGATAGAGATGGGAGGCGAATTATTTTGTGAATTAGGGTTGTGTGTTGTGGCTGTGTGAAATATTGAGGAGGGGGGCGGATTGTTTGAGGTGATAATTAGGGTTGGATTATGATAAGTTTAAGTGGTTTATATATATATACCGAGGATTAGGGTTATACTAGGGGAATGTTTTTGGTCCGGTTTATTGGAACTGATAATGTGAGTCCACATTTCGGATAAATGGGCTTAAAATGGGTTGTGTATGGGCCGCTGTTGATAAATCTTCTTTGGTCCAAGTTATGATTATTTGTCAATTGGGCTGGTGATAATGATCTTAAGAGACGGATTGCTGATTGCTTGATATGGAATATAGTTGGGCTATTCTTCGCATAGACAAATTTGTTGTTGAGTTGCGGATTTACCAGCGTAGTCCAAATAGAGCCTACCACTTGAGCAAGTCGTCAATTTGATCTTTGCGATTTAAGTTATAGTTGACAAAGTGCGACTTGATTAATTGAAAATTGACAAGCTACTATTTGATTTATTGCGATATGACTGACTGCATTTTGACCAGTTGTAATTCGTCGTTGCGAGTTGACACTTGCGATTTGACTTATTGCGACTTGGTTAATTGCGACTAGACTTGTTGCAATTTAACAAACTATGGGTTGACTTGCTGCGATTTGATCAAGTTGAGATTTGACCTCTTTGACTTGAATTTCGAAGATCAATATTGCACTTCACGCTTGGTTGTTCTTGTTGACTTCACGGTTTCTCTTGTAGATTTTAGAAAATCCCGCGAAAGATTCGATTTCTCGGTTTGAATCTCAAGAGCTGTAAAATCCCGTGAAATTAATTTTGGACAAGTAGGCGGGACTTGGATTTAGACAAAATAAAACTTACGGGGTTTGACTATTTTTTTTCCAGATAAGTTTGTGCTTCAAGATTAGCAGGAATTGGGAAATTATGGTAACTTGGTTGGTTTGTTAATTCACGGGTTGGTGTACTTAGTGTCACAAACATCTCGGGGTAGATGGATGCACGATGTTTGATGACCCTTGCTCAAGCGTATTTAAGGTGATTAGACCTGGATGTTCAAGAAGTGGATATATACAATAAAGGATGGAAGGTTGGGTATATATCACTACCTATATTTAAAGGAGTTACGTTGTTGTGCTCAATATAGGTTCTAAATCACAATTTGCAATTTAAGGTGATTAGACTTGGATGTTCATGAAGTGGATATATACAATTAAGGATGAAAGGTTGGGTATATATCACTACCTATATTTAAAGGAGTTACGTTGTTGTGCTCAATATAGGTTCTAAATCATAATTTAGTGCAAGTTTAAGTCGCGGACTTGTTCTTTATCAAGCTTCATCAAGTGATTGTTGTTTCTCAAGCTTCTAATGGGATTGTTGTTCAAGATCTTCTCAAGAGGTAGTCAGGCTTAAAGACAAGAGGTGATTTGTTTGGAGACATGTTTTAACCTTTTACTCACTTTAAAGTCATATGCATTTCATCAAGCGGTTTTGGCATATTACGAGCTTCAATGAATTGTTAATCTACTAAACCATTGATGATGAGGAAAGCAAGGGGTTACTACAAGAGAGTCTTAATCACCATCTTCATTGCAGTAGTTTCATTTGTCTCTTTCCATGTTTTGTGCCTGTCAAATTCACGATCATCACAGACTTTTAACTTTGGCAAAAAGGTCATTTCATGCCCTTTTTGAGGGGGAGAATTAGGCGTGTTTCCTAGCAGTTCCGTCTCCAGCAATGTGAATCTTAGCAGTTCCGGTTTCAGCGGGTCAGATCATAGCGATTCAGGATTCAGTGGTTCAGTCTACAGCAGTTTGATACTTACTGTTGTGCAGTTTGTTCTTGAATTTATTTCTCAAACAAATCTCAAGAACTGTAAAATCCTGTACACAGTACGACAACTATTCCATGCACTGCATCTGATAACATCCAAGTAGCTGGGTCAAATAGCTTTGTCTGATAGGACTGACTATGAGTCATGGGCATTGCTAAGAATTAGCGCATGTTTCTTCTCTTTTTGGCTAGTCAACTGCACAAGATGATCACGAAGTTAATTTGGTATTCTTTATTGGTGATTGAAGTTGAATTTCACGAAGGCGTCTACTTATTTTATCTTGAAGTCGGGGTTGGTTGGATGCATGACCTTCAATGATAACTTGCTCTTGCTTAAAATTTAAGTTGAAGACTTGGGTTATCTAGTTACCAGTTGTCGGGGTAACTATCACTTAAGAGTTATTGGAGTACTCAGTGTCACACGTCAATGACGATGTCGATAATTGCAAGAGGTGTTAATGTCTCATACTTTGGTTGGGTATTGAGCACTTAGAGATTGGCTTGGAGCATTAATTCTCTACACCGTTCTTCCAACATTAGTGCAAGCTTAAGTAACAAATTTGGGGACGTCTACTTCAGTTTTCAGTATTGATATATCGGGTTTCCTTCTTCAAGTGGTCACTAATCTGTGTACAAGATTGGTTAGTTGGCCAAAGGTTTTAAATGTTGTGATGTGATCTGTAATTCTCACAAGATATTCTTACCCAAACTGGTGTTCACCAAAACCAAATCAGTCATGCCACATTCAATCTGGTAATGTCTCACGGTTTCTTCTTGGTTTTGTAAAATCCCGCGAAAGAACTTATTTCTCGGTTTAAATCATAGATTTGTAAAATCCCGTGATGATGGGTTACGCGCTCTTGAACATGATCGGGTTAAAACCATTATCAAAGTTCAGTTAAAACATCATGAAGGGCTAAATCGGGGCATTTAAAAGACGAGATGTGACTACGGCGTTAATTCAGTATTATTTATTTGAGGCTGAAGTGAAATTTCATGGGTGCGTGTACTTAGTATCTGAAGATATCGGGGAGGTTGGATGAAGATTCTTCGAGATCCTTGTTCGAGCTTTCAACATTTACAATGACGAGGACTTGGATATCTAGTTATTTTTTTTTCTTTCTCTCTATTGCAAAATAACTATCACTTTAAGGAGTCACGTTGTAGTGCTCAGTGTCACACGAAGTTGTGGATATCCAAGAGGTGATGTACGTCTTATACTTGATGGTTGGTTGGTTGAAGAGTATAGAGTACTTAGGGATTCGATGTTGCACGAAGTCTCTACACCGCTCTTTGTCACACATTAGTACAAGTTTAAGTCATAAGTTCGGGTTATATTACTTCAGTATCAAGTTCATCATATTGGGTTTTCTCCATTAGTGGTCACGACATCAAGCCGACAGAATGATAATGGGGTTGGTAACGAGTTAGATGATAGAAGAAGTAAAGAGAGAGATATGACGTCTGTACACTTCAGTGCAGGCCTCGCTCTTCATCATAATGACGTCTGTACACATCAGTGCAGGCCTCGCTCTTCATCATTATGACGTCTGTACGCTTCAGTGCAGGCCTCGCTCTTCATTGGTTATGACGTCTGAATACCTCAGTTCAGGCCTCGTTCTTCAAAGAAAAGAAAAGTGTACGCTTGAGTGCACTTTATCTTCAAAAGAAGAGGAATCTTCTTATTTATGGCCATTCTCATCAACAAGTTTCATGCTCTTTCCGTGCTTATTCAGTCTTCAAGTGGATCGGCGCATCTAGGAGTATATTCTTATTCACTTATTCAACCAAAAATTGCAGTTGACAGGCATATGCAATTTTTGAGGGGGGGAAAGGGTGAATAAAACAACATGTCAGTCTTCAAGAACTGTCAAGTGGAGCTATTTACCATTGATGGTATTCATATTCACTAGTTCAATCATCAAAAATTGCAGTTGGCAGGCATATGCAATTTTTGAGGGGGGGAAAGGGTGAATATTAATCTACATGTTAGTTGATGATTGAGAAATGGTCATACGACTCCTGAATACGTCAGTTCAGGAGTCGTGCAAACCATGTTTCTCCAACGCTACTTCTTTCGTCTATCAAGGTGTTGAAGAACATGGTCATGGAATACTAATCTATATATTCTCACGGACTGGTACAATCAGCAACAATGGGTTTCTAGTCAATGTTTCATGTACACGTCATTAGGCTACATGTACACATCATGATGATGATTCCGATTAATCGTAACCATCATGGGGGAGAGAAATGTGTACACCAAGGACGCACAGCAGGTTCACGTGATCGGGCTTAATCATTTATTCCGGTGTTGATAACCGCAGAGATGATCAGTGGTTCAACTTGTTACCTTGGTATTTACGTTTCACTATTACGTCATGGGCTGATTAATCGTAACCATCAGGGAGAGAGAATGTGTACATCAAGGACGCACAACAGGTTCACGTGATCAGGGCTTAATATCCAAGGATGGATACATACTATAGATGATCAGTGGTTCAACTTGTTACTTTGGTGTTATACTTAAGACTGAAGAAGGTCGAGTCGTCAGTCTATTCTACATTCTCTGTTGGGAGTTATCATCTCATGTGTATGTTGCGGGCTGATGGGTTACATGTAAGGTTACTGGAAGGCATTTGGTGAGATAAAGATGATTGGTATTCTGTTCCTCCACATTGGGCAATCTTGAAGAAGGTCGAGTCTACAGTCTTCTCCACAGTCAAAACATGTTGAGTTCTTTTCTTACAACTTGATATTTAACTTAATCCCATGACAGTTCTTGTTTGATGAGTTGTGGAGTTAAGTTAGGTTCAAGTTGTTCCTTAGTTTAAGGTTAAGTCCAACTTGATGTTAACCTAATCTCTGACAGTTCTTGTTTGATGAGTTGTGAGGTTAAGCTAGATTTCAGTTGAGGCTCAACTTAAACTATCGAAAAGATACCTAAGGTTTTTGACGGCTTTACTCATGGGCGGGAGTGTTATAAGACTAAAGACGGCATGCATTTGGTTACCAAAAGACTTCTTCTTATTATGGGTGTTCATCCAAAGTCTTCTTCTTCTTCCTATTTTGGGTGATCGTCAGAGGTTGTCAGATTGGGGGAGAGCACTAATTAGGGGAGAGTGAAAAGCCAGAATCATTCCCTGATTGAAAGTGCTCACATTGCTCTTCAGCAAGTCAAGTGATGAATGCGGTGAAGATTCAGAATGCTGAGGAGTAATGGTTTCTGGTTCGTATCCTTGTACATATATACTTATTCATATTTTATACCATCTTGTAAATAGATATATAGAATACCTGCATTTGTAAATAGAGAATCTTAAATCCAGAAAAACCATAAAAATTGAAAAATAGAAAATACCAAAAATAGTTTCACCTAGGCATGTCTTCTGTTTATCGATAACATTTACGGATCTAGAAATGTCATTCAATAATGACACGGATCTTTAAATGAAGCTCGAGCAGAAGTTATACTAATCGGTTAAAACATGTCTTAATGGCTTGCTATTACTTTAGATAGCAACCCGCGCTTCATATTGGGGAAAGCACGTCGCCAAAAAGACGGCTGTTCCTCCAACTGGGTGATGTTCACCTGGGCATGGATTACTTCATATCCATGTTTCCTGATTTGATGTACGTTTCAGTGCATCATTTCTTGTAAAAGAAGAGAAATCTTCTTAGTATAACAAATAGTTTTCATTCTATGATTCTTCTGAAAATTATTTGTGAGACACTTGGTGAATATGTGTTGTATGAAATTTGTTTATACTTGGATTATGCATAAAAATTTGTCACTCAATCAACGACCACAAATCTTTAACTTGAATATGGGTCATTGATTGAGGGGGAGAGTGAATTCAAATTTTATATCATCAAACGGGTTTCTTGATTAATTCATGACTCTTAGAAAAGGTTTTGCAGTTAATGGGGTATTAGTTGAAGAGGATATTGCTTAAATATATCAAATGACCAAGTGTGTTAGTTGCTAGAAAGTTTAGGACATTATGTGCAATTTGCTTGTAGTATCCTAGCTTCATATAACTAGAAGGTTCATTTGTATCTCTTTGGAATCCTCGTTTAATCCCCTAGATACATTAAAACTCAAAATCTGAAAGAAGTTAGAAAACCCGATGTGTTTGATGTTCTTGAATGCTCCACTGACATTTGTATGAACTAAGTGAATGAGTTTCAAATGTTGTTTGTCTCTGCTGCTTAATTGTTGTTGATATTGTGCATATGTTCTCAGGATTCGCTTAGGTAGATTGCTATTATGTTAGAATCATGTTCCTAAGATCCTGAATTAAATATTGAAATCTGTGTGAATTGCCATGTTCATGATTGCTGATTGCTCTTCATGCTAGATAGTAGTTTGACGTATTTCCTGACTGTGGTTTGATTAAATGAATTTGGTATTATAATGTGGCAAGCTGCTGAAGGGTAGCTATTAAGGAATAGTGTATCTGTATGCATGTATATCTGTGTTGATATTCTTATGCAGATTCCATAGCCAAAATGAATGTGCCAGTTCCCATTCTAACCATTTAATCAGACGTTCAAATTCTATTGATTGGCTCGGAATTCACCACGACAACAACATCGGCAACAACAACAACAACAACACCTTCACCTCCACCACCATCATTTCAACAAAGAAGTACTTACTCGGATCTCGTTAAGAGGGGATCGACAATACTTGAGAAGATTTGTTGGTGGATGGATGATTGATGTTGACCACTGACTCACTCAGAAAAGCGGGTGATTATATCGTCTGCGCAAAAAGGTCAAACTCATATGTGTCATAATAATCAAATGTGCAAAATAAGCAGTGAATCTCCCTCTTAGATTAAGGGGGAGCATAGTATGTTCTCATCATCAGAATATATTAAATCGGACACATTTTCTCCCACATATTCTAACTTATTTAAATCAATTGGGATCACAAATCTCAAAAGGTTTGAAATTTTTGATCGGGGGAGAGAATGTGATTTAAATATGAAACATGATGAAAATGTGATGTTTTGGAATTAAACGTTAGGCTCTCCCATATGTGCTAAACTCTTTCGTATAACGATGCACATATTGAGGGGGAGCAAATGAACTAAAAGGATTTGGCATAGCATATGATCGTGACTCAGACTTAACCAATGAATTGACGATAGCTAAAGTCAGTAGTCGAAAGGACATGTCCTGGACGGGTAATGATTTCACGCTAGTCTAACTAGTGATGTAAGCATGTCTCGCGAAGGACGTGTCTGAGTAGAATGTACCGATTTCGAGCGATCTTCCTTGAAAGTGATCTGGACGGGTAATAATTTCAAGCTAGTTCACTAGTGATGTAAGCGTGTCTCGCAATGATCATGTTCTTGGAAAATCAATCAATTCAAAAAGTGCGTGCTCTACCTAACATGTGCAAATTTATAAAACTATCACTCGAGCACATGTTGAGGGGGAGCATTTGAAAAATATAAAACTCTCAAGTGTTTGCAAAAATGTGTTTCAAAATCATGAACACTTTGAGAGATTTTTCAAAGATTTGGTTTGGCAATCGTGGATAAATACTAAAGACCGTCCATTTTAATTAACGCATGGAGTTATAAGGATGGTTAGGTTAGGTTCAAGTTCCCACGATCCCGCCAGAGCCGGAGGGATCTACCCAGGGATAATCCACTAGTTAGTGTAGAAGTCCTTAGGTATGATTAAAAAAGGAGAAATGTGTATAAGGGAAGTGTGCCGACAGAGATGGAGCTAACACTGGAATGAACCCAACAAGGTGTTAGTTATGAAGTCTCGGTAAGCACTGAAGGGGTTGAAGAATGAAAAAGAATTGTAAAGATAAAGGGTGAAATGAAATAGCCCTCCTTACAAACTTAGGCAGAAACCGGGTCAATTCATATGCTGTCAGAATCACTTAGTTGATTGCTGACATTGAAGACAAAGTATCATGGACCCAGTGATACGCTGCACAACCCTCCCTAGCCACTCAAGGTCCCACAAAGGATTCTTGTTTCAATTGTCACGGAGTTCAATACATTTCTATCGTCTCTCTCACTCCGAGTTAGATGATATTGAAAAGGTGGCAGTCCTCTCCAGCCTCCGATCACCAAATCAAAACGCACAATCGAGTCTAGAGCCACGAGATGCATAATAAGATCTCATAGGAACACGGATTATTTCTACACTGGTTGTTCATCATTAAGGACACCAGTTGTAAACTTATGAGTCCTACGCAGATCTTAGCAATCTGCCAGAACATTCATGAGAGACTTTACAAATGTAATTCTCAATGATTGAATGGAAATTCCTGCCAGGGTCATCATCAAGCAGCCCTGAAAGCAGGTCACTTCGGTAATTCCTCGTGGATTACGCTTAGTGGTCGCGGCGGTTTCAAACGGTCTACAGTCGTGGAGTGATCTCCAGCGACTCACCTAATCGTTGAAATGCTACGGCATAGTCTTAAAAAGCCCTCTGTGGGTTTTCGATTAGGAACGGTCTTGGTAAGGATTAGAGAGAGTTTCCACACTATGCTGTTAACAATCTCGAAGTCCAAACCTGTAAGTACCGGTTGATTTGTTGCTAACTGTCTTATGCAGGAACTTCTGGCGGTTGTAGCTGTGGAATGCTGTAGCTGGTTGCTGTTGTAGCTGGTTGCAGAAAAGATGCCAATCCTCTACCACATGTTCACACTACATCATCATTGTTATTCAACAAAGTCATGATCAACCTAAAAGACCTTTAACACGGCTTCTGTAAACTCTGATGCTAAAGATCATGACACCAAATAGTGTGAGCATGTCGGCTCAAAGATTTATACATCACGTGGAAACATACTACTAAAAGATGACTTGGAAACAAATGTTGGATGATAAAGTCGAAGAATACTCAAAGATCATCCAAGACGATCAAACGGTCATCAAACGTACACTGCTGAATGCACAAAGTTTCAAGACAATGAAGAATCAAAGACTACGAGCTATGACGACAACTTCAGTAGATAAAATGCTAGAATTCAAGTTATTATTTCCGGGGTGACCTCCCTTAGGGGGAGATTGTTAGGAATATAAATATTCAGATGAAGGATCGGTCACCCCGAGCATCTATTTAGCATCTACATAGCTTATAGGCTTATTTATATTAACTTAGCAATATCAGTATTAGTATTATTAGATTAGTCGTATTTATATTTGTGGAGTGGGTCGGGGCTTTCCCCACTGTCAGCTCACTCCATAGCCCACTAGGGGCATAATATGAGTAAGTATGAATACCCCTTCCCACACTTGGGAAGGGTTGGAACTCTTGTATTATTTCACACACACTTCAAGCTAATCTTACAAGTTTCTCCCAACTCTCTCTCTCTAGTTCATCTCTCTAACAATGGATCTAATCTTCCATAACCCAAGACCACCCGAATCATCCACACAATCAAGATGGTTATTTCCTACAAATAGCACCAATAGAATCTCCTGCAGGCAATTCATGCTGCCTCGAACCAACGACACCAAATAAACGGATCTTGAACTGTGGAATATCAACTTCAGCCATTTTATTCCTTGCTGTTCTAAAGAGCTGCACCAATTGGTTATGATCGTCTAGAAGATCAATCAAGTTTTCTACAATGTCTCCCCGCAAGCCGTGACCAGACCTTTGAAAGCTTTCTAAACGATTTGCAACTTCATTTTCTGTATCGTATATATACAACTGCAGAAACTGTGGCCGTGCATCTTCGTCTGGACACATGCTCCCTATCTTGTGGTAAATTTGCCCAGAAATTTTGAATACATAAGGACCACGGCCGTGTTTATAGACTTTTCTACTTGTGCACCTAATGATGTCATTGCGAACATCTGATTATAGGCACGAATATTTTCCATGAAGTGACGATTAGTGAAAAGGTCTTTTATATACGCTGGATACTCATCGTGAGCATCAATCTTTACTTTCCCGCCATTGCAACATTTATGATATTCTAGATGGTTTCTACGACTCGAAGCAACTCTTTCAGCATACCAAAAGCGTGCATTGCAATGATGGCACTTCTGATCACATTGGCCCATATGTATGTATGTGTCCGGAGGACCTGCATTTGAAAAAGACAAATGAAAGTGTAAAAAAAAAAAAAAAAAAAAAAAAGGTGAAAAAGGAAATCGGTCGTTCATTTGACTCAGACAACAGCTTAGACCAAAGCATAAGCATACCTTGCCTAGACCTTCTACGGGTTGTGCGCGCGTTACGTGGACGGTGTGCTGTTGTTGATGAAGAATGCATTGTAACTGGAAAAAAGAAAAAGAAAGGTACTGAGGAATTGGAAAATGGATCAAAATATATACATAATTTTTTTTTTAAAAAAGGAACCAAACCTCGAGACCGGTATTGTTGCCTATTTGTGTGCAGATTTGAATTCCTGCCAATCGTGAACGCATATTGTGATGAGGTACTTTGATTAGATGAAGAGCTAGGGGCATGTAAATCGGAAGGCAAATGTAAAGGCTGTCTTTCATGAGCAACATGGTAAGGTTGAACATTTGGCTGGTCACAATCCATTATAAAAAGAGACTCTGTACCTGTTAAAAAACATAAAGAATATGTCCATCAATCAATAGAAAACGTATACAACAGCAAATGAAAACAAAAAGTGTTCAGAAATTACATAGCAATTCTGCATTGCAGTTAATTTCTGAAGACAACAGAGGCCTATTGTCTTCTGCAGATGTTTGGTCTTCATGAGAAACATCATACATTTTTTGTTTTCCTTTGTCCATGGGAAGTGCACGCTGCTGATCACATGAAGAATTTGTATCTAAGATACGCATCTTCCTATCATAAACTTTTTCCAAGGTAAATTTCACTGAAAAACAGTAGGAAAAAAAGTATATTTAACAGGCAACCGGGTTTAAAGCGATTAGTATTAGAAGATAAAGGATGAACCATAAAGAATATGATACGTACTTAGTATTCGCACAGCTTGATCAGTGAAGGAATTAGTGATATTATGTTTATAAACAACACTATTAGGTATATACGCTTATTGACTGATAAGAGGTACCACACTCTCAAAGTGTTGATATAACAACACATCACTTGGATTACGCTATCCGTAATTAACACCAAGAGCATCACATTTTTCAAGGTTCGACGCGTCTGGCTATTCTATACAACTGCTAGCAGCAGAAACATGAACAGCAACAGGCGAAGAACCACATCGGTTCTCACTAATCGAATATAAAGTTAGGCGAACACTACGTACATCACTAAGCAGCCTCTCTACTTCTACATCTAGACTATAAGATTCTTAGCTCTGACAAAACCCACAAATACACACTTCCTAAAGAAGCAGCAGAGGTAATCCTATGTATGAATTTTTTTTAACCTTCATACTTCACAACAACACTCCTAGTTTACTGTCCATAGTTACTGGCTAATAAAAAGAGTATAAATTGTACATCAAACGTATAGAAGTATACTTATTGGCATCATATAGACATGAAACATAGACGCATATGTTAAAAGTAAAACACATAAGCAGTCTTAACAATATAGAAATTATGCAAAGCACATAAGAACTAAAAACAGTATAAAATCTGCATCAAACCTATAGAAGTGTGCTTGTTGGCATCATATACACATCAAACATACACGCATTTGTTAAAATTAAAATACATAAGCATTCTTAACAATTTAGACATTATGCAAAGCAAATAAAATCAAAGTAAAAAACCAATAAATATGCATGACTCAAGTAAAACACGATGCACACCTCCTTCAAAAGGTGCTGATCTCTCTATTGTTGTAATAGATTTTTTTTTTAATTTTTTTTAAATTTTTCGCACTTTTTTTTCTTCTTTTTCTCTCAACTCTGGATGAAACTGAAGAAATATATTTTGTGGTATAGAAAGTTCTATTGCCAGTATATCAATGACACCACACGTGCAAGTGAAGGTGTGCATTGTACCTGGGTTGAAAAAGCAGCCACAAAATGTTAAGTTTTAGGTAGAAGCCATACCTAAAGAGTAAGGAAACAGAGGACAGGTGGAAGACAGGTGGATAAACCTTAGTTTATCTCTATAATCTCTATAATCGATTTCATGGCAGACGAAAATAGCCCACAAAATGGGCCGCAACAATCGAAGAAGCTGGACAGGGAAGATGGACAAAGCGGCAAACCAAAGGTGGGCCAATAATTTTTTTGGCGGGAAAAAAAGGTGCAAAACGGCACCGTTTCTTTTCTGGTTTAATATATATTATAATAAGAAAACAGACATTTAGAGATAGGGGTTCTAATGACAACAAAAAGTGTTACTAAATCTAGCCTTTTAGTGACACTTTATAAAATGTGTAAGCAAAAGCCTAAAATGTTGAAATTTAATAACACTTTTTATAAACAAAATGTACAAATATGTACTCACTTTATTTTTTTCAAAAAAATAAACTTTTACCTACTGTACTTCTACTTACATTTTTTGTTTAGTGCGTCAAAATTCATAAATTTTTTTGGTGGGCGTGAATGACACTTCCTGTATAATTTTGGTGACACTTTTCTACTTTTAGTGACACGTTTTTAATTTTTGATGACACTTTTTTTATGTGTCTGTAGAAGACAACTTTTTTTTTGTCTCGAGATATTTTGGGGATGCAATGGAGCTAATTAACTCATTTGAAATAGTCTAAACAAAATAAATGGGTTGTTCAACCATTCCAACCCAAAGAATGAACACTGATAAGATCGATGGAATGGGAAGGTGGTTGCTAATAAATTGGCGTTATTATCCAAGCGAGCAAGAGTACAAGTACACTGGCATTACCATCGTAAACCTAGCACTCGCACATGGAACGTGGCCCTCATTCAATTATTTTCTCACTATTAATAAATATAATGCTATTTAATTATCAGTCAAGTCGGGCCATTTAATTGCACGCGATAGTAAACAAACAAGCAAACATAGAGTTTCCATTATAAGCCTACAAAGTGTAAATGCATTATCTTGTTTAGTAAGATATCATTCACAAATCATATTTATGTTAATATCAATTGTTGCCCAATTCAACTCACAACAAGGAAACACAATACTCCCTAACATTTATGATTATTACCTGTGTATAGTTTAGTTTTCAAATCAAAATTTGAGGAAAATAATACTTATCGATTAAACCTTGCCATAATGGTTGAAACCAAAATATAACTTTTTTAGACGATAAATAAAAAGATGCATAGTACTAGACCATAACAAACATGACGCTACCAGAAGCTAAACGATAAGACGATAGAAGCTTATTTGGTCACATAACAAAATGAGTATAACAAATGTGACCCTACCAGAAGCTATGATGCGTGTTTGATTACATAACACATTTTAAAAGATACAACCCATTATAATTTGAAATTGATTAACTAACACCCTATACACTGTTTCGATATCCTCATAGTTTGCAAATATCTTGTCTATTCTTTTCACTATATTGTATTTTTGATCTTATAAACACATCGCACTACGTACATCTCCAAACGAAAAATGCTTATGAGGTTTATCTAGCTAGCTTCTTTCTAGTTTAATTCTAATCGTTATAAAAAAGTAACTGAATGTATTTTGGACACGTACATGTTTTGAGTCATGAAAAATATAATCCTAGAACATTAAGAATGATAATGTATGCAGTTTTTTTTTTTTTGCCAACGCCTGTCTAGCAGAGTTGGTCAGGGGGCTCATCATCATGCGAGAGGTCACAAGTTCGAGTCTCCACATGATAGTTCCCCATGATAGTTTCCTCCTGTAGGAGTATGAGAGTGGGCTCTCACTAACTACACTAACTATATCTTTACTAACTCATTCTAAAAAAAAAAAGAAAAAAAAAAAAAAAATGTATGCAATTTGTAGAAATGCAAATACATAGAGATCAACCATGACATCGATCTACTTGTGCCAAATAAAATTCTGAAAGACATCAAAGATAGAATTTTAATTATTGAATAACTCCCACAAGTCTAATAAATGATTTAACAGTTTACATTCCAAATTAAAGTACTACAAAATTAATTAGTGATCTACCAAAGCAGTCAGATCCAGATCACAGATCACAGAAGACATAGTTAATGACTTGTACCTTAGAGCTAACGAAATTCTATCCTTGGATCATCTTACGCTTGATCTAGCTAGTTATTCTGCGTCATCGAGTTCTTGCAATGCGCTATCGCCCCTTGAATCGCGCTTTGCAATTCCTCCATTGACGAAGAATTACTAGAGTAGATTCCAGCCCCTTTCACAACAGTATTCTTGCATAAAATCCCGGAGTGACTTGGGGACGACCTCATCGAAGATGGGCAGCTAGACACACAACTTCTCCTTCTTGGATACCTTAAATTCCCCGAAAACGAGTGAGATATGACATCATTTTCATTGTTCCTCGTATTCTCTACAGAGTTTAATCCACTGCGAATGCTCTTAGAACTAGGAACCATTTTCTGTGCATTAAAAGCCTGTCCCTGTCTCTGGGACAGCTTTTCATACAACGGTTTTGCTTTTTTCAAATATTTTCTAATCATTTCCTTAGCCGTAGTACTCATACGCTTAACACTAGATCCAGTTACAATATCTGGATCAACACGAGTCGTGCTACAGTTCGTGTTCGTGTTCGTGCTCGTGTTTGTGCTCGTTGTTGTGGTAGAACTAGGTTTAATTTCCTTACGAAAAACAGACGAAAATCTAGACAAGGAGAAGTACTTATTAGGTTTCTTTTGTTGGTTATTGACGTTCACATAATTATTACTAGGGAATAGCTTCGTTTGAAGGTGAAGCTCTTCATCTGTAACCGAGCTAGGACGTGACGAATCACATCCATCCGTAGAAAACGATGTTTGTGAGTCAGCTGAGTGTCGAGCAGTGGTAGCAGTAGTAGCAGAGGACGAGGTCGATGAGGACGAGAGTAATAGAGTACGCACCATTGAGATACGTGGCGAAAGATGAAGAGGCAGAAGTTGCCCTTTGTAAAAAAGATCGTCCGCGGGACAAAGATTTGTCGCGGACGATTTAGGTGGTGAGAGCGAGATTGTGAACTCGAAATCGGAAGACGAGGACGAGTGTGTTGGAGAGGATGGAAGTGTTTGTGATCTGGGAGTTTTCCTATGGTGGTGGTGATGGTGGCCCATTTTGAAGATCAAGGAAAGATAGCTACATTGGTGGTAGTATTGCAATTGGAAAGTGTATTTTAAGCAACAAGTGAGAGAAAATGTGTGAGAGAGATATAAGGGGTGATGGTTATGATCTGGGATGTGTAAAGCATCGGAAGGGGAGTAGGGCGTTACGTTCTTTGGCTCTATTTTCGTTAACTAATTCAACTTTTCTTGAAGTTTGGAATTATTCGAAAACTTTTCTCTTGATTTTTTGCAAAACTTTTTGTATACCACACGTTGGAATGCTAGCTAGATGATTGCGTAACCAATACAGTAATAAACATTTGCCACGATAGCCACATAGATGACTATGCATGAACTCTTGTACTGAAGTTCCAAAATGATTTACGGGCTTTAGATCAAATGGCATTGAGGCGTGTTTGGGACGGGACGACTATCCTCATCTTTAAATTCGATTTGCCCCGTTTCTTATCAAGGATATTATCGGGGTGTCCTTTGGATGAAATGCTTCACCAAAAGCACATTATTCTATGTTTATTACTTTTTTCGTCCTAATATTATTATCCACGTTTCTTTTTTAAAATGTCATAAATTAATTTTTCACTGCTAAAAGTTAATAGGAAAAAGTAATTAATTTTTTTTTTGGGATGCCCAAGTTTATTACCAACATTGAATAAAAATGTAATTAATTATTTAAGAGTACATTTGTTATTCTATAAAAAATAAGATACAAAACAGTAATGATTATGTCTTTTTAAATTGTGTATTTTTTGTCATAAAACAGTTATTCTGAGACTGAGAGAGTATTATTTTTACACTATAAAGAATATGATTTAATGATGTAACTTGAAAAAGAACTAATCAATTAATAATCAATTTAAAGCTACCTTAATTATCATTTAAATAAGTATTAAAAAAAATAATAATAAAAAAATAAAAAAATAAGCAACTCATTTAAATAGTCACAACATCTTTTGAAAATATGAAACCAAATACCTTCAATAATTACAATTTAAGATCTTGCAAAGATAAAATACTAACAAAAATTAGCGAATTGTTTTTTCATTACGTATATACTAACATAATACAATAATATTATATACATGCATGTGCATGTTCTTGAAATCCGCCACGTAATCTACTAATGGTTTGTTAAATGCTTTTGTTGACCAATTAAAAGGACGGAAGGATTTGCAGTTAGGGTTTAGTGAAGAGTTATGGGATTGTAGTATCTTCCATTTATAAGGCTCCTATGGCATTTCTAATACAACTAGAACTCACTATAATTAGGGAGATTCTAACTGACAAAAAGAGTATTTTTGAAAAACTCATTGATGTCATGGATTTGGGCGAGCATTTGTGGTTTTGTCGCTTTTTCTGAAGTCTTACTCTTGCTAAACATTACGTTATAAGAATAATCACCCCTAAGCCTTTCACATTTTAACACATTTGCCTTTGAAGTTGGTTATTATTCTCAGACTCTAGTGATGGAGATGTGTATCATTGCCAAACTTATGATAGAATACTCACCACAACTGTGCAATTGAGTGTATCACTAAATAAACACCCTAGACTCATTGAGAGTTGATGCGTGGTTTTGCGACCTTACAACAGGTTTTATCTCTCGAGGGATCTCAAGAGGCTTACAACCCCACCAGGCAGTATACCTGACCGATGTAGTATAGTGTAGTGGTAAGTACGGGGGATTGATCGTTCTCCACAGGGAATAGTGTCGTTAGGATTGAAAAACTACTCTAATTAGGTCTAAGGGTGAGAGAAGATTCTTTTTGTATTTTTATATTTTTTATGAAAGCAAGTAAAATCTCGGGTTTGAAGGAGTGGGCGGAATTAGTTGCTAGTCAACTAACCCAAATAACTACAAATGCAAATAAAATAAAATAACTAAAAATGAAAAGGGTTGTGAAACTTATGTGGAGAGAAATGTGTTTACTTAGATTTCCTTACTCCCTAACTATCTTTTACCGGTTGATTAGTGTGTATTAATTGCGTGGATGATGGGTGTATTCCTTAATATCAATCGTGGGGTGGCGTACGTACTTCCCCAACTCTACAAGCTCCTACTTCACTCCTATGTCGAGCCGGCTAGGAAGCTCCTAACATGGGATCACTAGAATTCACTCATGCATTAAATACAACCATAAAAACCTAGTACGCATTGGTTCATGTTTCTTAAGACGTTCAAGCAAGTTACCGTATAGGAAGTTAGCCAGTTTTCTTAAGCCTAACATCGATAAACAATCATCCAATACAATTAATAACACACTAACAACTAATAATCAATAGCTAGGTTTCATTAGATCTAAGCAAACACAAGATAAATCTAGCCTAGCATGTTAATCAAAAGACAAGAACAAGTTATAATCAAACAACACATAGACATATTGAATGATTAAATAATTACTTATCTTCAATTAAACATGGGAGATCCAAGGGTATGAAAACCCTTAAAAATGGCAGAAATTCGTCTTAGGGTTTCTCCTCACAAAGTTGAACACTAATGACAAAAAATTGCAAAACTATATATAGAACTTAGTATCTGACGGCGTCACGTTATAGATCTTGACGCCGTCACCTCGCCGTGTCTAGGGTTCCCGGGTGGTCTTCCTGACGCCGTCCCTCTTTAGTCCTCCAAAATCCTCCCTGGCTTATCAAGGCTTGACGCCGTCAGATTAAAGCTTGACGCCGTCTCTCATTAACATAAACCGTGATGGCCTTGATCACCTTAAAGGGTGACGCCGTCAGACTTTCCATTGCAAAACTCTCTGGCGCGTCACGTGTATTTTTCATATCCACCTCTTTTGCCAAGCCATGACGCCGTCTGGAACAATCCCTGACGCTGTCAAAGGTACTTTTCCAGCCGATTTTGAGACTTTGTCGTTTTCTTCACTTTTATGCTCCAAAAACGTCCAAAATGCTTCCTTTTCCAGATTTCTTCTCCAAAGTACCTAAAATGACAAAAGGAACGATTTAGGGCAATATTTGATCAAATAAATACGATTTAGGGCTTAAATGACCCCCCAAAAGCGGTACACTTTTCGCTTCATCAAATACCCTTACACTTGAGATTTGCTTGTCCTCAAGCAAGTGCGCTTTTATTCTAATCAAAATACAAGTTAGGGGTCATTTAACGCTAATATAAAAGTAATTACAATAAATAGTCGTTCCACTTTAATCATAATAAGCACGGAGATTACATACTAGCACCTCACAAGTAATGTTTAGATACTCACATCTCTCAGGTGTCATCAAAATATATCTCATAAATGAAAACGGATAATATCTCTCACTACCTGTCATAGCAAATAGATTACCATAGGCTTGGGAAAGGATCAAAAACCTTCTCCACTAGGCGTAAGCACCTAAGATAAACTATCAAAGAGGGCTTTTAAACGGGTTATAACGTTAGGTGTAGGGATATGATAAACACGGATTTGTTGGATAAGGGATATTTTACTGGTGGCGAGTTAAAGATCTTGATTAATTACATGTACAATATGGCGTTGCTAAGCCAAGACTAGACTCGACTTAAGCTAAAAACAAAATAACAAAAACAGAACATAAAATAAACATAAAATGAAACGGGATGGTAGTCCGTAGTTTTTTTTTTCTACTTTTCTTTTTCTCATTTTTTTGTATTTTTCTTGATTTTTTCGATTTTTTTTTTCATACACTCTTGCCCTACCATCCAAAATAATACATCATAGGGGCGTTGCATTCCCCTTACACTTGAACTTTTACATAACTTTACAAATAACTATTCTAATGACTCGAATTAAGATAATCGAAACACTTGGAGTACTTTTTAAAATATTTAGCACATATGGGGGTAATAAATGATGTTCTTCCTCATTACTCCATTACACTAGTACTTTACCCATGAGTCCCAATCGTCCCAAAACAATATGTACAAAGATATGACTCGACTTAGCAACCATGTAATCAATTAGATAATTAACTTCGGGTTTAAACAAATGTTGTCACAATAATGCACTAAAAATGAGTGCATACAAGGTAGGCTAAGGCAATTTGGGTGTACATTTAAGTGGGGTGTAATAAATTCTTCCTTTAAGTAAAATGCTTAAAGGTCGAAACGAAAAGATAGGCTCTGAGGGGTGTACTAGGGGTATCGTGTACTAAAAATGAGTACAACGCAAAGGGTGTGGGAGAATTACTTGACCAATGTAGCCAACGTAATTATAACAAAAACACAGGTGTAAAACAATGGGTTAATCCTAATGCCTCTTATCATGTAGTAAATCTAACTACACGAATGTAGTCTCACTTGTGGCCTCGGAATGGTCCTAACGCAAGTTCTAGAATCTAAGTGCTACCGGTACACACATCATAGCATAAATGCTTTTCCTACCAATTCTAGGGGCGAACCTCACATATTTGGGGGTGGAAATTTTTTTTAGTGGTACGGTTTTTGTGCTAGTCATATAACTCCTATCCGTGAGACGCTCATTAAGATCAAAGTTTCACCCCTAAATGTTGTAAAAAATTTTAAATTTGGCACTAAAATTGCCTTAACAGGTATTTCTCTCAGTTTTATTACACATCTACCATTAAACAAACGAAAAAATCAAGCGTAATAGCATTCTCTAAGGTATCGTAATTTACCCCCCCTTACACTTAAGATGAACATTGTCCCCAATGTTCAAATAACAAGATGTAAAAGTAAATAAGGTAAAAGAATGAAATCAAATACTCCCCTGATTCGCTCGGTGGATAATGAGGTAACATGGTTAGATCTTCTTCCAAGAGAATGTAGAAGCTCCAAGACTAAAGCATCGCCAAAAGCTTGATTCCACATACATCTCCTTGTCCAAAATAACCTGTTAAACCTGAAAAAACAAACACGAAAACCTGCATAACATCGGCGGGATAAATTCTATATAAGGATATAATGCTTGTGGAATGATAATTTTGCAGATTCCTGGAGATTATAAGTTAGAGATTTAATAAAAAAATTTTATGAAAACAAAACTTTCAAAAATTTCAGAAAATTAAAACCTGACGCCGTCAGGTTGCAATGCCTGACGCCGTCAGAAATGATCTGACAGAATTCTCATGTTAAGTTTCTGGAAAATTTCTGGAAAAACCTATACCTTAATTCCTGGAATTCCTGCAAAACATCATTATGACTCGATACAAGCATTTGACTCAAACAATTACTAATATGTATGTTAATTTAATATTGTTATGATTCATGTTCATTCGTTCTAATAAACCGATTTGGATTTCCCTTACACTTATCTTTTGCAAAATACCTTTATATGTAGTTAAGACGAAGTTAAAAACAAGATAAAGCATTTTCACAATTTAGTTTTGAACATGAATCAATAATAATAAAAATTAAACATACATACGGAAGCAAATAAAATCAAACAAACAAATAAATAAACACACAAAACAAATAAAGCTTGGGTTGCCTCCCAAGAAGCGCTTGTTTTTGTTCGAGTCACGAGCCTGACTCTACCCTTATTTAGCGGAAATAGGGGAGGTTTCCCTACACTTAGGATTAAGTGTGGGTGAAAGTAGCGATACACACCCTTAGGGTGGAAATATGCCACGTGAGGAAAGAGTGACGGGTGAATTATATGCTCAAAGGTGCGGGATCCTATCATCATAACCTTACCTAATTCAATTGGGATAGTGGGCGGATTAAGATTTTCTCCTAGAAAGGGATCATATTCTATCAACTTCGAGAGACTCCAAGTTAAGAATCCACTTTGACCTAATAAACCCGGTTTAAACCCATAATGTTTCTTGTGATTAATCATGAATGGGTGATGTAAGTATGAAAGGTTATGGTTCACTCCTATGTCAGCTTCCTCTCTACAAGGCTTAGAGTCTACTACCTTCAACATAAAACTACCTGGACTATATGGTTTGATGGGTGGGTCGGGACCTAATTCAATTCCTAAGTTCACATCTAAAGATGGAAGATTAGGTAACGGTTTTGGTTGAGGCTCCGGTTCATCAAAACTAGGAACTTCCATAGAACTAAAAGAAAGGTTGTGACTACAAGTATTCAAACCTATTTCTTCTAGTTGTGTTTGGTCCAAGGGCTCTACCTCTATTGGGGTTCCTATAGTCTCTTCTACTTTTTCCGGGTAAGTTACGGGCGGTGTGTTAACCTCAAATGATGGTAGGATTTGTGGGGTATTTAGTGGTCTTGCATTTCTAACCTCATTCTCCATAGTATCTAAATCACCTATATGTTCATCATGTGTTTTGGTAGGATCTAACCCAAACACATTCCTAAGTATCTCAAATCCTTCTCTAGCCATTTGAAATTCTAAGTCCGATTCATAGTAATATTCAACTTGATTACTATTTTCCAATTGCCTAAAGGATTCCTCATGTGTGTCATATGTTTTGGTGAAATCTATCCCACTCATGCAACTAGGTAGTTCAACACTAACCATCTCATAATCTTGGTCCAATTCAAGGTCCATGTTCTTAAAAACTAGGTCTTCTTGCTCATGGTACCTATAGTCGGATAAATCCTCCTCATTTGTTTCCTCAAGTTGTGATATATATAAACCCATCAATTCATTCAACTTATGGTTCACGGTTAGGAAGCTTTCCTCAAATTTTTTCCAAAGGGTTTCACTAAAAGGAGTTGATCCTAACAATGATTGTTTAATAGAAGCCGCACATGCACATAATTCATCAAACCTATCAAACTTTACACCCATATCCTCTTGTATATATCTAAGATCACTTAAAAATTCATTGGAACAACAGGAAGCAAATCTATCCGTGTAAAGTAATTGTTCCTCTATTGTTAATGATCTAAATGGAATTTCATCCGCCATAGTGACAAATAAAAAATGGTTTTACAAACAAAGGGCACAAAGAAAAAGATAGACTAAAGAAATCCTAGAAAAATAAAATAAAAATCCCACTAGAAAGGAATCTAGTGAGTAGACCTAATAAAATAAAAATTCAACCTAAACAATAACTATTCCCCGGCAGCGGCGCCAAAAACTTGATGCGTGGTTTTGCGACCTTACAACAGGTTTTACCTCTCGAGGGATCTCAAGAGGCTTACAACCCCACCAGGCAGTGTACCTGACCGATGTAGTATAGTGTAGTGGTAAGTACGGGGGATTGATCGTTCTCCACAGGGAATAGTGTTCGTTAGGTATGAAAAACTACTCTAATAGGTCTAAGGGTGAGGGAAGATTCTTTTTGTATTTTTATATTTTTTATGAAAGCAAGTAAAATCTCGGGTTTGAAAGAGTGGGCGGAATTAGTTGCTAGTCAACTAACCCAAATAACTACGATTGCAAATAAAATAAAATAACTGAAAATGAAAAGGGTTGTGAAACTTATATGGAGAGAAATGTGTTTACTTAGATTTCCTTACTCCCTAACTATCTTTTACCGGTTGATTAGTGTGTATTAATTGCGTGGATGACGGGTGTATTCCTTAATACCAATCGTGGGGTGGCGTACGTACTTCCCCAACTCTACAAGCTCCTACTTCACTCCTATGTCGAGCCGGCTAGGAAGCTCCTAACATGGGATCACTAGAATTCGCTCATGCATTAAATACAACCATAAAAACCTAGTACGCATTGGTTCATGTTTCTTAAGACGTTCAAGCAAGTTACCGTATAGGAAGTTAGCCAGTTTTCTTAAGCCTAACATCGATAAACAATCATCCAATACAATTAATAACACACTAACAACTAATAATCAATAGCTAGGTTTCATTAGATCTAAGCAAACACAAGATAAATCTAGCCTAGCATGTTAATCAAAAGACAAGAACAAGTTATAATCAAACAACACATAGACATATTGAATGATTAAATAATTACTTATCTTCAATTAAACATGGGAGATCCAAGGGTATGAAAACCCTTAAAAATGGCAGAAATTCGTCTTAGGGTTTCTCCTCACAAAGTTGCACACTAATGACAAAAAATTGCAAAACTATATATAGAACTTAGTATCTGACGGCGTCACGTTATAGATCTTGACGCCGTCACCTCGTCGTGCCTAGGGTTCCCGGGTGGTCTTCCTGACGCCGTCCCTCTTTAGTCCTCCAAAATCCTCCCTGGCTTATCAAGGCTTGACGCCGTCAGATTAAAGCTTGATGCCGTCTCTCATTAACATAAACCGTGATGGCCTTGATCACCTTAAAGGGTGACGCCGTCAGACTTTCAATTGCAAAACTCTCTGGCGCGTCACGTGTATTTTTTATATCCACCTCTTTTGCCAGGCCATGACGTCGTCTGGAACAATCCCTGACGCCGTCAAAGGTACTTTTCCAGCCGATTTTGAGACTTTGTCGTTTTCTTCACTTTTATGCTCCAAAAACGTCCAAAATGCTTCCTTTTCCAGATTTCTTCTCCAAAGTACCTAAAATGACAAAAGGAACGATTTAGGGCAATATTTGATCAAATAAATACGATTTAGGGCTTAAATGACCCCCCAAAAGCGGTACACTTTTCGCTTCATCAAGAGTGATGAGTGAATTTCATTTCCCTTTCGTGAGGTGTTATGGTTAGGCATTATTGGTTGAGTAATTACTTTGATACTTAATTTCTAAACCTTCGTTTAGGATGTTTTTATAAATACTTAATCTAAATCTACTTAATGACAAGTAGAAGTCAAGTGGGTGGATATTTGATAACATTAAATGTGTACTATAATTACTTATCATTTATCTCATAAATATTGCTCATTTATTATTTCTTTATATCTGAATTTATACTTAATCATTTACTTTGTTCATTTTTAGTATTTATAAAGCAATTTCGGTAATGACACGGAACAAAACGGGATTTGAAGCACAAATGAAGAATCTGTATGCAACCTGCAAAAAGCATACGACATATCCACTACTGGAGATATGCCGTATCATCACCTGGAAGAATTCAGTAAGTATTGGTGAAATGGAAGACATACGGCGTATTTAACTCTGGAAATACGCCGTATCTGATGCTCTACAGTCAAAGCCCAAGTCATCCGTTGAAGAGATACGACGTATGAAACTCTGGCCATACACCGTATTGAAGATCTTATCCCTATTGCAAGATATCAGGATTCAAAAGGGACACGACGTATTAAATTAAACGAATCTAAATGATACGTTTGAAAATATTATCATTCGATTAAATTAAACATCAGAGTTTACAAGGATATCCCAAATAGTTTCGTAATACATATTACAACACACATAAAAGCTTTAAAGTTTTTGTCGAATGATAATAAAATGCAAGCCTTCAAAATGTCTGTGCGACTCCATGCCAGTTGTTACTTTAAGGACCTATGATAAAACATGCTTAAAAGGTAAGGTTAAGTGAAATTCATAGGTTTATAAATAAATAGTGGATCACAAGATTTCGAGTTTAAGAGACAATTGCGTGACCCACAATAGTCATAAAGCAGTTATTATTGCACTAAGCTCATGACCTAAAACGTTAACTGTGGTATCAAAACAATGATATAATAATAATTGTCTTGGTAGGTAATTTGTCGTATACTTAGGATCTCAAATATAGTGCGTCTGGTTGTCTATTCAATCAACACAAACGAGATTCGTCAATCCCAATAGGCATATTCACAGTATTCGCGTTTACACAAAGTAATTAATGGTCATGATGTTAGGGACTTTTATGGCAATTATAACACCCGGTAACTTTCCAAACCTATTTTACTAGCTAAATTATTTACTTTTGCATCCCCTTAGCATTTAAACTTTTTCTGAACTTAATTGAGCTTGAAAAATAGAGGATACTTTGTTAAATGTGAGCGTTATTCCTTTATTGAGTCGGCACAACCTATAATGCACGAAACGAATCAATTTACTAAAAAAATTAACTTCGAGAAAGTTATACGTATTTATACTCGTTTTCATTAGAAAAATTATTTCGAACTCAATGGCGCAAGTCTCGTAATTTAAAATGGTTGTTTGCTATGTCAAATGGGGCCCACAAGAGATATACTAAAAGTTTTACTAACTTGACACTTTCTACCCCCTTCTATTATTTACACCGCCGCCCCCTTGTTTGTTTTGTCCACCTTTGGCCCCTCCCTTTCATATAAAAGACCCCATTTTAGGGTTTCCCTTTCATAACACCACCACCCCCTCACCGGATATTATAACTCCGGCGCCACACACAATTTCCGGCCAACTTCCGGCCACCACCAAAACCACCACCGCCGCGTAGATCAAGACCCCGAGGTTGTTTCTAGAGCTCGTGGAAGCAAGAGGAAGACGTTTGGACCTTGTCGTCGCTACACCGCCGTCACCACCGCACCACCACCACTTGCCGCTGCCCTCTCCTCTCTCTCTCTCTCTCTCTCTCTCGCGTTTGGTAAGCCCACGCGCCACCCACCTTCTTTAT
Source organism: Artemisia tridentata subsp. tridentata (assembly GCA_021014915.2). Taxonomy (NCBI): domain Eukaryota; kingdom Viridiplantae; phylum Streptophyta; class Magnoliopsida; order Asterales; family Asteraceae; genus Artemisia; species Artemisia tridentata. The sequence continues at coordinate 252,453,304 of CP139508.1, read as the reverse complement.
TTCTCACTTTTAATAAAACCCTAACTAATGAAAATTCATAAAAACGTTTTTAATATAAAACCTAAGCTAAACTTGATGTTTTATTAACCAAACCGTGTGGATCTATTGTTTCATTGCTCGAACCGCCGTGACTCTCCAACGAGTCATGTGACTCGTTCGAGTCAACTCACGAGTTGAGTTGACTCGGACCCGTTTCTTATTTATTTATTGTTTTATTTATATTCTTGGCTTGTATTTATTGTTGTGTTGATGTTATTTGGAGTTTGGGTTGGATTTGGTCTTGTGATGTGTTAGTCGAGGGTTTGGAGCCTCGAATAGGACTTATCCGTTACTCGAGGGAGTCACCGCCAAGTGTGAGTTGATTGTTTGAGTCGTGTAATGGATTTGGTTTAGGTTTTGGGTTGGCTGAGAGCCCCAAGGCTCGTATTGAGTCGAGCCGTGACTTAAGGGAGTCACGGCCTAGTGTCGGTTTGCCTTTTTTTGAGTCATTGATGGTTTTTGTTGCGATAATAGTTAGGTCGAGACTCAAGGGAGTCACGACCAAGGTTCTGGTTTGGTTGTCGAGAGTGAGTCAAGTCGAGACTAATGGGAGTCTCGGTCATATCATGGTCTAGCTAAACGAGACCTTAGTGCATTTTGGTTTGTAGTATTAATTGGTTAACAAGGTTAGAAAACCTCGTTGAGTTCGAGTCGTGTCGTGGCTTTGTAGTTTTTGGACATGGATTTTTTTTAGGCCGAATGGGCTAATAATCTCATTAGTCGTGTATTTTGGTTTGTAGTTTTTGGACTTGGATTGTTTTTCTGGGCCGAATGGACTAATAATCCCATTAGTAGTGAAGTATTGATAAGCTTTGGACCCGTAGGCCCAAAGTGAGTCCATGGGTCGTATAGGTTAAGCATTGGGCCGAAGCCCAATGCATTTGGATTTTTAATTCATTATTTGTTTTAATGATTTATTGTTTTTCATTTACTAACTTAAATTATCATTTTTGGTTTTGGTGATGATGTTTCGGATGCCATTTGTGGAATACTTGGATATCGATATGGATTTTTGAACTTGTGTTACTATTACCTAAGCTTTGGATGAAACGGATGCTCGTTATTGAATTTACGGTATTAGCCGAAGGACTTATGGACGATTTTGGACACAAAATGGTCGATAAACCCGACACTAATATATACACGAATGATAACGACGGATAATTATATGAAACTTGTAAAATTTGTAATAATTGTACTTAGTTTGTAAAATTTGTAATTTGTATTTGATTTGTATTAATCTTGTAACAATTTGATGATTTGTAATAATCAAAACTTGATATTCAATAAGACATAACGAATTAGGAAATATTGTATAAACGGACACGTCATGTCCAATTTTTATAAAATCCATTTTATAACTTAAACATTTCTAATAACCAAGTTATTAACGTTATAAACCTTTTATCAACTGAACGATTCCTTTCTAAATCATAATTTTTTCTCAACTATTTGGGTTACCGGGTAAAACACCGAAACAACATGTTGACACATTATTTCTTTAATTTTTTTACTTCTTTATCTCATTCCTTATTTATTTCCCTCTTATTCTTATTCGTTGATATTTCCTTTTGTACTTTTCTATGTGTTTGATTGTGTTTCGCCGACTTCCATCATCTTACGCGATTTAATCTCGAAAATATGTTTTCTAAGAACCACACGAGAAACAAACGATTTCAACTTGTCGACGCCATTGAAACGATTCTTTTAAAACAAAATGAGTATTTCCACAAACGTTATTGTTATATATTACTTTTCAAGTATCATTTTTCTATGACATATTATCTAAATAATTAGGCTGTGCTGAAGTTTATCTGCTATGCTATTCCATCTGATCGTATTGTGATATCATATTTCCTCTGCTGCTAAGGTGTGATTCATAGCCCCACTTTACTTTTAACTTGTTTTATAAACCCATGGGGGAGATACATGTTACTTACTTTTATGAACACAATTGTTTAAACGTATGATTTTCCTGACTAAGATGATAATGCTAAGTACCACCCTTGCCACAAGAAAGTCCCTCGATCATGAACCATGAATCACCTGCGAGTGAGCGCGAATATAGTTTATTGGCCTATAGGAATGACTAACCCGCAATGTTGACCAAGGACGGCAACATGTGATGTGCTATATTCGAGTTAACTAGATAGTTGGCAAGCTATCTACTTGGGGGAAATTTTTGTGAATATTATTATTGTGATTACATCAATGTTATTGATGTTGGTTAACGTTTTGCGTGTCATGAGCTTAGCAACTATACGACGCTTACCCGATATTTGTATATGTTACTTATATCTTCCAGACTTTGAAAATCGTGTGTTCAATTACTTTACTTTTAAACTTATGAATTTCACTTAACCTTTGTGTTGACTTTTTAGCATGTTTTATCTTAGGTAATTGATGCATACTGTATTGACACTGGGAATGGCATGAAGACTTTGTATGGCTATCTGTTTTCACTTTCTACTTTCTTATCTTTATCATTCGAAAAACCCTTTTAAGTTGTGTCTTATTATTCCACTTTGCTTGACTTTTGAGAATCTTTAAACTTTGATATTTTTCTTAAAGTTCGAAGGATATATTTTAATAAAACGACTTGTTATGAGGTCGTTTTTTATGATTGTGACTGTCCTACCCAGAAGTAATACCCCAAACTATGTTCCGCTGCCATATTTCGAGTTGGGGGTGTTACAGATTGGTATCAGAGCCACTGTTTATAGAGAAAGAGGTCATATTTTTCTCTACTATAAACATTTTCTATGTCAAACGTTTTCACATTAGATAGCCACCAGCCCTCCATTCCACTTCGCTCTTTTATCGCTTTATTTAACCTTTTCATATGCATGCTCTTATACTATTATATACCTTAAAAATTTTCGCTGCTACCTTATATTATATAAAAACTATTTTCCTTTACACTATTGGCTGGGATTTTGACTCAAGGTACTCTTTGTAGAGTATCATGTGTGCCCCTGCCTTGCCCGACCAGTTATCGGTTGTACCCGCACCACACATCCCTGAGGAGGATATGGACCCTATAGATGCACCTCACCCCGATGACGAGGAGGACCTAGAGATGGAGGATGATGAGGTAGGTCCCGAGGATATGGACGATGATAAGGGTGATGATGATGATGATGATGAGGATGAGGATGATGATGATGATGATGAGATGGTCCTAAAGGAGTAGGATCAGGAGGCTCTCCCTCTGACACCCTCACCAGCAGTGTCAGACGTTACCTACGAGTCTGATACGTCGGACGCGTTGAATCATGCACTTGCTACCGAGGAGATATCTGGTCCACCACCTACGTTTGAGATTGGGGAGTCTTCGTCAGCACCGTGAGTTACACCCACAGAGCTTAGGGCCGAATTGAGCCGTTTGCGTCAAGATATCACTTGGTGTACTGGTCGCTACATGTCGATGTCCCAATTTTTGTGTACACGACAGACTGAGGTTCTAGAGTTGAAGATAGCGTCGATGTCTTGGCTACATACGGAGGAGACCGTCAGTAAGAGATTAGTGATCATCTTATTATGGTAGATTAGTATCGTAATAGTTGTTTACCTTGTACTTACTAAACTGATTTGTATCAGTTAGTAGATTTATCAGAAACTTGTAGTCGTTTTGCGTATCTTGTAAGACTTATAACAAGTATTAAATCTATGATGTATTATGGTGATGTACTATTTATGATGTTGAATGCATGCTATATTATGATGTTATCATGGAGTTGTTTATTTCGTGATGTGATTCTGTTACATTAATGAAATACTTACTGTGTTGTACACTTGTAATGATTTGTTGATCCCAAACATAGATCGATTCCTTGAGCTTGTAAGGTTAAGTTACCTTGGATAAATGCAAAATAACTATGTTTGAAACTTTGTGAATGTCAAAGAGTATGCGGAATCTATTCTTCAACACTCACAAGAATATTAATGTAATAGTAAACTGTATTACGAACAATATAACCAAAACGCTTCAATATTATTAGAATAATAATACGAGTACTCCGTGTAGTACTAAGGTTTACAACCTTGAAGCTATATAAAAAACATACGTATATCTAAACAACTTAACCTAGGACCTCCTTTTATACACCAAGGAGTCCTTTATAAGATAACTACAAATCTTCTAAACGTATAGAATATACATATCTTGCTAACTATATAAGATATACATTGTATATCTTCTATACATATCACATTATTCTTCTTTATCACATTGGTAGTACCATCTTCATCAGCAGTCTTTTGGCAGTACTAACTTTCTTCCTGCAGTAATAACTCAGTTAGTACTGTTAGTTGTAATACTCAGCAGTTCCAACTTTGGCTTGGCAGTACAAAGTGTTAAGTCATTTAATTCCCAACAATCATCCTCTAAACTTGTGATTTACCTTCAAATCATCAAGTTTCTGAATTAAACTTTTAAGCTTGAGAGGATTCTTCCAAACACTTCATTTTCTTCCAGCCTGCATTTCTCCTTCATCCTACATAAAGATTTTCCTTAGCAGTTCTCTTGCCATCTCAGACCCCTCATCCATAATTATTTTTGAAGATAAAATCACAGTGAGAGTACCCCTTGACAATGGGTATTCCTTCTCCACTAGCATGTATATGTCAGCTCCAGCTTTTGTAGACACATGGTGAACTCCACATGTATCATACAATCTCCATTGCAATGATAGATTATTTGCTTGAAACTTCCATATCTTATCACCTTCATCTGGTTCAAAAATGCTCTTCAATTCTACCCATAACATTTTCTCCTTGTCATCAGCTATCTATATTAACTTGAATCTTTCTTTGACTAGACTCCAAAGCTTCACCAAATCAACTCTGTCAAATACTTTAAGCATACCATCAAAGTGTTTGTATACCTCAGAATGATTTCCAACTCTTGTTATCTTCCAGGATTTTCCTAAGTCATCTGTGTAGATCTCCCAGTCTATGATTGGATATTTGACTTGTAAAGCTTCTACATGCATACCTTCTACTGGAACAACAATCATCATCTGTTGAAGCTTTTCATCAGTTAATTCTTCTTCTTCTTCTTCTTCTTCTTCAGCTGTAGGTAAGTCTTCAACAATCTTTTGTTTCATAGAAGACTCTGACTATAATGATATCCCTGCTCTCTTAGTATTTCTGCTTTCTTCTTCTGTTCCAATAGGAGCAAAGTGTTGTACTTTCTTGTAAGCTTTGAAGTACAAACCTTCAATTTCTTCATATGTCATTCCTTTAAGCTGACTAGCAGTCCAATCATCTTGATTCTTCAAATAATTAGTCGTAAACCTCATATTTTCTGCTTGAGTTGGAGGTCTATTTCTTCTTGCAGCAGCCTTCTTTTCACTCTGACTCTTCTTAATCATCTCTAGCAGCTCATTAAGTGCATTTTCTCTTTCTTCTTCGTTGATAGTTGCCCTTTCTTGTTCATATATTTTCTGAGATAGAAGCTCATCTGCCTTTTCTTGTGCTAACCTTTCTGCTTCTTCACTTGCAAGCTTTTGTTCCACCATAAATCTTGTAATTCTTTCTTCTTCTGCTAATTTAGCCTGTTCTTCATCATGAACCCTTTGAGTAATTTCTGCATCAAAACTTATCTAAGTTTGAACTCTCTCTTTAACCTTCTTTGGTTGCTCAGACTCTATCATGATGCTCTTTCCCTTATCTGCAGCACTGGCAATACTAACTGATGCATTAGCAGTACTAATAGATACACCAGCAGTACTAACATCTTCTTGAGCTGTAGGAGTAGTATCAACACCTGTTTCACCCATACCAGTATCAAGCCTCCCCTGAATGTCTGCATCTTCTTCTACCAGTGTGATGTTTGGATCTTCATCTATTTCAGCAATTTTCCTCCCCTGTTTGGAAGGATCATCCAAATCATCATCTAAATCTTCTTCTGAGCTGTCAGACTCCACAATGTTTGCCCTACTTTTTGCTTTACTGGCCTTGAGTTTTTGCTGCAACTTCTTCTGTAACACCTCAACCCGACAAGGGCAAAGATGTCACAAATACATGGTTTCATATCAGAAACAAGCATTCAAGAAATAAAATAGCGGAAGCCTTAACATTAAAATTCAAAGGAAAAATAAGTCAACACGACTTATATCAAGTGCAAGACAGAAATAACGAGGTACAAAACAGAATCCAAAATGCCCAAACAATGGCATAACAGAAATAATATCCAAATGGTCACACTAGAATGACAAGGTCTAAACTTCACACAAGTTGCTCTCATCCCAAGCTAAAACCCAGCTCCTAGCTTAAATACCTGCCGCAGGAAAAGAAATGCGGCTGAGCTACGAGAGCTCAGTGAACAATTATAACGAAAACAAAGCAGTAGTAACGAAATAGCAAGGTAAAAGAAATAATACCAGGTGTAACAAGAGTCAGGAAAAGGAATACAAAAGAGTTATGCAGACATACCAAGAATTTAAAATGGTTGCAATGGTGAAAGTAAAAGAAACCAGAACCCACCAAAATCTCAAGTCAAGTCAAGTCAAGTCAAGTCCAATTTCAGGTCAAGTTGTCAGGTCATAAGGTTACAAGGTTTCACGAGAACAGAAATCCTCTACGAGCCCAAACATATCAAATCAAATCACATATATCAGGGTGTATGGAGGGGTGACCTCAGCATACCAGGAACAGGGTGAGGGGATACCTCCAGGGGTTGAAGATGCGTTCTCCCAGGGTTGTGAAAGACGTGTATCATACACACTCGTCAGTCACCAGGATATAACAGGAAATATAACAAATCAGGACATGTCTAGGATGCATCCATACGCCCCCGCAGGCCACAGGGTCTTCCTCTACATAACAAATAAAATCAGGTCGGGGACGGTGTGGCTAATCACTCGAACCACACACGATTCATGTCAGTGGTGCATCAAAGACATGGCCATGTTACCTTCATGGCTAGGAAACACATTTGGCTCTTAGTCTCAAACTGTGGGTCAGGGTCAAGTATCAAGTCTCGGGTATCAATTATCAGGTGTCAAGTTCCAGGTATCAAATGTCAGGTATCATATCAGGGTTCATATCAGGATTCAATACAGGAGATAAATGCAGGGGTTCATTATCAGGAGGTTAATATCAGTAGGTCCAATACTAGAAGGTTCATAATAGTTTATTATAAGAAACCCCTTTTACATGGTTTTAATAAAATGATCGTTAGAACAATTTCATAATAAAAGTCTTTTAAGTAAATGTTCAAAACCTCTTCATATACAATAAAAAAATAGTTATAAAATCCTATGAACCTTCAAGTACCAAGGTCTTAATTATCCAGGTTATCAGGGGTGAACAAGTCATGTCAAGTATCATAGCAGGGTTGTCAAGGTTCACAAATGGTTCATATCAAGTGTACCAAGGTTCAAGTTCAGGTTTTTGACAAGGTTCAAGACAAAGGTTAAAGCAAAGGTCCAAATCTATGGTTCACAACACAAGGGGAAACATAACAATGAATCAGGAATCAGAAATGAGACGAAGGCTCTTTACAAGAAGAGCAGAATATCTGTACCTTATTCAAATAGCAAGCACAAACAAAAGAGTAGCTGACAGGGATCAAGATCACTCCCTCCTTGAACCTAAAGGAGTAGAAGACAGAAATACGAAAGGGTTCAGTTATCTTCCCATTATAAGTAACTTCTATTTTTAGTAACTTTCTATTTTTAGCAGGTTTCCATAATTAGTAAGTTACCACATTTAGCAGGATTCAAGTGATATAATTCAAGTTAAGTCTTTAATGAAGGCTTATTATGGACGTAATATTCATTTTAACAAGTTACACAAGTTCAGGGTTAGTTATGACAAGTTTTTCATAGTTCAGGGTTATAAGTGTAAATTTGCCAAAGTTCAAGGTTTAAAATGAAAATATCACCATTAACTCATTCTCACTCTCAAGTTATCCAGAATTACACCTTTAGTCCTTTAGTTTTCATACTTTACATTTTACACCCCTTTTATTATATAAGTTACACTTTAAACCTTATAATATCCATAATTACACATTAAACCCTTAGTTTATCAAATTTACACAATTAGTACTTAATTTATAAATTTATGCGAATGCTCCTTCAAGTTTCCATAATTTACACAATAGGTCCCTCAAATTAATTAATTTACATATTTACCCCTTAATTTACATTTTCAATCCTTAATTATTAATAATTACATATTAATCCATTAAATTACCAAAATTACACATAACCCCCTGAATATAATTTATTACTCAATTCGACCTTAACTTTCCAGAAATTACATATTTAGTCCCTCATTTTTATTTATTTTCAAATCAACACAAATATTACAATTAAATCATTATCTCGCCAAAATTACAAATAAGATCCTCATGTTATAATTTTTACATATTCTCCCAGGTCCATCAAATATTACAAAAATATCCCACAAGTTTTAATAATTACAAAACACCCCCTTAACTTATTATTTTCCAATCGGTTTGCAAAATAATTATCAAAAATCAAACCCTAGTAATCCCAATCATTGTACAATAATTTTATCATCATTAGGTCACCTTTATTTCTAGATTTCATCCACTATAAACCCTAGGTCGATCGGTTTTGTTATTTTTCCACAATTTCTCCTTTTTGTTCTAAAATCCGATTATAACAATAATTCCATAAATCACGAATTCGAATCAAAGAATTCGAATGACCATTTTTATCATGTTATACGAAGCATATAGAACCTAGGAAAAATAAGTATACACCTCAGAAAAATCGTGTGGATTAAATAGAAATCGATTTCCAAAATTAGGGTTTTAAGCTCGTTATTTTTCATTCGATCAATACATGATGCATGGTTCAATTTCAATAATTTTTAGATGTTATATATGATTAGGAGAAGGCTAGAAAATTACCAGAAAAATTATAGATCAAGGGATTCACACGCTATGGATTTTTGTTGCTCGGTTAGGGTTTTTCGACCCAATTAATTCACCACGACCAAACGATCAACTCCAGGACCTTGTGGCTATTATTCCCACCTTCTTGGCACTATGAAGAACTCCAAAAAATTGCCTCTTTGCTTCAGAAAATTCGGATGTGGTGTGTGGGATTTTTTTAGAGTGGCGGCTATTTAGAAATTAGGGTTAAATGGAAGAATTAATTTGTGGAGTGATATACTTGTGTTAGACCGAGTAAATGGGGGAGGGTTAGGGCTAAAATACCGGCCTTCATTATGGCCCAAATCAATCTACCAAATTTACTTTATTTTCCTTAATTTAAATTGCATTTAAAAGGTATTTAAATAATAATTATTATGTATTATTCATATAGAATTCGGCCCAAGTGATTTTTAAGTGAAATAATACATTTTTGTACTTGTAAAAATATTTGGAGCTTGCCTCAAAATTATCTTACTTGATTTGTAGTTCGTTTCCAGAGATTCGGGAGTAATTCGGAACTTTAATTAAGCTTTAATTAAATTTTAAAGTTTCAGGGGCATTTTGGTAATTTTGGCATGTTTTAGATTTTCTGGTTTTACAACTCTTCCCCTCTAACAGAAAAATTTTATCCTCGAAATTTGCAAGGACATAGAAATGAAAGAGAACGGAAAACAAAACAAGGACATACCAGACGCCTTATCTGCCTGGTCACGAGAAAGCGAGAAAACACGACCGGCATGAGGAGCAGGAGGAGGAGGATCAAGATATTTCTCAAGTGGTTCCGGATTCCGCATAGGACAATCTTTCAACTTATGCTCCCTCGAACCACACCTAAAACAAGTTCCAGAAGTCGTACGACAAAATCCCGTATGATTCTTCCCACACTGTGGACAACTAGCTGACCCCTGACTGTCGCTGCGCCCCCGACGATCGCCATCCTGTTTAGAAGCTGACCTTGAATCCCGACCTCGCTGATCATGACCACGGTCCGCCCGATCTCATGGTTCCAAACCCCTACTAGATTGCCCCTTCCGCTCATAATTCTGGTCCCGATGACTCTTATAATCCCTACTCTGGTCCTGCTGACTCTGCCCCCTGGAATGCACTCGATTACCGTCCCTATCCCGCTTATTAGAATCCCCATTTGCATGTAACAACTCAATGTTGCGGGCAGCTTCCGCAACAGCAGCCACATCCTCGTGCTCAAAGTTCACTATACGATCTAATACCCATGTCTTCAACGCCCACTTAAAATGACGTGCCTGACGATGCGCATCCCCAGCAACCTCTGGCCCGACAAAGCTGGCCAACCGTAAGAACCTCTGCATAAACTCACCCGACGACTCCCGATCTCCCTGACGAATCGTCCCATACTCCCTCTCATACTTCTGCTGCTCCGATAATGGAATATACTGCCTATAGAACACCTCAATGAAATCTGCCCAAGAACAGGTCTCAGCATACTCATCCCCCTTAGCTTGAACAAGAGCAGTCCACCAATTAAGAGCGTCACCTTCTAGCTTGAATGTGGCCAACCGAGTTTTAAACTCGTCAGCACATCCGAGAACCCTGAACAACTTTTCGACATGGGTGATCCAGTCCTCTGCCTCATGGGGAGTGGCAGCGGACTTGAAAGAGAGAGGCTTGAGCTTGTTGAACCTCTCGATCCACACATGAATGCCAACAGGTGGGTTAACAACAGGTGGAGCACCACCACCAACACCACCACTACCAGAAGATCCAGCACCATTGCGGATGTTGTTGGTGACCTCGGTCACCACCTGAGCAGAAAGGTTAGGGAGGACGTTTTTCAAAGCCTCAGCAATCATGGCCTCGAAATTTGGAGCATCATACTCGTTAAAGCGCGTGTTCACCATCTGAACGATCACAAAAAGGATTAGCAACTCAGGTAGAATATGACAGAGCAGATCAAGAATCTATGACAGAGCAAAACAGGAAAAGAGAGTGCGCGAAAGGAAACCTAATGTCTACCCAATCCTCACAGGTCAAATGGCCTAAGCCTAAGGGTTTCGGAAGCCTGGTCTCTGATACCATAAATTGTAACACCCCAACCCGACAAGGGCAAAGATGTCACAAATACATGGTTTCATATCAGATACAAGCATTCAAGAAATAAAATAGCGGAAGCCTTAACATTAAAATTCAAAGTAAAAATAAGTCAACACGACTTATATCAAGTGCAAGACAGAAATAACGAGGTACAAAACAGAATCCAAAATGCCCAAACAATGGCATAACAGAAATAATATCCAAATGGTCACACTAGAATGACAAGGTCTAAACTTCACACAAGTTGCTCTCATCCCAAGCTAAAACCCAGCTCCTAGCTTAAATACCTGCCGCAGGAAAAGAAATGCGGCTGAGCTACGAGAGCTCAGTGAACAGATATAACGGAAACAAAGCAGTAGTAACGAAATAGCAAGGTAAAAGAAATAATACCAGGTGTAACAAGAGTCAGGAAAAGGAATACAAAAGAGTTATGCAGACATACCAGGAATTTAAAATGGTTGCAATGGTGACAGTAAAAGAAACCAGAACCCACCAAAATCCCAAGTCAAGTCCAATGTCAGGTCAAGTTGTCAGGTCATAAGGTTACAAGGTTTTAGGAGAACAGAAATCCTCTACGAGCCCAAACATATCAAATCAAATCACATATATCAGGGTGTATGGAGGGGTGACCTCAGCATACCAGGAACAGGGTGAGGGGATACCTCCAGGGGTTGGAGACGCGTTCTCCCAGGATTGTGAAAGACGTGTATCGCACACACTCGTCAGTCACCAGGATATTCAGGAAATATAACAAATCAGGACATGTCTAGGATGCATCCATACGCCCCCGCAGGCCACAGGGTCTTCCTCTACATAACAAATCAAATCAGGTCGGGGACGGTGTGGCTAATCACTCGAACCACACACGAGTCATGTCAGTGGTGCATCAAAGACATGGCCATGTTACCTTCATGGCTAGGAAACACATTTGGCTCGTAGTCTCAAACTGTAGGTCAGGGTCAAGTATCAAGTCTCGGGTATCAATTATCAGGTGTCAAGTTCCAGGTATCAAATGTCAGGTATCATATCTGGGTTCATATCAGGATTCAATACAGGAGATAAATGCAGGGGTTCATTATCAGGAGGTCAATATCAGTAGGTCCAATACTAGAAGGTTCATAATAGTTTATTATAAGAAACCCCTTTTACATGGTTTTAATAAAATGATCGTTAGAACAGTTTCATAATAAAAGTCTTTTAAGTAAATGTTCAAAACATCTTCATATACAATAAAAAAATAGTTATAAAATCCTATGAACCTTCAAGTACCCAAGGTCTTAATTATCCAGGTTATCAGGGGTGAACAAGTCATGTCAAGTATCATAGCAGGGTTCAAGTCAAAGGTTCAAGTCAAATGGTTCATATCAAGTGTACCAAGGTTCAAGTTCAGGTTTTTGACAAGGTTCAAGACAAAGGTTAAAGCAAAGGTCCAAATCTATGGTTCACAATACAAGGGGAAACATAACAATGAATCAGGAATCAGAAATGAGACGAAGGCTCTTTACAAGAAGAGCAGAATATCTGTACCTTATTCAAATAGCAAGCACAAACAAAAGAGTAGCTGACAGGGATCAAGATCACTCCCTCCTTGAACCTAAAGGAGTAGAAGACAGAAATACGAAAGGGTTCAGTTATCTTCCCATTATAAGTAACTTCTATTTTTAGTAACTTTCTATTTTTAGCAGGTTTCCATAATTAGTAAGTTACCACATTTAGCAGGATTCAAGTGATATAATTCAAGTTAAGTCTTTAATGAAGGCTTATTATGGACGTAATATTCATTTTAACAAGTTACACAAGTTCAGGGTTAGTTTATGACAAGTTTTTCATAGTTCAGGGTTATAAGTGTAAATTTGCCAAAGTTCAAGGTTTAAAATGAAAATATCACCATTAACTCATTCTCACTCTCAAGTTATCCAGAATTACACCTTTAGTCCTTTAGTTTTCATACTTTACATTTTACACCCCTTTTATTATATAAGTTACACTTTAAACCTTATAATATCCATAATTACACATTAAACCCTTAGTTTATCAAATTTACACAATTAGTACTTAATTTATAAATTTATGCGAATGCTCCTTCAAGTTTCCATAATTTACACAATAGGTCCCTCAAATTAATTAATTTACATATTTACCCCTTAATTTACATTTTCAATCCTTAATTATTAATAATTACATATTAATCCATTAAATTACCAAAATTACACATAACCCCCTGAATATAATTTATTACTCAATTCGACCCTAACTTTCCAGAAATTACATATTTAGTCCCTCATTTTTATTTATTTTCAAATCGACACAAATATTACAATTAAATCATTATCTCGCCAAAATTACAAATAAGATCCTCATGTTATAATTTTTACATATTCTCCCAGGTCCATAAAATATTACAAAAATATCCCACAAGTTTTAATAATTACAAAACACCCCCTTAACTTATTATTTTCCAATCGGTTTGCAAAATAATTATCAAAAATCAAACCCTAGTAATCCCAATCATTGTACAATAATTTTATCATCATTAGGTCACCTTTATTTCCAGATTTCATCCACTATAAACCCTAGGTCGATCGGTTTTGTTATTTTTCCACAATTTCTCCTTTTTGTTCTAAAATCCGATTATAACAATAATTCCATAAATCACGTATTCGACGCAAACAATTCGAATGACCATTTTTATCATGTTATACGAAGCATATAGAACCCAGGAAAAATAAGTATACACCTCAGAAAAATCGTGTGGATTAAATAGAAATCGATTTCCAAAATTAGGGTTTTAAGCTCGTTATTTTTCATTCGATCAATACATGATGCATGGTTTCGATTTCAATAATTTTTACATGTTATATATGATTAGGAGAAGGCTATAAAATTACCAGAAAAATTATAGATCAAGGGATTCACACGCTATGGATTTTTGTTGCTCGGTTAGGGTTTTTCGACCCAATTAATTCACCATGACCAAACGATCAACTCCAGGACCTTGTGGCTATTTTTCCCACCTTCTTGGCACTATGAAGAACTTAAAATTGCCTCTTTGCTTCAGAAAATTCGGATGTGGTGTGTGGGATTTTTTTTAGAGTGGCGGCTATTTAGAAGTTAGGGTTAAATGGAAGAATTAATTTGTGGAGTGATATACTTGTGTTAGACCGAGTAAATGGGGGAGGGTTAGGGCTAAAATACCGGCCTTCATTATGGCCCAAATCAATCTACCAAATTTACTTTATTTTCCTAAATTTAAATTGCATTTAAAAGGTATTTAAATAATAATTATTATGTATTATTCATATAGAATTCGGCCCAAGTGATTTTTAAGTGAAATAATACATTTTTGTACTTGTAAAAATATTTGGAGCTTGCCTCAAAATTATCTTACTTGATTTGTAGTTCGTTTCCAGAGATTCGGGATTAATTCGGAACTTTAATTAAGCTTTAATTAAATTTTAAAGTTTCAGGGGCATTTTGGTAATTTTTGCATGTTTTAGATTTTCGGGTTTTACATCTTCACTTTCTGAATCAACTTGGTATAAGCAGCACCATAAAGTTTCTTTGTCTCTTTCAATTCTTTCTCCAAGCCAGTGACCCTTGCTGTCAGTTGTGTACAAATTTCCATCAATTCTTTGAGTTTCAGACTGCCCTCATCACTTCCAAGTGTGTTAACTCTTGGGAGAGGTGAATTATGGGGCATGTCCCCCACTTTATCTTGGTGGCTGGGGTTTCCATCATCTGAATCAAGCTCATGAGAACTTGACTCATTAGATGTTGCCATGGGTTGGGTCTTATTAATGTTACCACTGGCCTGTACTGCTGCTAAGCTAGACACACTAGTGGTAGCCCTTACGATTCTATCAGAGACAACCTCATCTACTACATTGGCTTGAGTAGGAGATCTGGGCTGAGGTACCACATATTCATGTCTGATTCTCCTCCTATATGTTTGTGAAAATTGAGGTTGTGGTGATGATGAAGCACTTGTTGGTGTGTGATGGGACTCAACTAGGATTGTTGATCCTTCACCCTGAACAGTTTCCTCTTGAACAAGCATAGTTAAAAACAGTGGTACTTCTATCCTATTGTAACCCTTAGAAGCCATCCTCATATTACTAAAAAGTTTTTGAGCGAGGCTAGGAGTTGGATAAACAGTTTTATGAGATAGAAGCAAATTCTTGTGTTTGTTCAAAAACATTTGAATAAATCTTGGATACATTAAAAATTTGTATTTGGTATCCAAGTTTTTCACCATGCCATCAAAAATCAATTTTGAAAAGTTAAAAGTCCTTTTGAGGCTAAACAAATAAGAGCAGTTGCAATATTACTACTGAATTGTTCCCAAGCAGTTTTCTTTGGACTTAAACAGTGTAAAATGGTATGTACGAGAAATCTCCATTGAGGGGCAAATTATCATTTTTGAAAAGTTAGTTTATCAGAAGTGGACACATACCCCATCCTAGAAAGAGTTTCAAAAATTTCAGTGTTACGCAAAGAACTAATACCATTATCATCTACTAGTTTGAGATGTCTCCTACCAGATGATTCAGTAATAGTCAAGGTTTTGCCATCAACTGTTGCAATTATTTGTTGTTCTCCATTATCAAGTGTATTGGTAGTAGCAGTCTGCCAAAACTGTTTGATTTGAGAACTATAGACAGTTGGATTTACTGTGAGAGCATACCTGATGTGGCTAGCATTAAGAAAATCCAATATCTGATGAAACCCATGACTTCCCTCTGTTTTCTTCAAGAATGCAACCATGATATGTTTATCACAAAATTGCAAATTTTCCATTATGATCAATGAAAGTTTGATTAGGGTTCTGGGTTATGATCTTTTACGAGTGAAAGTGTGTTTGTTAAATCCAATTGAGATTATATAGATGACACTTAGGGTTTTTATTGGACCAACTTGAATAAATTGTTTCTTTATCGTGAAGAAATCTTATAAATTTAAAGAAAGAATGAGAATGATCTAATTTAGGAAACCTATAAGCAAAGTAAGTAACGAAAATCTATCAATGGCTATAACTAAAAAACCGTTACTCCCAAACAGCACTAACGGTTACCCAGCAGTACTAAGTTTTAGCCTAGCAGTACAAACTTTTGACCAGCAGTACTAACTTTTTACAAAAACTTTTTCTCAGCAGTATTAACTCAAATTTTGTGTAAAACAATACTGCACTCAAACTTTTGAAGGGATTAAGTGTAAAGGAAGACACTTAACCATTTTTGGTTGCATTTAACCTCTGGTTGTGTAAGAACCAATGATTTCAGTATAAATACTGCCTGCGATCAGATAGACTCATTAAAAGAGCCTTCTTGACAGGGTTTCTAGCTCGTGGCAGATGTTACCTATAACACAAATGTATTAGATTCACTTTTGCTCGTTGTTCTCTAAACTAGATATCCTTAGACTAACACACTATCAAAGGATAGAATGGTAAAGAGTGAGGTAGATCAGTTACTATCTGACTAACTAAAAACCATCAATTCATGTTCAGTATAGGTTGATTTCAAGAAAAAGATTTTAAAGAACCTCCCAACTCAGGTGTTAACCCTTGTCAAGTGATCCCCAAACCTTCTCTATCATGAATCAGTTGCACCAGCATTAAGCAAGAGCATAACATTCAACAAGCCACTTTTGCTTCTCACACAACATCAATACCAATCATACTACTTGCTTATCCTGCAAATGTTAGTCTAAAACCAAGAAAACACAATCCAAAGCATTTTCTTCATAACAGTATTAATTATGACTAACAGTTTTAACTCAACAGTACTAATTTGCACTAGTAGTACAAACTGAAACAACTAACAGTACTAATACTAATCCTATAAAAAACTCTACAAAGACACAAAGAGACTAAAAATTTATGGATTTAACATTCCAATACTTCCAACCAAGTACTGAAATCATCCAACATCAAAACCTTTTGTAAGTAAATCTGCAAAATTGTTATCTGTGTGTATTTTAACAACTTGAATTAACTTTTTATCATTGCAGCCTTTTATAAAATGATGTCTAATCTCTATGAGTTTAGTTTTAGAACGCAAAACAGGATTTTTAATAATACATATAGTACTGTTATTGTCAATGAAAATCATGGTGTGCATAAAATTATACCCATAGTCCAGCATTTGATTCTGAATCCTGAATACTTGTCCACAGCAACTAGCAGCAACCACATATTCAGCTTCAGTTGTAGAATTGGAAACCACAGTTTGCTTCTTACACTGCCATGAAATCAATCTGCATCCTAGGAACTGACAACCTCCTGTTGTTGACTTCCTATCTAAACTTGCACCAGCATAGTCACTATCACTATATGCCACTAGATCAAAGGGAGATTCTCTAGGATACCAAAGACCTAATATGGGTTGGCCTTTTAGATACATAAAGATCCTTTTCACATCATGTAAGTGTGAAACCTTAGGTGTGACTTGAAACCTTGCACATGCACATACTACAAATATAATATCTGGTTTAGATGATGTAAGATACATCAATGATACAATCATTGACCTGTAGAGATGAACATCAACATCATCACCATCTAAGTCTTTGAGCAAAGGCTTGTCTGGATCCATTGGGGTGCTAGCTGTCTTAACATCTGTGTACCTAAATTTCTTCAAAATATCAGCTACATATTATCCTGACTGATAAATATACCATATTTCTTTTGCTTGAATTGCAATCCTAAGAAGAAATTGAGTTCCCCCATAGAACTCATTTGAAACTTGTCATGCATCAGTTTCTCAAAATCAGTACACATCTCCTTCTTTGTAGAGCCAAAAATAATGTCATCAACATAGACCTGGACAAGCAAAATATCCCCTTTTTGCCTCTTGATGAACAATGTCTGATCTATCTTACCTCTGTAAAACCCATTGTCCAATAAATACTTGGCCAAGGTTTCATACCAGGCTCTTGGAGCTAGATGCAAGTGTAACCACCGGTAAATTTTCACTTGAATTAATATTCTAGCGAAAGAATACTTGTCCATTTTCCACATCTAAATTTTTTTTAGAACGTAATCAGTTTATCTGATCACAACTACTTACTAATGTGACGTAACTCACATCCTGAATAAACGTGCTCACACGCGGACCGACACCAACCCACCTAATGTTTATTTCACATAAACATTACCATATGTCAAGTATAAAAACCTTACGATATTTCATTCATTAACGTAACATTATTAAACGTTCAAGCTAAACATTTTCTACCTATTAGAGTTTTCTCAAAAACCCTAAACTATTAAAACTATGATTATGAGTAACTAAATCCTAAAACCTTAAAGTACCATACTCCAAAGCTAATGTACAAACTCCTAAAGCACAGAAACCCTAATTTCACTTTAACTCTCGATACAAGCCCAAAACTCACAAACCTATGATTTTATGTAATAAAATCACCAACCCTAATTAATGTATATATAATTTTTATAAAATGTAAGTGTACAAGTCTTTCAAGCCAAGGTACAAGTCATTAAAGCATAAAAACATAATATTAATATAAATCCTATTATAAACTTCAGTGTACTCACTTTGAAGCACACAATACAAGGTCATTTTGCACAAACCCTAACCCTAATATTTTTACAACATTCAACTAAGTGTACAAGTCCCTAAACCTAAGGTACAAGTGTTTAATGCATAAAAACCTAAAACTATACATTTACTTACTTTAAACTTAACTAAATTAACCTAAACCTATATAAACTTAACTAAACACTAAAAAAATACATTTCCTACATTCCTAAACTCCATGTACAACCCTACCAAGCCTATGGTACAAGCACATAAAGCCAAGATTGAACCCTTTTATTACCTTATACAATTCGACCCTAAACTTAAATATATAAGCCCTAATTAATTTATAACTAGTCTCTAACACAACTAAACAATAACAAGGCACAAACTAGGACACATCACCTTATCTTCTTGATCTCCAACCATGTGGTCAAAAATCTCAAGCTATCTATGTGGTTTTCTTTAAACCATTCAAACCAAAAAGCTAAAAATCAAACAAGTATACTCTTTTAAAACCACTCGAACCAAGCGGCCTCAAATCAAACAAGTATGTACATCATGTGTTCAATTTTTAACCACTAGATAACATGTTACTAACCTCCTCTTCATCCTATAAATAGCAAGCTCATTTCTCTTCCTTTTTCACTCCAAAAACCATCCATCATCATCATAAACCCATAGCAATTTGAATCACCTAAAACGAGTACACGAGTCAAAAGATACGGCCAAATAAAATTACCAAAAACTTGTCGAGAAGCTGTCCATATTTTGTGACAGATTCGAATAACATGCAAAACGAGGCATTTCTGGTCCGTTTCATCAAAAAGTTAAAACACGAAAGTTTTTCGGAACGACGTTTTCCTTTCATATTGATGAAGCTCGGGTCCTGAAAATGCTTAACAAATGGTATTTTTCTTCAAAACCTTAACAGCCCCTTTAATATAATCATTGCGTTTTCCTTATTTTATAAACAAGCTAGCTATCATATGTTAGTCCTAATACACTCCCTAACATGTTAGAAGTCACTAAAAATCAATCCACAAGTTATTACATCAAATCGGATTATATTTCTTTGTTTTCTTTTTCTCGCTAAACGACCAAACCATCAACTTTGAAAATTATTTTGAACCATTAAACAAACACCATAAAAATGAATCCTTTGGCCATGTTAAAGTGCTCAAACCAGAGAATAGAAAACATCAAGAACGTAGTAAAAAGCCCTTAAAGGCCTCGTTTTAATATGGGTTTCTTTTTGGCCTATCGCCCAAAAACCAAACGTACACCTTTTTCTTTATTTTTCTATTATCGCAAAAATGATCAAACCTCCTACTTCAATAATTATTTTGACCCTGAAACTATGACTTATAAATTAAGCCCTTTTGCCATTTTATTAAGCACCTAGCAAAGATTTTAAAACGCCAAGAACGTCACTAAAAGCTTTTCATGCCTCGCTTATTTTTATTTTTCTTTTGGGCTTGTCGCATTACAAACCAAACGAACCATTTTTGAATTTTAAAAGCCCTAAGCTAAAATTTAATCCAATAAGCTCTTTACGGCTTATTTTCAAACTTAACAAAACTTATTTTGTTAAGCCGTAACAAGCTACGCCTTTTTCTAAACTTAAAACGCACCTAAAACGAAGTAAGGACCACGAACGTAATACGTAAAAGCTTTAGGGGTAAAATGTGTAGATTTTGAAAGATGGAGTTTTCTTGGGCCGAAAGTGTAAATTTTACAAAGTTATTAACATAAGGGCTGTTTTTGCCAACGATCCATAGTTGTGGGTATAAATTGTCACTTTTGAAACTATAGGGTAAAAACTGTCATTTCACCAAAGTTAAAGGGTAAAAGTTGCCATTCTATGAAAGTTGAGGGGTAAAAATTGTCATTTTATGAAAGTTGAAGGGTATAAATTGTCATTTTATGAAAGTTCAGGGGTATAAATTGTCAATACTTAAAACTATAAGGATATAAAGTGTAACATTTTATATATTGTTTCGGGAACATGTTTTAATACCTTAAACGACTCGGGATTTTTATAAAACTTATATATATGAGATAGTTATATGTCGAGAACGGATTTCTATAAAACTTACATATATGAAATAATTATACGTCGAGGAATAAACGAAACATAAACATAAAAGTATGAAAAATGATAAAATCTTATCATCCACCAACTTTTGAAGAGACTTCATGTTGTCTCATTCAACATTTAATCATCAACAAAACACTTACGAAACAAATATTAAAATCACGCAAATTTGAATTCGGATACTGAAACTTGACATATTCACCTAGGTTGCGTGTTGGAGCCTTTTATTCGCTATATTTGATTTGTTTTCCATCCAGACTGCTCAAGTGAGTTCATGTAACACCCCAACCCGACAAGGGTAAAGATATCACAAAAATGATTTCATATCAGATCAAAACAAAGCATACATTTACAGTAATACAAGAATCTCAAAGGTTACAAATGAAATACTGAAATTAGAAGGTTACAAATGCGAATACAAATTCTAAAAATATAATATCTTCTAATCAACTCTAATCCCGAATAACTATCAAGTCTTCTAAGTCCAAGATACTCTCCACTCATTCCCAGCTCCCTACTAAACCTGCCGCAGGAAAGGAAATGCGGCTGAGCTTAAAAAGCCCAGTGAACAGATATATATAAACGAAAACGAAAGCAAAAGGAAACGAACATATATGGTATAGTGCAATGGAATAACATAAGGTATAGACAAAGATACAAAGTAAGAAAGGGAAAAGGGAAAGTCAGTAATCCACCACGAGCCCGAACACGAACCAAATATAGTAACCATGTCTTCATAATCATATAGAGGGGAGACCTCTCAGATAATCAGATAATATGAGGGGTGTCCTCATTCTTCAAATGGAGTAGCTAACTCCCGAACTTTGTGAAAGACGTGGATTGCACCCAGCATCAGTCACCGAACAATATATAATATCAAATCATGCTAAGTACACGAACACGGACACGAACCTAGGATTGCAATCCATACGCCCCCGAACAATAATATAGGCCATAATAAATATAATGTGCACGTTACGAACAATATGGGGATGGTGTGAGAAATCACTCACCCACACGTGAGTCATGCCATTAGTGCATTGTTGAAGCAAAAAGTGTACCGCTTTTAGGCGGTCATTTAAGCCCTAAATTGTATTTATTTGATCAAATATTGCCCTAAATCGTTCCTTTTGTCATTTTAGGTACTTTGGAGAAGAAATCTGGAAAAGGGAGCATTTTGGACGTTTTTGGAGCATAAAAGTGAAGAAAACGACAAAGTCTCCAAAGCTGCTGGAAAAGTACACTTGACGGCGTCAAGTATTTCTCTTGACGGCGTCATGGCTTGGCAAAAGAGGTGGATATGAAAAATACACGTGACGCGCCAGAGAGTTTTAAAATGGAAAGTCTGACGGCGTCACCCTTTAAGGTGATCAAGGCCATCACGGTTTAAGTTAAAGAGAGACGGCATCAAGCTTTATTCTGACGGCGTCAACCCCTGATAGGCCAGAGCGGATTTTGGAGGATTAAAAAGGGACAGCGTCAGGAAGACCATCCGGGAACCCTAGCCACGGCGAGGTGACGGCGTCACCTCCTACAACGTGACGCCGTCAGCCACTAAACTCTATATATAGTTTTGCAATTTTTATTCATTGTGTGCAACTTTGTGAGTATAAACCCTAAGACGAATTTTCTACCATTTTTAAGGGTTTTATACCCTTGGATCTCCCATGTTTAATTGAAGATAAGTAATCATTTAATCATTCAATATGTCTATGTGTTGTTTGATTATATCTTATTCTTGTCTTTTAATTAACATGCTAGGCTAGATTTATCTTGTGTTTGCTTAGATCTAATGAAACCTAACTATTGATTATTGGTTATTAGTGTGTTATTAATTGTATCGGATGATTGTTTATCGATGTTAGGCTTAAGAAAACTGGCTAACCTCCTATACGGTAACTTGCTTGAACGTCTTAAGAAACATGAACCAATGCGTACTAAGGTTTTTATGGTTGTATTTAATGCATGAGCGAATTCTAGTGATCCCATGTTAGGAGCTTCTTAGCCGGCTCGACATAGGAGTGAAGTAGGAGCTTGTAGAGTTGGGGAAGTACGTACGCCACCCCACGATTGGTATTAAGGAATACACCCGTCATCCACGCAATTAATACACACCAATCAACCGGTAAAAGATAGTTAGGGAGTAGGGAAATCTAAGTAAACACATTTCTCTCCATATAAGTTTCACGACCTTTTCATTTTCAGTTATTTTATTTTATTTGCATTTGTAGTCATTTGGGTTAGTTGACTAGCAACTAATTCCGCCCACTCCTTCAAACCCGAGATTTTACTTGCTTTTATAAAGAATATAAAAATACAAAAAGAATCTACCCTCACCCTTAGACCTATTAGAGTAGTTTTTCAATCCTAACGACACTATTCCCCTAGAGAACGATCAATCCCCCGGTACTTGCCACTTCACTATACTACATCGGTCAGGTACACTGCTTGGTGGGGATTGCAAGCTTCTCGAGATCCCTCGAGAGGTAAAACCTGTTGTAAGGTTGCAAAACCACGCATCATGCATCAATGACACGGCCATGTTACCTTCATGGCTAGGAAACGAACTCGGCTCGGGTATCAAACTGAAGGGTCAAAGGTCAAAGGTGCAAATCTTAGCAAAGGTTCAAATAGTCTAAGTCATCGAATCATAGTCAAAGTCCAAATATCAAAGGTTCAGGGCAAAGGGTTCATATCCAATATCAAAGTCAAACGAATCTAAACGAACCGATCAAAGGTTCATAATCAAATGGTTCATTTAAAGAAATCTTTATCAAATGGTTTTCATCAAAAATGATCTTTATTAACTATTTTCACAAAAGTAGTCTTTAAAAGTAATTTTCATAAAAGTTTAGTAAGATTCAAAATAAAAGTGGTATCGCATATTTCATAAACATCATTTTAAAATAAGTTTTCCTCAAAGCATTTCCATGATATAATTAAAAAGGTTTTCACATGTAGTTACCAAAATCAAATGAACCTTCGAAACATCAAGTGATACGAATACTAATATCCCAAGGTAACGAACGAATATCAAACAGATCATTATAGAGGCTCAAAGCAAAAAGTGTAACACCCCCAAATTTTGTGATGTGCAGCGGAATTTAATTTGGGTGTTACTTCATGGCACAACAGTTGAATAGTAGAAAACGATCACCAATTTGGTCGTTTTAAAAGATTTATCATTCGAATATCAGAGTTTACAAAGTAAGGTCCCCGTGATTTCAAAGTTTATTAAATAGGTTTTCGAATGATATTTATAGCCTTCATAAGTATCCGTGCTTCTCTATGCCTTCGTGCTCATTGTGAACCTGAGATAAAGACATGCTTAAAACGTCAACACAATGGTTGGTGAGTTCGTGGAGTTTGATAGAAAATAACTTTCTTTGAATGGATTTAAAAGGTGTATAGCGGTTGTTGAAATGAATAATAGTTTTTCATGAAATCAGTAATAAGGTGAGTTGAATAAAAATCCACTAATGATTCATGTATGATCTCAGGTGATCATAAGTTTCAAGTTTCTAAACGAAGATGAGCTACGTTGTTATACGCTCGAAATGACGTGTTGGGTCAACTTTTAGTAGTAACGATATACTAAGCAATTTGAGTTGTCTTTTATAGAATTCACGATTTAGTCGCATATGGTAACAGTTAAATTCAAGTACATGATTCATAATCATAACACATCGTGAAAATAATAATCTAGAATCTGAAATCTATTAGTGTAAAGTGGTGGTTTACTAATACAGCTGTATCCTAGGATATATATGAAACATTCATATATTCATAAAGTTATATTGCCCTAAGCCTCATGACACGCAAAACGTTAACAGTGTACCGGAAAACGGAGTGTTCACCAAATTAATGACGAAAGTTTTTCCCTCATGTAATAGGTGACTTGCCAATTCCTATTTTTCTCAAATATAGTGCAACGCGACTAAATACGGCTAACCATGTAGGCATTCCGTCCAAGTATTTAGTGGGATAGGTCGTCAGCCTCTAACAGGTTTTGAAGCTGTTCACTATATTCGCGCTCACCGCAGTGATTAATGGCTCATGATCAAGGGACTTTATGGCAATAAAGTAAACTTAGGCAATATAGGTTTCTGGGTGCATGAATTATGCGTAATTTTAGTCTTGGCAATTATTTCTAGTGAAATGTAGAAATATCATAATAAAGTAACATTACATTCATTTGTTATATGAACGCATACAATAAGTCTCAGTATCATATTACATCAAGTAGTTTAAAGTTGTTATCTTCCAAATTCCGTGTTTATGCTAAGCAAGCAATTTGTACATATAACGAACATATATTCCTCTCAAAGGTGATTCAAACATGTAAAGCATAGTGGATGATTTTAAGTAAATCATGAGAGTTTTATATATAAGTAACTTTAAAATAGTTAAAGCATGTATCTCCCCCAAAAACAGTTAGAAAATCGGTAAAAGTAGGGGCCATGAACTCACCTGGAGCGTATCTGGTAAGATAGGATTATTAAATCTATGGACACGATCACGGAAACGTCTTTGATACGAAACCTGAATATAAGGGAAATCTAAGATTTCTGACTTACTACTAACAGTGAGTGTGATGTGAGAATCGTATCACGATTTGATTGGTGATATGAGTGTGATATGCTTAAAATGCCTCAAGTTAAAAATATAATATCATATCTGATATTATCTTAATTCTGTTATCAATCGTCCCAAAATATTACTTTTTCAAAATATGCAAAAAGAATATGCAAGGTGAAACCGTTATATCCTAGTTATAATAAATAACGAATACTAAATAATGCATATTAAAATGTAAAATGCATATGAAGTGATGGGGTGAAAATGAAAATAACTAAGAATGTCAAGTAAAAATTAAATAGGTCCTTGTCCTTTCCAGATTTTATACTTTTTATCCTAACTGTGTTGCGTTACGTCATTAGTCCTTCGGTTTAGTCCATAGTCCAATAATAGTCCAAAATTTGTCCATGTGTCCATATAAGGCTTGGAGTCCAATGGTATGTTAATTTAAGTCCCTTATAACTGTTTTCACAGCTTTAGTCCCTGATTTTCACGGTTTGGCAGTTTTGGTCCCTCCAGTTAAATCGCGTTACATTTTTAGTCCTTTTTGCATAAAAATAACTGGAAAAATATTTTGAAAATTTCTGTATCTTTATTAAGTTCATTTTAGCTTATTTCAAGGGCTTATTCCCGAAAATAGCTTATTTTTGTATAAATGGGCCAATTAACGATTTAACTTAAGGCCCGTTAATAAATTTAGAGGCGAGGGCGTGAAAATAGTTTTGGGCCTGAACTTGGGCTATTTTTGTGGTTCTAAAAATGTATCATATGGGTCTGTTGGACTGCTGATACTCAAATGTTTATTGGGCTCGATTTTTAGCCCAACCGATCTTTGATTTATTTCCGAAAATGATCTAGTTTTTCAATGACTAGCGTGGCTGTTTTTAAATGGTTGTTTCTCAGTTATTCTCACATGATGTTTATATGAAAATGGTAGCTAGTTGGGAGTTCTATTAGGTCGAGCAAAAATAGGGCGTGGTCATTTATTCGATTCGTGAGTTAGGGGGTACATTGGAGCGGCTGGGAAGGGTTTTTGTGTGCAAGATTCTTAAAATAACTTCAAATGTCCTCAAGTTTAGTCTCAACGTATGATATAAGGATTATATACATTTGCATGAAACAAAAAGTTAACGTGTGAGTGTGTGTGCGGAATGGCTGTCGAGGCTTCCAAGATGGAGCCTCGTCATTTTACGTAGGTTACACTAGAATATTGAATGCATGCAATAAATATACGAGTGAATATATATATGTGGTAATGTGAAACTAAAAATAGAGTGAGAGGTGGTGTGAGTTGTGTTCTCAAGACTCTGAAGTCTTCACAGTGGAGTTGTCATCCCTTGTAAACTTGTCATGCATTAATACAATGTAAAAATACGTTCGAGTATGAAAGTAAAAGAGAATATGCATGTATGTGATAGTGGGATGTGGAGTGTGAGACATGAAATTAAAAGAGATGAAGAACACTTACTACACCTCTTTAAGGTGGTGAGGAAATTGAGGAGGTCGACTGGAACGCGGGAAGGAGACAGTCCACTTCCGACAAGCTATGATACTTTCTTACGTGTTGGGTTGTTTGCTTTCCAAGGGTCATAGGAACTTCTGGCTTCTAAGAGTATTTGTGGGAATGACAAGAATGAAAAGGTGAGTTGGGTTCGAAGGATCACAACAAAGTAAAGAAGGCAGTAGGCCTTTAGTGGACTCGATATGTTTTTAATTCTTACCCGATTTACATTTCTAAAGTGTGATATATATTTCTGGGTTTGTAAAGTGTTGAGTGAGAGTATAATAAGTGAAAGGTGAGTGAGAGGGATTGCTAAAGGAGGTGGTATATATAGAAGTAAGAAAACTACACACGTTTTCTATTGACTATAAAGATTTCAACTCCAATGATTGATGGCTACTATGTTGTGGCAGAGATCTAAGTGTTCCAAAAGAATGTAATCTTGTCATTATAGGATCTTTGGACAGCTAGGAGGGGAGAGGATATCTTATCCTTTGGGTTTTACACTTTTATAATTCGGTTTGTTTTAATAAGTGAGTGTCGATCTAATGTACGAGCCATGATTTCCTACTGCTGTCCTAACTATATATTTACCATCATAGAATGTTAATATTATCAGTAGAGTTGTGTAGGAATAGTCGGATTTAGAAATGGTTTGGTTTTGATGTGTCACGTAAGTTGTATTGAGTTAAAATGGGACAACTAAATCGTCCTTCAAAATCATAGAAATACTTGTTGTCTAATCCTGGGATTTGGCACATTTATTGTTTGGTGGGTCGTGATCGAGGAGGTGCAAAAATATTTGAAGGTCGCGTTTAGTATTCGAGAGATTGCAAGTCATTTTTGAGGGTGTTGGGTTGTCGATTTCTTTTAAAATAGCAAGAAGAGAAATAGAGTTTTGGAGTTGGGCTGGGATCGTGGGAAGTTGGGTGGTGATTGGGCTGTGATGCATTTAAGGGTCCAGTTTGGTTGTAGCTTGGTTAGATTAGTGAAGGAAGTAATATCGGTTTAGAGTAATTGTTGTGTAATTAGATGTAGTTAGGGTGAGTTTATAATTATTGTTGTAATTTGTAGAAAATGTAGTGATTAGTGTATATGGTGATTTCTGAAATTTTAACCTTCATAATGTGATCACGTTTCGTAATACATGTCGTGGTCTAGTATTGACACTCGTTAATTGTTGTGTTATAGTGTTGTGGTGAAAATAATATAACAAGAAAATTTTAAATTTCCCCATAAAATAGGTTTTGTTAAACGGGAAGTTGAGGTTATTATTAATTAACAAAGATTTTCATAACGGATTTTTGTAGGATCTTACAGTATCTACCCCTAAATTTTGAACTTCGTCCCGAAGTTCAGTCCGTGATAGGTGTTGAAAAATATGGTGTTCTGAGGTGAGAGTTTATGGAGGATGTTGTCGAGATATTTCTTATTTGAATATCAAAGAGGCGAGATTCAACTAGATTCATTCGTACTAGATGAAATAAATTTGAATGTTTGGTCAATAATTTAATTTATAGGCTACGAATAGTAAAAGTAACGGCCGAGACTAGGAAGTATTTAGCACTTAATGTTTAGTGTTCTAACAGTCGAGACTAGGGGATTTTTAGTGGTAGTGATTTGAAATTTTAATGATCGTAAATAGTAAAATAACGGGTACTTTTTCCACTTATATTTCCTATTTAACCCTATCTACCTTTTTCCTTTTTCACCTTTTCGTTCCACCTTCTTCATTCAATTTCATCTTACCAAAGAAAACACACCATGCCGCCGATCGCCATCATTGCAGCCACCGTATACATCGTCCTAGTTGCCGCTTATCTGGCCTTCTTCCCTGATGAAAACTCCGATTACTACATCGCATCCTTGGTGTTCATCGTACCTCTCACAGTTTTAGCGATTAACGTGGACAAGCTGTTGGGGTGAGGATCTAGCATAGTGTTGCTAGTGTGGTTAGAATGTAGCTTTGCTGTGTGTTGATGTAACTTTTAATGAATGTGAAATAAAATCTCGTTTATGTTTAATTATGAGTCTCGATACGGATTTTAATATTTTGTTGTATTTATGAGGCAGAATAATCAAGGTGCTTCATCCTATGGTGGCTCTTGCTATTGCTGGGTTGGTGGGGGTTGTTGTTTCTATGGTGGGCCAACCTATTGAAGATTGTATGCCTTATATTGTTTTTATTGTACCATTAGCACTTCCGATGTTAATCATCTCGCTATGTATTAACTTCCATGGTCTCTAATAAAATTTATGTTATTTGTGTTTTCCACGTATTGTTGTGAATTCTTATAGTTCCCAGCTTTGTATTTTTCTTGACTTCGTATAAGAGAATAGTGGGTAAGGAGTGTAGATCTGACTGGGGTTGGCAAAGAAAATGAGGTTTATGAATAAATTATTTTGTCTCGAGATTCTGTTTTTGGAAATGAAAATTGTTATTCCATCGTGTTTTGAAAATAAACATGATTCATAATTTTTGAAAATCACAAATTTATGGGGTAGTCTATTCGTTAAACAAAGAGTTTGTAATAATAGATTTTTAACAATAAGGGTTTCGGATGAGAACTTGCTGAATGTAAAAATAGCTGTTGAACTTTAACTTTTGTAAAGAAAAACTTATTAGATAAAGTTTTTACAGAATCAGTTCCAAGTTTGTCCAATGATAAACAAGGGTGCGTTAGGTCACTGTAGCCATGGGCTGAGGCCCAAACGTTTCAAGGGTAGGTTTTGTTTGGCGAATATGAAATGTTGAACACACGTTTCATGACATATATGGTTACGAGGTAGTTTCTAGATCATCAAAATCTCGTATAATGCTTAAGAGTCTCGAGAGGACGTTAGGAGGCTCACAATCTTCTAGAGGATGAGTAGTCAAATCGTACAGAAAGTGTTATTTGTATATGTGGCGTGTTCATGATTTTTAAATCATGGTGTGGCGTGTTTAACGCGATTTGTTCCTACCTCTTGCGTTGAAATGCGAAAATCAAAGCAGAATTGTTACCACGTATCCTAGAACTAGTTGCTAGTTTTTAATAGACACAAAATTTTACCGTTTGAATACAAACGGGTATATTTCTTAGAATAAAATAATCTAAAAGTATTTTTCAAACCCTTATAAATACCATTGGCATGCTTGTGTTATCCATACACACACAATCAATGGCTTGTAAGTTACCGCATACCGCTGAACAAATTCAACTGTATATCAAGGCAGAAACTGAGGGTAGTGACGTGGATCGTCAAAATGCTATTGTGAAGGTCATTTTGCAGTTTGAGGCTACGAAACAACTGAAATGACGACTTAGAGAAAACTACGCCATGTGCACAGACATTTCAGATGGTAGGAAGTATGTGATCGACACGTTTTTGTATGATGAATCTTGTAAGGATTCTGCTGTCATCGAATCGCTGTGGGCTTGTGTTCATCAGATAGATGACCAGATTTCCAACAAGGTCCATTGGAGTTTGGAAGAGAATGTTGAAGCTGCTAGGGTTGAACATCAACGACAACAACTACAACAACAACAACAGCAACAAAATCTACCACCACTACAACAGCAACAACAACCACAACTACAACAAGGTGCATCAAGTTCATCTACCCCAAGGGTGGTTGTGCAACAACAACATTTGCCTCATCTGGATCACTTTCAGCCAAGTTTCGAGGAAAATGTGGCAGTTGATGATGGTGGTTGGACTTCTGACATGGAGCGGGATCTGAGCAGGTTGGAAGCTCAATGGGAAGAAGAGAAGTTGGCGAGCTTTGATCCTTATGATGACGGCTATCATTCCAACAACTCTCAGACTTGGGATCATCCGGACTACCTTTGAAGTCTAGGTTCATGTTTATGTGATGTTTTAAATCCAGTATCGTTTGTAATGCTTAAGTATTTCTGTCAGGTTTATTTGAATGATATGGTGTTTGAATTTAATTGAGATTACTGTAGAATTTATAGTGCCTGAGATTGAACTATAGGGATCACTGTATACATTACAGTGTTCAAGAAAAGTAGAAGCCACTGTATTTACTTACAATGTCTGCTAAGAAAATAGAGACCACTAGAGTTTTGTGATAAATTCAAAGTGGTAAAACGTAACGTTACGAAGAGATTTTGAGATCATTGTACATACAATGTCCGGGGGTTTAGGGGAAGCATCATGAAATTCACAATGTTAAAGGAATGAGTAGAGTCATGGTGTAGTTCATAGTGTCTTAATAGCGGATGAATTTATTGTAATCTTATGTGAAATTTGCTAGTAACATAACTTGGAAACATTTTCCTTTGGAATAACTATTGTTACTCTTTTATGAAATTTCACATGGTTTCCAATGATAAGAATCTGTGCGGGTAACCTACCCGTTAAACAAAAGAGTTTTGTTGATAATAGATTCTTACACAGAGATATTCGAATAAGGATTCGGTGTATGTAGAGAAAGTTGCTGAATCCCGGCTTTTAGGAGATGGAAAATCTTGTTTGTCCTTGTGTGAGGAATAGTTAATGCAAGTGGCTAGAATAGTAAGAGATAGTATTACGATAAGAGTGTTCTTCGAACCCATATAGTAACATCATGTATTAATGTTTTATTGCATTAATAACTTATGTATTCTTGTTGTATAGGATATTTGGGTGTTGAACCCAGTCATGGTTCTTGCTCTTGCTGGTCCAGTGGTGTTTTTCATGGGTATAGCGGGTCAACCGATTGGTGATGTTATGCCTTTCTTAGTGATGTTAGCATTACCAATGCTAATGATATCATTATGTATTAATAATTATGGTTTCTAATGAGAGTTATGCTGTGTGTTTGATGAATTTTTGTGGTTATTGGTTTCATACTAGTGCCCTTACAGATACAAATAAGCCCAGTTATTTATAATTCGTTATTTACATAGAGAGGCGTCCCAAACAATGTAAATGAGGAAATATAAACTTATGGTTCAGCGCTTTACAATTCCTTTATTTAAATAAAAGGCATCCCAATCATCCAAATAAAGACATTGTAAATCGTCCTACTTAAGAAGTTCTGATTTAACACTCGTACCAATCCACACAATATCCATGCGCGGATTTTCCGGAAATACAGTAAAGTTTATTTCACACGCATCTATAAAGATACGTATAAGATAATTAAAGGAGGTTGGTACGGTACTCGAAATAGTTGGTGAGTATATGCATCGATATATTAGAGTGTTGGGGTAGCAAAACTACCTAGAAGTCACATAAGCGTCTGGCGGATGATAAGCACGGAGAGCGAAGGGCTATAAAATGTTTTGTTTGTAAGAGTAGTTATAGTTCGGACCTCATTTAGACCCGTTTCTCTATAACTGTAGCTCTGATACCAATCTGTAACACCCCCAAATTTTGTGATGTGCAGCGGAATTTAATTTGGGTGTTACTTTATGGCACAACAGTTGAATAGTAGAAAACGATCACCAATTTGGTCGTTTTAAAAGATTTATCATTCGAATATCAGAGTTTACAAAGTAAGGTCCCCGTGATTTCAAAGTTTATTAAATAGGTTTTCGAATGATATTTATAGCCTTCATAAGTATCCGTGCTTCTCTGTGCCATCCGTGCTCATTGTGAACCTGAGATAAAGACATGCTTAAAACGTCAACACAATGGTTGGTGAGTTCGTGGAGTTTGATAGAAAATAACTTTCTTTGAATGGATTTAAAAGGTGTATAGCGGTTGTTGAAATGAATAATAGTTTTTCATGAAATCAGTAATAAGGTGAGTTGAATAAAAATCCACTAATGATTCATGTATGATCTCAGGTGATCATAAGTTTCAAGTTTCTAAACGAAGATGAGCTACGTTGTTATACGCTCGAAATGACGTGTTGGGTCAACTTTTAGTAGTAACGATATACTAAGCAATTTGAGTTGTCTTTTATAGAATTCACGATTTAGTCACATATGGTAACAGTTAAAGTTCAAGTACATGCTTCATAATCATAACACATCGTGAAAATAATAATCTAGAATCTGAAATCTATTAGTGTAAAGTGGTGGTTTACTAATACAGCTGTATCCTAGGATATATATGAAACATTCATATATTCATAAAGTTATATTGCCCTAAGCCTCATGACACGCAAAACGTTAACAGTGTACCGGAAAACGGAGTGTTCACCAAATTAATGACGAAAGTTTTGCCCTCATGTAATAGGTGACTTGCCAATTCCTATTTTTCTCAAATATAGTGCATCGCGACTAAATACGACTAACCATGTAGGCATTCCTTCCAAGTATTTAGTGGGATAGGTTGTCAGCCTCTAACAGGTTTCGAAGCTGTTCACTATATTCGCGCTCACCGCAGTGATTAATGGCTCATGATCAAGGGACTTTATGGCAATAAAGTAAACTTAGGCAATATAGGTTTCTGGGTGCATGAATTATGCGTAATTTTAGTCTTGGCAATTATTTCTAGTGAAATGTAGAAATATCATAATAAAGTAACATTACATTCATTTGTTATATGAACGCATACAATAAGTCTCAGTATCATATTACATCAAGTAGTTTAAAGTTATTATCTTCCAAATTCTGTGTTTATGCTAAGCAAGCAATTTGTACATATAACGAACATATATTCCTCTCAAAGGTGATTCAAACATGTAAAGCATAGTGGATGATTTTAAGTAAATCATGAGAGTTTTATATATAAGTAACTTAAAACAGTTAAAGCATGTATCTCCCCCAAAAACAGTTAGAAAATCGGTAAAAGTAGGGGCCATGAACTCACCTGGAGCGTATCTGGTAAGATAGGATTATTAAATCTATGGACACGATCATGGAAACGTCTTTGATACGAAACCTGAATATAAGGGAAATCTAAGATTTCTGACTTACTACTAACAGTGAGTGTGATGTGAGAATCGTATCACGATTTGATTGGTGATATGAGTGTGATATGCTTAAAATGCCTCAAGTTAAAAATATAATATCATATCTGATATTATCTTAATTCTGTTATCAATCGTCCCAAAATATTACTTTTTCAAAATATGCAAAAAGAATATGCAAGGTGAAACCGTTATATCCTAGTTATAATAAATAACGAATACTAAATAATGCATATTAAAATGTAAAATGCATATGAAGTGATGGGGTGAAAATGAAAATAACTAAGAATGTCAAGTAAAAATTAAATAGGTCCTTGTCCTTTCCAGATTTTATACTTTTTATCCTAACTGTGTTGCGTTACGTCATTAGTCCTTCGGTTTAGTCCATAGTCCAATAATAGTCCAAAATTTGTCCATGTGTCCATATAAGGCTTGGAGTCCAATGGTATGTTAATTTAAGTACCTTATAACTGTTTTCACAGCTTCAGTCCCTGATTTTCATGGTTTGGCAATTTTGGTCCCTCCAGTTAAATCGCGTTACATTTTTAGTCCTTTTTGCATAAAAATAATTGGAAAAATATTCTGAAAATTTCTGTATCTTTATTAAGTTCATTTTAGCTTATTTCAAGTGCTTATTCCCGAAAAGAGCTTATTTTTGTATAAATGGGCCAATTAACGATTTAACTTAAGGCCCGTTAATAAATTTAGAGGCGAGGGCGTGAAAATAGTTTTGGGCCTGAACTTGGGCTATTTTTGTGGTTCTAAAACTGTATCATATGGGTCTGTTGGACTGCTGATACTCAAATGTTTATTGGGCTCGATTTTTAGCCCAACCGATCTTTGATTTATTTCCGAAAATGATCTAGTTTTTCAATGACTAGGTGGCTGTTTTTAAATGGTTGTTTCTCAGTTATTCTCACATGATGTTTATATGAAAATGGTAGCTAGTTGGGATTTCTATTAGGTCGAGCAAAAATAGGACGTGGTCATTTATTCGATTCGTGAGTTAGGGGTCACATATGGAGCGGCTGGGAAGGGTTTTTGTGTGCAAGATTCTTAAAATAACTTCAAATGTCCTCAAGTTTAGTCTCAACGTATGATATAAGGATTATATACATTTGCATGAAACAAAAAGTTAACGTGTGAGTGTGTGTGCGGAATGGCTGTCGAGGCTTCCAAGATGGAGCCTCGTCATTTTACGTAGGTTACACTAGAATATTGAATGCATGCAATAAATATACGAGTGAATATATATATGTGGTAATGTGAAACTAAAAATAGAGTGAGAGGTGGTGTGAGTTGTGTTCTCAAGACTCTTAAGTCTTCACAGTGGAGTTGTCATCCCTTGTAAACTTGTCATGCATTAATACAATGTAAAAATACGTTCGAGTATGAAAGTAAAAGAGAATATGCATGTATGTGATAGTGGGATGTGGAGTGTGAGACATGAAATTAAAAGAGATGAAGAACACTTACTACACCTCTTTAAGGTGGTGAGGAAATTGAGGAGGTCGACTGGAACGCGGGAAGGAGACAGTCCACTTCCGACAAGCTAAGATACTTTCTTACGTGTTGGGTTGTTTGCTTTCCAAGGGTCGTAGGAACTTCTAGCTTCTAAGAGTATTTGTGGGAATGACAAGAATGAAAAGGTGAGTTGGGTTCGAAGGATCACAACAAAGTAAAGAAGGCAGTAGGCCTTTAGTGGACTCGATATGTTTTTAATTCTTACCCGATTTACCTTTCTAAAGCGTGATATATATTTCTGGGTTTGTAAAGTGTTGAGTGAGAGTCTAATAAGTGAAGGGTGAGTGAGAGGGATTGCTAAAGGAGGTGGTATATATAGAAGTAAGAAAACTACACACGTTTTCTATTGACTATAAAGATTTCAACTCCAATGATTGATGGCTACTATGTTGTGGCAGAGATCTAAGGGTTCCAAAAGAATGTAATCTTGTCATTATAGGATCTTTGGACAGTTAGGAGGGGAGAGGATATCTTATCCTTTGGGTTTTAGACTTTTATAATTCGGTTTTTTTTAATAAGTGAGTGTCGATCTAATGTAGCGAGCCATGATTTCCTACTGCTGTCCTAACTATATATTTACCATCATAGAATGTTAATATTATCAGTAGAGTTGTGTAGGAATAGTCGGATTTAGAAATGGTTTGGTTTTGATGTGTCACGTAAGTTGTATTGAGTGAAAATGGGACAACTAAATCGTCCTTCAAAATCATAGAAATACTTGTTGTCTAATCCTGGGATTTGGCACATTTATTGTTTGGTGGGTCGTGATCGAGGAGGTGCAAAAATATTTGAAGGTCGCGTTTAGTATTCGAGAGATTGCAAGTCATTTTTGAGGGTGTTGGGTTGTCGATTTCTTTTAAAATAGCAAGAAGAGAAATAGAGTTTTGGAGTTGGGCTGGGATCGTGGGAAGTTGGGTGGTGATTGGGCTGTGATGCATTTAAGGGTCCAGTTTGGTTGTAGCTTGGTTAGATTAGTGAAGGAAGTAATATAGGTTTAGAGTAATTGTTGTGTAATTAGATGTAGTTTGGGTGAGTTTATA
Organism: Artemisia tridentata subsp. tridentata; assembly: GCA_021014915.2. NCBI lineage: Eukaryota > Viridiplantae > Streptophyta > Magnoliopsida > Asterales > Asteraceae > Artemisia > Artemisia tridentata. Next base: position 252,417,149 of record CP139508.1, on the reverse strand, counting down.
ATTATTGTTGTAATTTGTAGAAAATGTAGTGATTAGTGTATATGGTGATTTCTGAAATTTTAACCTTCGTAATGTGATCACGTTTCGTAATACATGTCGTGGTCTAGTATTGAAACTCGTTAATTGTTGTGTTATAGTGTTGTGGTGAAAATAATATAACAATAAAATTTTAAATTTCCCCATAAAATAGGTTTTGTTAAACGGGAAGTCGAGGTTATTATTAATTAACAAAGATTTTCATAACGGATTTTCGTAGGATCTTACAAAAAGGTTCATATCGAACATCAAAGTCAAAATGAATCAAACAAACGAACCAAAGTGTAGGGGAACATAGCAATGGCTTAGGGAATCTTAAAACGAAACAAGATCAATGAGTCATGAGAGGGAAAACACCCTTACTGAAAAAGGGTAGAATATTTGTACCTTATACCGCAAGTGCAAACATATCAAGAATATAAGGATCGGAGACAACTCCATCTTCAGCGAATCTACACGAATACATGGTCGTCTTATTATTAATATCTTCTTCAAATCAGATTTCTCATTTTAGCTGGCTTTCCATTTTTGGTAACTTTCCCTTTATAGCAGGTTTCCAAAATTAGCGAGTTTCCATTTTTAGAAAGTTTCCTTATTTAGCAAATTTCCATGACTAAACAAATTCCACAAAGTAATTAAGTCATTAATTAAGCCTCATTATGGAAGTAGGGTTCATTTTAGCATGTTATAATGGTTTAAGGTCAAATATGACAACTTTTATATTTTAGGGTTTTAAATGCATATATGCCAAAGATAAAGGCCCAAAGTGCGAATATTACAAGTTATTCATTTTAGTCCAAAAGCTTCCCACATTAACGATCCAAATCTTTTAGCTTTAACCAATTTTACAAGTTAAACCCTTAAGTTATATAAATTACAAATTAAACCTTATAATTAATTAAGTTACAAACTAATCCTTACAACATTCATAATTACATATTAAGCCTTCGATTATTCAAAATTACACATCAAGCCCCTTGTATTAAGTATTTTATGAATCAACCTTAAATTTCCAGAATTTACAAAACGAGTCCCTCCATTTTAATTAATTACAAATCGATTTAAATAATTAACTAATTTAACAATTAAACCTTTTAATTACAAAATTAACATGTAATACCCCTATATTATAATTTATACGTGATACCCCTGGTCCAAAACACATTACAAAAATAACCCTCACGTTTAGAAAATTACAAAACACACCCTTATAGTTTTAAAAATCCAATCGGTACACTTTTTAGAACACAAATCCTAACCCTAATCTTTCCCAATCATCATACCATTATTACTACATCATAATTACAAAATTTATAAACCAAATTCAGTCCCAAACCACAAAACCCTAATCGAAACCCTAGGTTTCTATTTTTTTTTCTTTCGAAAACCCTAAACCCGATTTCAAACAAAATTAACCCACGACTGATTTGGACCTCTATAATTCGAACCACCATTTTTCCCAGATCATATGAATTATATAGAGCTTAGATAAAATAAGTTTCAACCCTAGAAAATTCGTATAACATATTTTAGAATTTACGTACATTTTACCCATTTAAAATTACAACGATCAACATAAGCTATAACAAATCGAATCAACATTTTTCCAGACTTATATGATGATCATAGAACCCATAAAAATTATTAACATGACCTAGAAAAATTGTTAGAAGACGTTTGTGATTTTATACACGATTCGTTACATATAATTAGCATGATCGATTTTAACGTGCATGGGACATGATTATCATTTTTTACAGATCATGTGGGATGTAAAGAACACAAGAAAATTACCAGATGAATTTTATAATGAACGGATGAGGCGTATGGGTTTTGATTCTTCTCGGCTACACCAAATCGAACAAAAATCCAAACCAATGAACCAAGCCTCTATAAATCGAACACCTATTTTTCTAGCCTTCTTCTATCACTAAGGAACTCAGGAAAATGCTTGAGGGCCTCCAGAAATTCGATGTGAGTGTGTGATGCGCGTGATGTGTCGTTGCGGTTTAGCAGTTTTAATGCCTACTCAAGTTTTAAATTTATATTTAGCCGACTTATCAATAACGCATACACTTAACGAGCAGTGTACCCGGTCAGTATGAAGATAATGGTAAGTAGAGTGTCGATCACTAAGAGTGGAACTGTAATACCTGAAATTCTATAACATGTAAAATGACCAAATTGCCCTTGGGAATTTAAAACTTAAATAAAACATACGTAAAGCACCAAATAATTTCCAAACTTCTGGCAATGCATAAGTTATGGTCCCAAATAATTTTAACAACTTCATTTAACATTTATTCAAGCCATGAAAATTACCAAAATGCCCTTGGGCGCCTAAATTAATTTAAATTCAAAATCTATGATTTAATTATAGTAATTAAAGGAAAATTAAGTACAATTTAAGGGGATAATCAAAGCATTAATGCTCCTAATCAATAATCCCGAAATTTAGGCCATGTAACCTCCCTTTTGACTGGTCCTCATTATTAAAATCCAATCACCACATTTTTCTTATCAAACCCTAATTACCGAGTGAAATAAAAACACACAAATAAATCCCTTTTGCCTCCAATCGACACTCTAAAATTCCCAAGCTATTTTTCTGTGTTAAATCATCATCCAAGGAGTCCTAGAAAAATAATACTTCGAATTGTGGTGGCCGGATTCAAAGGTTTTCGAAAATTCTTGTTTAATTCAACCCGAAAGGTAATAATTCCATTTTTGATTCATTCGATCTCGGAAAATTCGTTTCTTATTTTTATGGTGTTCCTCACATCATATGTGACCTGTGAAAATTGGTTTCATGATTTTTAGATCGTTTTTGAAGTCGTGGTGATTTATGGTGCATTTTGGCTATTCGCGTACATATTAAATCGTGCGTCTCGTTCTACACGTTCGAATCTTGATTTGGTATTTTTCTCAGACCCTATATATGTTATGAACACCAAATAAAATGTAAAAGTCGATTCATGCATGATCTAACAATTATTTGTGAATTAAATCTTAAAAACGTGTATAAACCCTAAATAATTCAATTCGAATTTTTGAGGCTTCATATTTATTTTATTTGGACTCCATATGATCATACTAATCTGGGAAAAATTATATTTCGAATTGTTAAGGCCTAAAATAATTATTCTTGATTTATTTAGTTTTACCGATTTTAAAGAAATTAAAAAGAATAAAAGAAAAATTTTGGGAAAATTATCAAACCGATCGAGCTAGGGTTTTGAGGTAATAAAACCTGGAAATTAACATGGTATAATGATGATAGAATGATGGTATAATGATTTGGATTAATAGGGTTCGATTTAGACAAGATTTTATGTGTAACGATTTGGAAATAATAAGTTAAGGGTGTGTTTTGTAATTTCTAAAACTTTTGGGTCAGTTTTAAAACTTAATTTAGATCATGTACTTGCTGGGGAAAATATAAAAGGAAGGGGTCTAATGTCATTTTTGTATTTTAGAGGGTTAAAATGTTTTTAGGGTTTTATTATGGCTCGAATTATAAAATTATTAAATAGAGGGACTAAACTTGTAATTTCTGAAACTTGGGGCTGTTTTGAGTAATTTAATCTATTCATGGGGTTACGTGTAAATTTGGTGATTTAATAAGTTAATATGTAATTATTAATAATATAAAGTTGAAATTATAAATTAAAGGACTAAATATGTAACTTTGTAAACTAGAGGGACCTATTGTGTAAATTCTGTAAAATTGAGGATACATTTTTATAATATGATAAAATAAGTGACCATTGTGAAACTTTGATAAATTAAGGGTCTTAAGTGTAACTTTTGAAACTAAAGGGTATAAAGTGTAAATTGTGAATTCTTAAGGACCTAATATGTAAATGTGATAAGAGATACCCTAATTCCAGAAATAATGATTTAACTAAGAATGTTGATCCAACTTTCTAAATATGGAAACTTTCTAAAAATGGAAACCTGCTAAAAATAGAAAGTTACTTAATATGGACATGGGATCCTTAGTAATTCTGTCTCTACTCCTCTAGGTGTGAAGAGGGAGTAGTCTTGTGCTCTTGATCATCTTTTCAGTATTTTCCGTTATCAGCAATAAGGTACAGATATTCTGCTTCTTTATTAAGAGGCCTTCGTTCTCTTATTATGATTCATATTAGTGTTTCTATGTTTCCTTCATTCATGAACTCCGATCTTTTGAACCATCATGATATTGGACCTTTTATGATTATGAACCTTTCATTCATGAACCTTTAATTATGAACCCTTGACCATGAACCATGCTTATGAACCATGCTTATGAACCATGATTATGAACCATGATTATGAACTTATGAAACAAGATAATGACCTATGCAAGTAAACTTAAAATATGATTCATGATACTTGACCTTGACCCACAGTTTGATACTACGAGCCACTCACTAGGCATGAGGGTTTCATGTCCATGTCAGTCGATGCACCGATGGCATGACTCTAGGGCAGGAGAGTGATGACCTGTCCCGTCCCTGCATGTCATGTTTACGTAGAGGCAGATTATGGCCACCTGGGGCGTATGGATGCATCCTAGATTTGTTCATGTACAAGTTATGTCAAGTTATGTTATGTTATTCATGGTGACTGATGGTGTGTGCGATACACGTCTTTCACACTCTGGGAGCTAGCTACTCCATTCATGATTTCTGGGATTAGTGAGAGGAACATCTCTCTGCATGGCGGTATGTTTATGATTTCATGTTCATGTTTCTGGGCTCGTAGAGGATTTCTGTATCACTAGACCTCATGGACTTCTGACCCTTACCCTCATGACACCCATGATATGTTTCTGGACTTATTTCTGTATGGGCATGGTATGTTGGGCCTCATGGGATTCTGGACTGGGCTTGGACATGTTGGGTTTTATGGAACTTTGGACTTATTCTGTACTGGGTTGGTTATGTTTGGGCTAATTGGGACTTTTATTCTACTCATCAGTATTCATGGTACAACTCTATACTCCTGATATCTCTGCATGCTCTTTCCTACTTCATTATTATTCATGTACTTTTCTATACCTTCTAATATCTCTGTATGACCTTCCTATCTTTTCTTATCTGCTGCTATGTCATGTTTTGTTTCTTTCATTTATTTTACTTCATCATTATATCATGATCTGTTCTTCCTTTATTTATCTCATCATTATATCACGTATGGTTTCTTTCGTGTTTCCCTATTTCATGATTATTATTTGTTACCGTTATATCTGTTCACTGAGCTCGTGTAGCTCAGCCGCGTTTCTTTTCCCGCGGCTGGTATTAAGCTAGGAGCTGGGTTATGGATTTGGGAAGAGTGTTCACGAGTGAAGCTTTGTTTTTGTTGGATTATTCTTCAGTTGTATTATGTTTTGTATTTCATGTATTTTCTATCTCATGTTACATTGTATTTCCGCTGTTTAATTATGGATGTTATGTATGATCTGATGTGAAACCATGTACTTGTGACATTCTTACCCTTGTCGGGTCGGGGTGTTACAATTTATGGTATCAGAGATTACAGGCACCCGAAAACCTTCGGCTTAGGCCATTTGACCTGTGAGGATCTGGGTAGACATTAGGTTTCCGTCCGCGCACTCTCTTCCGTTGCTTCTGTTATCCTACTTGCTCATGTCGACACCTTTCGTATTCTATTTTGTCATCAATATACTCCTTCTGATCGTTCTGCTAATCGTGTAGATGGTGTCCACGCGCGCTCGAGAATACTCCACACGGAAAAATCAACGATGGACCATCGTTTATCCTACCGGCAACAGGAAGATTGGGAAGATATGGAGAACGGCAAGGAGGAAGTTAATTCCTGCTAGTATATGGCCGTGTTATATCGAGGAGGAGCTGACCATAGTGAATAAAGATGGAACAGAAGTGCTAGAGTACTCCACCCAGGTGATCTACAAAGATGGAACGGTCATTCGGTACGCAGGCAAGTGCCCCAACTTCATTGAGGAGAGTGGAGTGGTACGAATCCAGCCCCGCAATGTGGACAACCTCGAGAATGACAAGAAGGACCCTGACGATGCGACTCCTGCCTCAGCCTGAAGAGATCGCCTGCATGATTTGTTCCTTCTGTTTGTTTGAATAATTTGATACGCATGTCTCCTTTCCGTGTATGACGCAGTGACCTTCTCTTGATTTTCGTACGAATATTTTGGATTTTGACCTAATAATTCCATTCCAAGTTGAATTCTGAGATTTTTGGCTTGATTTGTTTGAGTATTTTATAATCATGATCCGATGGAAGAAACCAAGTATGTACTTCATTCTGCTCTACCTTAAGAGAATTTACTCCATCCGTTTATCTCCGTCATCTTACGTTAAGATCCATTCTGCTAAACTATTCCAAATCTGCTGCAAGTAACGCTTATCTGATCCGGCATGTTCTGTCTCATTTCTGTCATGTTCGCTCCTCTATGTCCCTGCAAATTTCGAGGACGAAATTTTTTTTGTTAGTGGGGAAGAAGTTGTAATACCTGAAATTCTATAACATGTAAAATGACCAAATTGCCCTTGGGAATTTAAAACTTAAATAAAACATACGTAAAGCACCAAATAATTTCCAAACTTCTGGCAATGCATAAGTTATGGTCCCAAATAATTTTAACAACTTCATTTAACATTTATTCAAGCCATGAAAATTACCAAAATGCCCTTGGGCGCCTAAATTAATTTAAATTCAAAATCTATGATTTAATTATAGTAATTAAAGGAAAATTAAGTACAATTTAAGGGGATAATCAAAGCATTAATGCTCCTAATCAATAATCCCGAAATTTAGGCCATGTAACCTCCCTTTTGACTGGTCCTCATTATTAAAATCCAATCACCACATTTTTCTTATCAAACCCTAATTACCGAGTGAAATAAAAACACACAAATAAATCCCTTTTGCCTCCAATCGACACTCTAAAATTCCCAAGCTATTTTTCTGTGTTAAATCATCATCCAAGGAGTCCTAGAAAAATAATACTTCGAATTGTGGTGGCCGGATTCAAAGGTTTTCGAAAATTCTTGTTTAATTCAACCCGAAAGGTAATAATTCCATTTTTGATTCATTCGATCTCGGAAAATTCGTTTCTTATTTTTATGGTGTTCCTCACATCATATGTGACCTGTGAAAATTGGTTTCATGATTTTTAGATCGTTTTTGAAGTCGTGGTGATTTATGGTGCATTTTGGCTATTCGCGTACATATTAAATCGTGCGTCTCGTTCTACACGTTCGAATCTTGATTTGGTATTTTTCTCAGACCCTATATATGTTATGAACACCAAATAAAATGTAAAAGTCGATTCATGCATGATCTAACAATTATTTGTGAATTAAATCTTAAAAACGTGTATAAACCCTAAATAATTCAATTCGAATTTTTGAGGCTTCATATTTATTTTATTTGGACTCCATATGATCATACTAATCTGGGAAAAATTATATTTCGAATTGTTAAGGCCTAAAATAATTATTCTTGATTTATTTAGTTTTACCGATTTTAAAGAAATTAAAAAGAATAAAAGAAAAATTTTGGGAAAATTATCAAACCGATCGAGCTAGGGTTTTGAGGTAATAAAACCTGGAAATTAACATGGTATAATGATGATAGAATGATGGTATAATGATTTGGATTAATAGGGTTCGATTTAGACAAGATTTTATGTGTAACGATTTGGAAATAATAAGTTAAGGGTGTGTTTTGTAATTTCTAAAACTTTTGGGTCAGTTTTAAAACTTAATTTAGATCATGTACTTGCTGGGAAAATATAAAAGGAAGGGGTCTAATGTCATTTTTGTATTTTAGAGGGTTAAAATGTTTTTAGGGTTTTATTATGGCTCGAATTATAAAATTATTAAATAGAGGGACTAAACTTGTAATTTCTGAAACTTGGGGCTGTTTTGAGTAATTTAATCTATTCATGGGGTTACGTGTAAATTTGGTGATTTAATAAGTTAATATGTAATTATTAATAATATAAAGTTGAAATTATAAATTAAAGGACTAAATATGTAACTTTGTAAACTAGAGGGACCTATTGTGTAAATTCTGTAAAATTGAGGATACATTCTTATAATATGATAAAATGAGTGACCATTGTGAAACTTTGATAAATTAAGGGTCTTAAGTGTAACTTTTGAAACTAAAGGGTATAAAGTGTAAATTGTGAATTCTTAAGGACCTAATATGTAAATGTGATAAGAGATACCCTAATTCCAGAAATAATGATTTAACTAAGAATGTTGATCCAACTTTCTAAATATGGAAACTTCTAAAAATAGAAACCTGCTAAAAATAGAAAGTTACTTAATATGGACATGGGATCCTTAGTAATTCTGTCTCTACTCCTCTAGGTGTGAAGAGGGAGTAGTCTTGTGCTCTTGATCATCTTTTCAGTATTTTCCGTTATCAGCAATAAGGTACAGATATTCTGCTTCTTTATTAAGAGGCCTTCGTTCTCTTATTATGATTCATATTAGTGTTTCTATGTTTCCTTCATCATGAACTACGTCATTTGAACACCTCTGAATGGACCTTTTATGATTATGAACTTTCATTCATGCCTTTCTTATGGACCCTTACAGGATCCATTCTTATAAACCATCATGAACCTATTATGAACTTAGAAACAAAGTAATACCTATGCAAGTAAACTTAATCTGATTCATGATACTTGACCTGACCCACGGTTTGATATACGGCCACTCACTAGGCAGAGTTTATGTCATTCATCATGCACCGATGGCTTGACTATAGGTCGGAGAGTATGAACCTGTCCCGTCACTCATTCATGTTTAACGTAGGCAATTATGGCCACTTGGGACGTTATATCATCCTAATTTGTTCATGTACAAGTTATCTCCCGTTATGTTATGTCATTCATGTCTGATGTGTGCGATACAGTTTTCACATTCTACTATACCCTTCATGATTCTGGATTATGGAGGCACATCTCTCTGCATGCGTATTTTTATTTCATGTTCATGTTTCTGGTCGTAAGGTATTTTCTGTATCACTAACTCATGGATTCTGACCCTTACCCTCATACACCCATGATATGTTTCTGACTTATTTCTGTATGGCATGGTTTTTGGGCTATGGTTTGGACCTGGCTTATTGTTGGTTTATGAACTTTGATTATTCTGTAATGTTGGTATCTGTTTGGGCTAATTGGGACTTTTATTCTACTCATCAGTATTAATGGTACAACTTGATATCCTGATATCTCTGCAGCTTTTCCTACTGTCATTATTATCAGTACTTTTCTTACTTCTAATATCTTGTGACTTCTATCTTTCTATCTGCTTATGTCATGTTTTGTTATTTCATTATTTTACTATCATCATTATATCATGATTGTTCTTCCTTTTTTCTCATCATTATATCAGTATGGTTTCTTTCGTGTTTCCCTATTTCATGTTATATTGTTACCGTTATATTGTCACTGGCTGTGTACTCAGCGTTCTTTTACCCGCAGTATTAGCTAGGAGCGGGTTATGGATGGAAGATGTTCACGAGTGAAGCTTTGTTTTTTGGATTATTCTTCAGTTGTATTATTTTTATTCATGTATTTTCTATCTATGTTACATGTATTTCCCCGTTTAATATGGATGTATGTAATGACTTGTGACATTCTTACTTGTGGTCGGTTTACAGATTATATTCTATTAATCATATTTTAAATCCAACGCAAGGGGTTCACTGAGAACTGGCACGATTGTTCAATAAATATAAATAAACAAAAGCACGAATCACAAGTAGCACACACGTACACAGATAAATACTTGAGACAATAAGAGGGCTGTCCTTATGATTAAGTAGATTGTCACTTGTTTTATTGATAGCTTTATATGAAGTGTATGTAGTTAACCCTTTCTCGTTGGTCCTAATCTTATCGGCGAGTAAACCCTTAATGATTACTTATGTCTAAAAGTTATTCCTAAGTGATCAATTTAGAAACAACCGTGGGAGCCACATTATGTCCCGCAGTCAAATGCCCGCAAGCCACTAATAAACACAGAGGTTATCAATGCACTAATAAGTAGTAACCAAAGACATCAACATATAAACTTTAATTGATGGGAAAGCAAGTATTAAAGGGAGTGCAATCTTTCGTTGTCACATTACACAAGCCACCAATCCTGATGAATTAAAGTTTGCTAACACAATAAAACAAAACTACTTAATGAATTAAACACATGCAGCACCTTCTTACAGCTCTTGTATCTTTGATTTGGGTGTGTCTTGTGCTGCCTCCTTGACTGAATTCGTCCTTTGTTCCTCCTGTTTGGTCTTCGGTTTTAGGGTTTTCGGACCTTGTAATTCGTCTGGTCTACGGGGTATTTATAGTTTCTGTCTGAGGGAAGATGCGGCACATCTACTAAGTAGATGCGGCGCATGTACTTAACTTCGCGTGGGGTCCAAGATTATAATATTCAGGAATATTCGTACACCGCCAGAAGATGCGGCGTAACTCCATGATTAGATGCGGCGCATGTCCTATTGTATCTTGGATCGTATCTGGTGATATCTTGATAGAGATGCGGCGCATGTTGAGAGTGAGATGCGGCGCATCTGGAGCAGAATTGACTTAATCTTATCCATGTCAGTAGACTTTCACTTTATGCACGTTTTGCTCCATTATTAGTCCAAAATCGCTAAGTTTCACCAAATGCTTGTTTTTACCTGAGAATTACAAAAGTAAACGATTAAGTATCAATCCTCATACATAATATAGTAAAACAAGTCAAATTAATAGGATAAATGATAGTAATAAAATGTACTTATTTGAGTTCATCAAATATCCCCCCACTTGAACTTTACTTGTCCCCAAGTAAACCTTAGAATTTCTTTTATGAAAATGTATCCTAAAAGATGTTAGGATTTATTTTTATATTTAAGCATGTATTCGTTTATTTCATAATCACACAACTAAACACTTAACGAATTAGAAGTAAAATAAAATAAGTCGATAAAAGCAAATCTAATCGTTTAACTGTCCAGTCGCGACGAATATTCTATCATAAGCTTGGCAAGTATACACATCTCCACCACTAAAGCTAAGGAGTAACAAGTCTAAAGCGGTAAAAAGGGTTTTTAGGCTTAAGGGTTAATTATTCTCTTTCACTATCGATCTCAAATTCCAGAAAAGGCGACAAAATCACAAATACATGATCGAATCCACGAACACGATACTTGCAATTGCTCAAATCCTTAACTCGAATAGGCTAAAGATAGGTCCAAACTTCACCAATAATAATATATCAAAAAGGGCGACAAAATCATAAATACATAGCCGAATCCACGACTACGATACTTAAGATTGCTCAAATCCCCAATCTCAATAAATCAAAGGTTTGGTTGGATAAAGAATAATAAAGGGCATGGATAACATTTGGGATATAAATTGGTGTAAAAATAAAAATAAACAAATCAAATAAATTAAAATCCTAAGTGTGGTTAATCACTATCCCAACCATCCCATGAATAAGACTCATATCATCGAATAACTCACGCTTTAACACTTGAAACACACGCTTTAGGTAGACACGAATTATACTCAACAAGATCTTAATCAAAGAATAAACCTTAATTGGCGTTCCCATAACTGCCAATTCCCATTCAATCCATAGATATAGTACAACAAATAGTGGTGATATCGACCACTTACATAACTTTACATAAGTTGGTTAAAACAAACATCCAACTCTTCTTTCTTTCTTTTTCTTTTCTTATTTTTTTTCGATTTTTTTTTTTTTTTTTTTTTTTTTTTTTTTTTTTTTTTTTTTTCTTTTAACCTTAAACATAAACAAAGATGTGTAAAATTTTACCACATCACTATAACTTTCTTTCCGGATAATTTTTATTCATACTTTTCATACTTTCAGAAATAACGGTAATAGTGAAAGTAGTAAACACACGAAAAATAAACTCCAAAATATACAATATTTACTTTCACTCCAATTGCATTGTGCAATTTCCCGACCTAACCAAAGATAATGAATTACGCACACGAACACAGGAAATGTAAGGAAACACACTTTGCCTATAGCAATTAACCAACCACGGATTCTAATCTACAGGGTAGGCTAAGGTGTAAGGGTGTAACGAAACATTTTAAACATAGGTGTAAGAAACGAAAGGAATGGCTCTGAGGGTTTTTCTAGGGGTATCTTACTCTAAAAGTGAGAGTAACAAAAGGGTTTATACGGGGGTTAACTAACCAGTGTAGTTAGCTAATAACACATAACATATAAAGGTTATTTGGGTGTAATCCTAGAATTTTACCAAGTTAGACAAGTCATTCCAATTATATAAAATAATACTCATTATGGTGGTCTCGAATAGTATACAAGCCAAGTTCTAAAGTTTACAAGTCACCGGCACACTCATAGATTTGTGAATTTTGGAAAATCACAATTTTTGAAAATAACGTCATGTGTGCAGTAATGCAACTTAGATCTTAAACAAAAACATGCTAAAAAAATTTTTAAGTTTGATATATTAAGCACATTTTAAGCTTAATTTTTGAAAAAGTTTAGGACAAGTAATTGTTAAGTGTTCTAATTCTCCAATCCCCCCACTTAAGTTAAACAACGTCCTCGTTGTTTGTATAAAAGGTTAAAAACTGGAAATTAAAAGAATTAGAACAGAAAAACTCCCCTGAGATTTGCTCGGTATGATCCTCCATTAGTATAAGAGCAAAAATCAACTTCTTGTGGATTAGAACGTTAAAGCTTCATACTTGATGTATCCACAGGAAATCCAGGAAACTATAATACCACCAACACTTTAAAACACACCTAAGATAAGAAAGGTTCAACTTGCATAATACATTAGTAGTTAGGAAAAATAAAACTTAAAAATTAAAACTGAAAATCATCAGGTCAGTCGATGCGCCGTATCTTATTGAAGAAGATACGCCGTATCGAGCCTGGAATTAATACGGATCAGAATAAAGATGCGCCGCATCCTTAACCAGGGATGCGCCGCATTAAAATAAACTGATAAATAGTTTTAAAGTTGAAAATAAAAATGCAGAAAAATAAAATAAGATATGACCATTGCAGGAGATGCGTCGCATCTCAGAATTGAGATGCGCCGTATCCTCATGCGGCCTGGACTGACTCAACACAGAAAACAGAATAATAAAAGATAAATCTGGGTTGTCTCCCGGTAAGCACTTGTCTTTATTCCAGAGTCTTCAAGTTAGACTCACGTTCAGCTCAGCAATAAGTCCTTGTCACGGTCCATCCTTCGTCCTTCATCCGAAAGATTTTCCCGTATATCTCTGCGATGTTTTCTTCCGTTCGACTTAATCTAGTATAACTCTTTGTCTTCACCGCAGTATATTCTTCATTAGGACTCAAAGAATATTTGATGATTTTAAACTTTTCAGAAATAATCATGGGTGGCTCCTTGTAAGGAATCCCAAGTAGTTGACACTTTCTTTTGGTGAACTCTTCCTCGTCTTTATCAACAAACTTAAAATAAGGATCCTTAATCAAATTGTCATCTAGTTCTTCAATTAATGACTTATCGTCTTGAATCGCTTCCCATTCTCTTTCCAAATCATATTGTAACCGTCGACTAAGCTTCGTGAAATCATCAAACTGTATATGCACCCATTCCCAGAAAGTAGTATCCGATGTCCCCTTAAGTCCTTTCAAGCGTTCAATTCTGCCCTTTTCTTGTAAAGCCTCCGCCTTTTGTGGGCAGTCTTCAATATTATCGTACCACTCATAATCTTCAAAGGTTACATCGTTTCCAACCCGTTTCATCCCAATTATACTTCCCCCATTACAGGTTCCGTCACTTTTATAATCGCAGGTCGGCCAAACACTACTCCCGTCCTTGAAAACGAAGGGTGTACAGGTGTGATTAATGTGCTCAAATTCCCATGGTTTATCCCAAACCCATGGTACTTGGTCATTCCATTCATAGTACCAGGTGTTTTTGAAATCGTCATAAGTCTTAAATCCTGGTAGATCTCCAGTAAGCACATCATCATCGACTTGAAGAAGGTAGTTAAATTCCTTGAACTGCTTGCACAGGGGTGTCTCATAATCGAACACATCAATGTCAATTCTGAAAAGTTCTTCAATGCCCTCATTGATTGTTGAATCATGAAGTGACGACCCATAATCGCTTTCTACTTCTTCATCTTCTCCTCTCATCCAATATACCCATAATGCATCCTTAGTAGCACGATCCATGCTCTTATGGTTATTAAACTTACTAGCCAACCATTCTGAAAAATCAACATCGTTAGGGTCATGGTTAACGTCAAAGCAAACCTTTCCAATCATACTCTTTTTTATCTCCATGAACTCGTTAAATTGCTTCTTAAAACTCCGAGTCAACCATGAAGTCATAATCTCCTTGACTTCATTTGTAGGGGCAAATTCCGGACTACCATATTTGAGTTCTAGCCAATCATTGAGGGAGAGGTCTATCAATCTTACCAACCTGCCATGAAATAGTAACTCCGCCAAAGCATAATTCATGTCATTATCCTGATATTTCTCATTCAATCCCCAGTACTGTTCGGAATAAGGCATGTAAGAGATTTGGGCATTGCCTCCACCACAGCTGTTGTTGCTTGAGTCCATGTATGCAAGATAGAATTTCCCATCATCTTCTTCGATAGTAGTCCAGTTCAATCCTTCGGCTTCAATGCTAGGCCATAAGAGCGACAATTCTTCTCCAGTATACCTCACAAATACATCATAAGAGAACACCTCTTTGTCAATGTTGCATAAACGCATGAATTCCTTAAAAGCAGCTTCAAGAGGAGTCTCCCAAGAGAATAAATCTGCATTGATCATGAGTACATTGAATGAATCTGAAAACAAGCTTTCCTTAGCAAGATATCCGTTAACTGACATGTCTTCCATAGCAAAATCTGTCATCCAAAGTAAAATCATCAGTAGGATTTGTTCGCTAGAAGAGAATTTAATGAATATAGAAACGGATATAAGAATAAAAATAGCTGATATCTGCAGACGATGCGCCGTATCCAAAAAGTTGGATACGCCGTATCTTAATACGTTAAAATTTAATCAGACTTTATCCAGAAAATAGATACGCCGCTTTAGAATTTAAGAATGCGCCGTATCGAATTAATTAATCAAAAATCAACTTATCTAATTAAAATTAAATGCGTCGTATTAACGAAAGTTAATGCGCCGTATTTTCGTTACGTTTAAAAATAAAAGATTTTTGATTCAGAAAGATGCGCCGTATCGTCAGAGATCGATACGCCGTATCTGTTTAATAATTTGCAAACTGTTTTTAATTAAAATAATAGATACGCCGTATCTGCAAAAGCAGATGCGTCGTATGGCGTTAACGTTTAGACATTTTTTTTTATTAAAAACAGATACGCCGTATCTGCAAATGCAGATGCGTCGTATTACTTTATCGCTTAGAAAAATTTTCTTATTAAAAACAGATACGCTGTATCTTGGGGAAAAGATGCGTCGTATCGAATTAATTAAACGCGTTGTATTAAAAAAAAATTAAACGCAATACGCCGTATCTGAGAGATCAGATGCGCCGTATCGTTTGATTTAGCACAGTACAACGATAGCAGAACAGAAAAATACGAAAAATAAAAACAAAAATTAAACACACAAATAAAAACAAAAATAAACACACAAAAATAAAAAGAAAACAATTAACACACAATACAACAAATATGCAAAATAGTACAATGATGCAATTAATCTAATAAAAAGAAAAACCTAATTAAAATACTAATCAAATTAACAGATAATAACAATTTACTCCCCGGCAGCGGCACCAAAAACTTGATGCGCGTGATGTGTCGTTGCGGTTTAGCAGTTTTAATGCCTACTCAAGTTTTAAATTTATATTTAGCCGACTTATCAATAACACACACACTTAACGAGCAGTGTACCCGGTCAGTATGAAGATAATGGTAAGTAGAGTGTCGATCACTAAGAGTGGAACGTATTATCTCGTTATTCTAATCAGTATTTTAATATCCTAACGCAAGGGGGTTTCAGCCTGAGAGACTGGCACGATTTGTTGCAATTAAATAATAAAATAAAACAATAGGCACGAATCAGCAAGTAGCACACACGTACACAGATAAATACTTGAGACAATAAGAGGGCTGTCCTTATGATTAAGTAGATTGTCACTTGTTTTATTGATAGCTTTATATGAAGTGTATGTAGTTAACCCTTTCTCGTTGGTCCTAATCTTATCGGCGAGTAAACCCTTAATGATTACTTATGTCTAAAAGTTATTCCTAAGTGATCAATTTAGAAACAACCGTGGGAGCCACATTATGTCCCGCAGTCAAATGCCCGCAAGCCACTAATAAACACAGAGGTTATCAATGCACTAATAAGTAGTAACCAAAGACATCAACATATAAACTTTAATTGATGGGAAAGCAAGTATTAAAGGGAGTGCAATCTTTCGTTGTCACATTACACAAGCCACCAATCCTGATGAATTAAAGTTTGCTAACACAATAAAACAAAACTACTTAATGAATTAAACACATGCAACACCTTCTTACAGCTCTTGTATCTTTGATTTGGGTGTGTCTTGTGCTGCCTCCTTGACTGAATTCGTCCTTTGTTCCTCCTGTTTGGTCTTCGGTTTTAGGGTTTTCGGACCTTGTAATTCGTCTGGTCTACGGGGTATTTATAGTTTCTGTCTGAGGGAAGATGCGGCGCATCTACTAAGTAGATGCGGCGCATGTACTTAACTTCGCGTGGGGTCCAAGATTATAATATTCAGGAATATTCGTACACCGCCAGAAGATGCGGCGTAACTCCATGATTAGATGCGACGCATGTCCTCTTGTATCTTGGATCGTATCTGGTGATTACTTGATAGAGATGCGGCGCATGTTGAGAGTGAGATGCGGCGCATCTGGAGCAGAATTGACTTAATCTTATCCATGTCAGTAGACTTTCACTTTATGCACGTTTTGCTCCATTATTAGTCCAAAATCGCTAAGTTTCACCAAATGCTTGTTTTTACCTGAGAATTACAAAAGTAAACGATTAAGTATCAATCCTCATACATAATATAGTAAAACAAGTCAAATTAATAGGATAAATGATAGTAATAAAATGTACTTATTTGAGTTCATCAGTGTTTGAGAATTTTTGTTTGGATCGGTAATAATTTGGAGCGTGTATATTGGAGAAGAAAAAGAAACCGTGTATAAAAAAATGTGATTTGCATGAAATCTGGTCTTTGTGATATGATTTGAGATTATGATTGATTTGGTAGTGTTTCCCTATTTATGTGGTAATTATCTTCATCTTATTTGTTTTTTTATTTTAATTTACAAGTATATAAATAAATGTAATTCGGCCCATGTATATATCAAATAATGTGACAAGTGTTTTTATGGTATGTAAAATGTTAAAATGTAGTGACAAAAATTTTCTTACTTCATATGTTGCTCGTTTCCAGAGGTTTGGGATTTATTTGGCGTTTTAACATTTATTAATTGAATTTTAAAGTTACAGGGTATTTTGGTCATTTTGCATGTTTTGAAATTTCGGGTATTACAACTTCTTTCCCTCTAAAAGAAAAATTTCGTCCTCGAAATTTGAAGTCGCAAGGTTAAGCAAAGTCGTAGCAAATCATAAGAGGTCGTCATGAACAATCCTCACGCCCGGGGAGGTTCTTCCAAAAAGGATCTTCAAAACAATGGTTTCTCATGACTCAAACAAAACAAGGTGGTTTCAAATTTCTCAGAAGGAGACAAAATAGGTTGATTTCTGATCAAAAGGTCCATGCAACATAAAATGGACGATAGGCGAATCTTTAGAAGGGTCATATAGAATACGAACAAGATTTCAAATCGAATTACCTGTATCGACAGTAGGGAGTTCTAAAAGGAGTTCAAGATTTATAACTGAGGTCAACAAAATGCAAAACGAGAGTCCAAAACTCATTCGGATATTTAACGAACGAAGGTAGAGTATACGCATAGGTAGAATGAACCTAACGTCTCACTACTCACGGATAGTCCAACGGAGATCAAATTCTAAACTTCTTAGGTACTCCCCAAGATATCCTATGCCCACAACAAGTGCACGTTATATGATGTAAGTATTATCACATTGGCCAGACGTCATAATACTGGCATCATATAAATATGCCCTCATGATGGTCATACTTTATCTCAAAGTCGTAATCAAAACCACCTATCTTAATCCACCTAGTACTTCTACAGTCACAGAGGTCAACCAAAATCGAATGCCATAGTCAAGAGGGAAAACGAAACTATTCGCGAGAGTACCAAAGCTCCAGATTTCCTAACAGAAGTGAGGTACGCCGTCACAAGCATCATATCTTCCACAATTCGCCAAAATCTCTCAAAACAAAGCCATCACCGAACATACGAAAATAAACACGAACTGAAATACTTATAGGGAACTTAAATCATAAGAAGATCTTATTACTTTATAACGAAGCTTAAGAGGGTCAACGGAAATGAAAGTTAGGCGCCAAGAACTTCGGCCTTCATAGAATCAATTCTTCCAAACGTAAAGGGTCTGTTTCAAAAATCCATTCATTCAACACGTCCAATCTCCTCAGTCCGGTTAATCTGTCTTCGTCTGTCCATCAATCGGGAAATGAAACCAAAATCGGGAACTTGTGTTTGGTTCGTCAAGCATCCTGCAGTTCTTCTTGGAATGTGATGGAGTAATGTGAATTTTTAGCATGCTCTTTAAATCTCTTCATCATCCAGTCTGCTTCCGCTCTTAATTCATCTTAGTACAACCAAGATGAATAGGGAAGTGAGACTGCATGTCTTCATCAGCTCCAGGTTCGCCATCTTGACTGGAATTTCTTCTTCTGCATCGCCAACACTTCTGCCTTGTAAGGAATGTCTTCACTCTTCAGGGTAGCCACCGTTGTTGTCAACTCCAGGTCAGGTATTGAACTAATTCTTCTGATATGCTTCTAGTTGTATTGATGCATATGAAAAACCTTCTGTGCTGTAAGGGAGTATAACCGAGTCTCTTTCTAGAATGCCCCAAAATTCGTTCCGCCCGAAGATATGGAAGCTAATCTCTATTTCAGCTTTTCCAAAACTCCATTCTCAATCAAACTAAGCTGTTTCTCTCTGTTCACGAAATTTCTCCATGGTATCATCAGTTGCATACACCTTCCAGAATTCCTCTGCATGGTTCAAAAGGTTTCAGTTCTCCGTTCTGCTATCGGTCTTGACCAATTGGTGATAGTTTTCAAAACTTGCGGGATTTAAAGAGGTATCCTCAAATAAGGACATCGTTGTCTTTACAAATATCAATCTCTCAGAAGGCACAAACGATCGACGAATTTCCTATCAAAGTGCAAAGCTGATTTCATGCTCTTCCTCGTTTCCGAACATACTATTAAGTCATACAATGACCATTTGCCCAAGTACTCACGAGAAAACACTATTTATCAAATTCACGAAACAGTCACAGCTTTAGCTAATACTATTAGCGTTACTAACCGTCATAGCAGTCGTTACGAATACGGAAGTGATTTCAAGAATAACTTCAATTCATCAGAAGGAAACTTCGCTCTCCGAAATTAAACAAATACATAGTCGTTTCAGGGTGGATGAATATTGGCTCCTAACAGTATTACAGTTCAGCTTCCTGTAATCAATACATATCTCCAGTCACCATCCTTCTTTATCACGAACGAACTAAAACACGCCCAGGAAATACACTTAAGTAAACTCACTTCCTGTTCTTCGGTTGCTGTTCTTCCCGGTTGCTCGAATCAATTTATATGATCCCGAACATGTAACACCCCCAATTTCGTGATATGCAACGGAATGTAAATTGGGTGTTACTTCATGGCACAGCAGTTGAATAGTAGAAAACGATCACCAATTTGGTCGTTTTAAAAGATTTATCATTCGAATATCAGAGTTTACAAAGTAAGGTCCCAGTGGTTCCAGAGTTTATTAAATAGGTTTTCGAATGATAATAAAGTTTATAGCCTTCAAAAGTACTCGTGCTCCTCCGTGCCATCCTTGCTTATCATGGACCTGAGATAAATACATGCTAAAAGCGTCAACACAAAGGTTGGTAAGTTCATAGAGTTTTTAAGTAAAAACTGTTGATTTCCAAAATCAAAGAGTTCGTTGATTTCTTAAAATCAAAGAGTTTGTTGATTTCTTAAAATCAAAGAGTTTGTTAGTTCATAGTAGTTGTAGATAAATAGTTGATTATCAAATCAAAGAGTGAGTAATACCATAGTGTTTATAGTTAAACCAGTTGAATTATCAAATTCAAGTTGTGAGTGAATCCATAGAGTTTACAATAAAATCAGTTGATTTTCAATAGTTCAAAGTTTAGGTAATAATTGTAACAAATACAATTATTAAATAAATTAGCGGTGGGTTACTATATTATACACCCTTAGTTGGTTCGTTATAAAACAAGTAGTGGGTTAAGTTGTTATATACCCATAGTTCGTTTGTTTGCCCTAACCGGGTCAACACAAAATAGTTATTGTTTGCCAAGTAGTGATTTTCTGCTATATAGTGATAACAAGTTCAAGTTTTATAAAATAGTGGCAATACTGTATCATGACTACAGTATCGTTTTTTATTGCTCTAAGTCTCATGACACTCAACGCTTAACAGGCATCAAAAATGATGTAAACTATATAGGCCCTCAGGATGGGTATTTGCCAATAACCCATAAGTTTGTTCAAATAAAGTGCGCCTGGGTGGCTCATCCTAGCAGACCCAAACGGGGATTGTCAGTCCCAAATAGATCTATTCACAATTATTTACGTTCACTCGCAAGTGATTAAGGTTCATGATGTGAAGGACTTCGAACATGGCAATAAAGGTAAACTTAGGCAATAGTGAATCAGGTATAGCATACAGTTGAAAATCATTTGTGATCATGTTTATAGCAGGTATCTCCCCATGAGATGTAAAAATGTATAAAGTGGATTTATAAACTCATAATAGTTTGTAAAGGTTTAAAAGTACTTTTGTAATTAACAGCAAGTATTACGTCTCAATAACGAGCAAAGCGTTTCATCAACTAAGTACGTTGTTTAAAGTAAACCAGTAAAATTTATATGTAAAGCGAACATGTATCGCCTTCAAAAGAAATTCAGAGTAGATAAAAGAGTAGTCTATGGAACTCACAGTAGTATGTAAACAGTTCAGAGTACTTATGAATAAGTATAAAACATTGTATTTGAGCATGTATCTCCCCCAAAGAGTTTATAAAACAGTAAACAAGAAAAGTGGGGCTATGAACTCACCTTAGAATGTAGTGTCGTAAGTAATATAATAGTGCCAAAGAGTATGGCAGAATAGTGTAAGGAGTATCGTACAACGATACAGAATCAGAGTAACCTAATGAATATAAGCTTGTCTCAAAACGTAATACGCAGAAAGTAATCGATACGTATGAGTTTCAAAAGATAGAGTGTTGTAGTTTTCGTGGAATATTTGTATCAATGTTTGTAAAAGTTTAGTATACCATTTCGTGTAGCGGTATGAAGTTATAGACTCGGACAAACGCACGCCAAAGCATAAATCATATAGCATAGTGTGATAGGAAAATAATCATGTAAGAATCAATTAAGCAATTCAGCAAAAGGTATAAAGATGGTTAAGTTTATCAAAGTCCAACGATGTTAAATAAGTTATATACATCTAGTCCATTAAGGTTTAGCCGTTTAACAAATCATAAGTTATCCCATTTTAGCCAAATAAGTTAATAAGCCGAGCAAGATATATCTAATATTGCATAAGCTCAATGATAAGTAATATATAATAAGCTAAACCAAAAGCCACTAATGTGTCCAAAATAAGCATAAGCCACAAAAGTCACAAAACCCGACACAAGAACTTAATTCAAACACACTACATACACTTATATATATTGAAAAATCAGCAACCAAACACCCTTGTATATGCTGAAAAATCAGCATACAAACACTACTATAAGTGCAGAAAATTCAGCATGTAAACACTCTTCTAAGTGCAGAAATTTCAGCATGTAAACACTCTTCTATGTGCAGAAAATTCAGCATGTAAACACTCTTCTATGTGCAGAAAATTTAGCATACAATGACCCATATTAAGTGCAGATTTTTCAGTAGTAAAATGCACCCTCTTGGGGCTGTTTGGCAGCCAACAATCGCCCTCGTTTTGGGCTGTTTTAGCAGCCAACGAACACCCTTGGTGCTGCTGTAAAATCAGCAGCTATACACCCCCCTTGGGGCTGTAAAATCAGCAGGTAAAACACAAACCAAGCGCACCCTATCTGGGTTTTCTCTTGGACCAAGAACAAGACAAACCAAATGATCATATAATCAGTAACTATAATATCACCCCTCTTAACATGCTTCGTATGGACTAACCCAAGTTGCTGCATAATATAAACGGTATATTCTATCAATGTAGCAGGTATGCAGGACATATAGAAGAAAAACATAATACTAACACAAAATGTGAAGGAAACATAAAGCTAGAAACTAGCAAACGGCATGTTGGCTTACGTTTTCAGAGTTAGTAAATAACATTAGTGCATAATCATTTACTAGTTTGCCTATAGCGAATCTAATTCTAAATATCTTGTTATCAAGGGCCAAATAATCAATTACGAAATATCGGCAACAAAACTAAAAACTCATTATCTGCTTATCATATTAATCCTTAAATAACTAAAATCTTTCAAACACTTAAAAGTCCGGTAATCTACTCATCACATCTCCAACCACATTCAAACACCATAAACACGTTCAAAACGCAATGCCAACACCAGTAAACAAGTACATCATATTTGAGCAATTAAACAAAATAACGAAAATCCTAATGAAAACCACACACCTCTCGGCTGTGATTTTACCAGCCCAAAACCACCCTTGCACCCTTGTGGTTCGAGCCGACAACAAACCAACCTCAAATACACCCTTCGGGGTGTTTCTGTTGCGAACAAGAACTAAACAAACAACCCCTTTGCTGTTTTGATTTAACGAACACAAAACAAGCACCACCCTCTTGGGTTGGTGTTGAACCGACATAAACAAACACCCCGGTGTGGGTTTTTACTGTGAACCGAAGCAAACAAACACAACCTTAATTACATATGATAAATCAAAATCAAAACTTCACAATATTCAATCTCGCAGCCTCAAATGAACAAAACCGACACAAATAAGCATAATCCAAATCGACCCGAAATCAAATAAACCCCTATAACGCCTTATTTATTTTACACCACACGAATAGTTCATCGAAAACGTGTTTTATCAATTTCTTCCACGAAAACGTTAACAACCTGATTTTTATAAATTGCGTTAAATCAAGAAACGAAATGAGATGGGTTATAACAATACGACATACCACAAAACAAGAAGGAGAGAGGAGTTGGTGGCGCGGCTGTGATGATGTTGGTGGTAGCGGTGTGGTTATGGAGACGGCGGTGGTGGTGGTTCTTGGGTTGCCGGCGGCGACAGTAGAGAGAGGAGAGGGAGGAAGAAGAGTTAGCATAATTTGAGTTGTGATTGTTTTTTAGTGTACGTGAAATACCGAGAGTGTGAGGCCTTTTAAAGCTTGATATTGAGTGACCAAGTGTGTAACATAATTAGTCATCATGATTGAGTGTGTGAGTAATGAAGCCTGCACTTGAAATGTGTAAGAAGGAAGATGATTGTTGCTTGTGGAATATTTAGCTGACACTAAGGCTAAGAGAAAGGGAACAAGGCCAATATAATATGGCTATTTGTTGTGTTATAGCGTGAGGAATAGAGTGTGTAAGTAATATATGTCAGTTGGTTTTATAGTTTGCATGCATCTTCCTTGTGTAGTTTGAACAAAAGAAAGAGACAAAGATTAATTATGCTTTATTGTTGGCTTCTCATTTTGTGTATTCAAATAAACTTTAAAAACGTGAGCTAGGTTGCATTGAGTAAGTTGAGTGTGTCAGTGGCTCAATTGGTGGTAGTTTGTGATGTGTTAGTCGGCATAAGGAAACAAAGGAATGGGACAAATGAATTTTTAAGAGTTAGTTCTTGTGCCTTGTTCGAGTATCCCATGTGTTTAGCACATTTTTATACATGATTAAAATAAATGTAGTGATCATTTTGATGGTTTGTATATTTGCCAAGTGCTTGATCGAATTCTTTTGTTTAGCTAAAATGTATTTTTGTTTCGAGGTGGGTGTCATGCGGGACACTAAAATATGGAATTTAGGTTGTGTTCATAATATGTCGAGGGGGTCGATCTTTGGAGATTTTTAAGTAGATAAATGGTCGATATTATTTGAGTATACAAGTTACCAAAATGATGGAAAGAGTTTTAACATATTTGTCTCGTTTAGTAATAATGTTGAATAAAAGCAAAAATTTAGTTCGTGAAAATGGTTAATTAAATTGTGATGATAGATTTGTCTTTGTTTACTATTTACCAATGGAAGGGAAATTTACGGGATGTTATAGTACCTACCCGTTAAACCGAATCCCGTCCCGGGATTCCAGGTCTAAGGTGGTTTTCAGGGTTGTTTTGCAATAAGTGGAAGTCATTGGGATGAAGATTCCCGCATGAGAAGTTGTTATGAAATCGTATGTTGAGCAATCCTCTATACGAGGTGTTGGAAAGAGTGTACGTATGAACAAAGGATTTCAAGCGTTGGAGCCATATAAATTTCGAAAGAGATGAATTTAGTGTGTACAAGTGATCATCAAAATTCTACAGTCAGCTTGACTTGAGAAAAATTTCATTTTTGAATGAAAATTGTTATTCCATCGCGTTTTGAAAATAAACACGGTTCATAATTTTTGAAAATCAAAAGTTTATGGGGGTAACCTACCCGTCAAACAAGGAGTTTGTAAGTAATAGATTTTTAAATGATGAGAGTTTCGGATCAAAATAGATGTACGTAAAGAAACAAGGGTGCGTTAGGTTACTGTAGCCATGGGCTGAGGCCCAAACGTTTCAAGAGTAAGTTTGGTTTGGTGAATATGAAATGTTGAACACACGTTCCATGACATATATGGTTACGAGGCAGTTTCGAGATCATCAAAATCTCGTATAATGCCTGAGAGTTTCGAGAGGGCGTTAGGAGGTTTACTATTTCCTAGAGATTGAGTAGTCAAATTGTACAGAAAGTGTTATTCATACATGGCGCGTTCATGATTTTTTTTAAGTCATGGGGGGGCGTGTTTAATGCGATCTGTTCCTGCCTCTTGCGTTGAAATGTGGAGGCCAAAGTAATTTTTTTTTTTCATAACGGATTTTCGTAGGATCTTACAAAAAGGGTCATATCGAACATCAAAGTCAAAATGAATCAAACAAACAAACCAAAGTGTAGGGGAACATAGCAATGGCTTAGGGAATCTTAAAACGAAACAAGATCAATGAGTCATGAGAGGGAAAACACCCATACTGAAAAAGGGTAGAATATTTGTATCTTATACCGCAAGTGCAAACATATCTAGAATATAAGGATCGGAGACAACTCCATCTTCAGCGAATCTACACGAATACATGGTCGTCTTATTATTAATATCTTCTTCAAATCAGATTTCTCATTTTAGCCGGCTTTCCATTTTTGGTAACTTTCCCTTTATAGCAGGTTTCCAAAATTAGCGAGTTTCCATTTTTAGAAAGTTTCCTTATTTAGCAAATTTCCATAACTAAACAAATTCCACAAAGTAATTAAGTCATTAATTAAGCCTCATTATGGAAGTAGGGTTCATTTTAGCATGTTATAATGGTTTAAGGTCAAATATGACAACTTTTATATTTTAGGGTTTTAAATGCATATATGCCAAAGATAAAGGCCCAAAGTGCGAATATTACAAGTTATTCATTTTAGTCCAAAAGCTTCCCATATTAACGATCCAAATCTTTTAGCTTTAACCAATTTTACAAGTTAAACCCTTAAGTTATATAAATTACAAATTAAACCTTATAATTAATTAAGTTACAAACTAATCCTTACAACATTCATAATTACACATTAAGCCTTCGATTATTCAAAATTACACATCAAGCCCCTTGTATTAAGTATTTTATGAATCAACCTTAAATTTCCAGAATTTACAAAACGAGTCCCTCCATTTTAATTAATTACAAATCGATTTAAATAATTAACTAATTTAACAATTAAACCTTTTAATTACAAAATTAACATGTAATACCCCTATATTATAATTTTTACGTGATACCCCTGGTCCAAAACACATTACAAAAGTAACCCTCACGTTTAGAAAATTACAAAACACACCCTTATAGTTTTAAAAATCCAATCGGTACACTTTTTAGAACACAAATCCTAACCCTAATCTTTCCCAATCATCATACCATTATTACTACATCATAATTACAAAATTTATAAACCAAATTCAGTCCCAAACCACAAAACCCTAATCGAAACCCTAGGTTTCTATTTTTTTTTCTTTCGAAAACCCTAAAACCGATTTCAAACAAAATTAACCCACGACTGATTTGGACCTCTATAATTCGAACCACCATTTTTCCCATATCATATAAATTATATAGAGCTTAGATAAAATAAGTTTCAACCCTAGAAAATTCGTATAACATATTTTAGAATTTACGTACATTTTACCCATTTAAAATTACAACGATCAACATAAGCTATAACAAATCGAATCAACATTTTTACAGACTTATATGATGATCATAGAACCCATAAAAATTATTAACATGACCCAGAAAAATCGTTAGAACACGTTTGTGATTTTATACACGATTCGTTACATATAATTAACATGATCGATTTTAACGAGCATGGGTCATGCTTATCATTTTATACATATCATGTGGGATGTAAAGAACATAAGAAAATTACCAGATGAATTTTATAATGATCGGATGAGGCGTATGGGTTTTGATTCTTCTCGGCTATAAAAAATCGAAAAAAAATCCAAACCAACGAACCAAGCCTCTATAAATCGAACACCCATTTTTCTAGCCTTCTTCTATCACCATGGAACTCAGGAAAATGCTTTAGGGCCTCCATAAATTCGATGTAAGTGTGTGAGAATTTTTGTGTGGATCGGTAATAATTTGGAGCGTGTATATTGGAGAACAAATAGAAACCGTGTATAAACAAATGTGATTTGCATGAAATTCGGTCTTTGTGATATGATTTGAGATTATGATTGATTTGGTAGTGTTTCCCTATTTATGTGGTAATTATCTTCATCTTATTTGTTTTTTTATTTTAATTTACAAGTATATAAATAAATGTAATTCGGCCCATGTATATATCAAATAATGTGACAAGTGTTTTTATTGTATGTAAAATGTTAAAATGTAGTGACAAAATTTTTCTTACTTCATATGTTGCTCGTTTTCAGAGGTTTGGGATTTATTTGGCGTTTTAACATTTATTAATTGAATTTTAAAGTTACAGGGGTATTTTGGTCATTTTGCATGTTTTGAAATTTCGGGTATTACAGTTCATGGCCCCTATTTTCAATCATTTCGTACTATCTTTGGGGGAGATACATGCTCTACTAATTGCTTTTACTGTTACAAATACTTTAAACTTTTACGGCTTACCGTGAGTTCATGACCCCTATTTTCAATTATTTCCTACTATCTTTGGGGGAGATAAATTCTCAACTACTTGCTTTTACTTTCACAAGTAGCTTAAACTTTTACATATTACTGTGAGTCATAGCCCCTCTTTTCTTATTTTGAACTCTTTGGGGGAGATACATGCTCGTTTAATTTACAAATCTTATTCATAAACATTTTACTCGATTGATGAAACACTCGTTTTGCTTATTGAAACTTATAACATACTGAACACAAGTAACTTTCTGTATAATATCTTGATTATTATTGCCTAAGTTAACAGTTGCCATTAAAAGTCCCTCAATCATGAGCCATTAATCACTTTCGGGTGAGCGCGAATATAGTGAATAGATCTATTGGAATTGACGTCCCATTTGTGTTAGCCGGATAGTTAACCAAATGCACCTTATATTTGAGATCAATAAAGAGTCTAGCAAACTCCTACTCGAGGGCATAATTACTACATTTAATTATGTAGTAATTTACGTCAATAGTTCATTACTATGATGTCCATCCTGTTAACGATTTGCGTGTCATGAGATTAGAGCAATAATTATTACTTACCCATAATTGTATTCGTTGCAATTATCTTCTTAAACTTGAAACTTGTGTTAAACTGATTTGCTTACAAACATTATGGAATCACTCAACTTTTGACTATCGAAATCAACTGTTTTACTTATAAACTCTATGAACTCACCAACCTTTGTGTTGACACTTTTAGCATGTTTATCTCAGGTCCATAATGAACGAGGATGGCACAGAAAGGCACGGATACTGATAAAAGGTTAATTATCATTCGAAACTTATTTAACAAGCTGTAAAACTACTGGGACCTCATTTTGTAAACTCTGATATTTATAAAATTCGAATGATAAATCTTTTAAAACGACTCCATTAGAGATCGTTTTCTATTACTATAACTGTTGTACTGTCGAGTAACACCCAGTTTGAATTCCGCTGCGTATCACGAAATTGTGGGTGTTACAGATTGGTATCAGAGCTATAGTTATAGAGAAACGGGTCTAATTGTGACCTAAACTATAACTGCTTTTTCACAAAAATATTTTATAGCCTTTCGCTCTCCGTGCCTTCCATCCTCCAAACGATTATGTGACTTCTAGGTAATTTATGCTTTAGTATAATGATATATACACACACGACATACTTCTGATCACTTTATACAAATAAACATAACTGCATATGCCTATTCTAAGGCATTACGACTTAATCACATTTCCCTGAGCATGTACCTACTTCTACATTTTGTAATTTACGAAACCTTCCTAAGACATTGTGATTTGCACAATTCTTATTCTATATACGTTAAATATATACTCACCAAACTATTTTAAATACTATGTCAACTCTCCTTGATTATCTTACTCTCATCTCAACAGATGAGTATAAATACTCCTCCCGTACCCTCACTAAATTACCTTGTAACTCATCGGTTAAGTACGAATGTTGAGTAAGAAATTCTTAGGTAGCATGATTTACAATGTCTTTATTTGAATAAATTAGGACGCCTTTTTATTTAAATAAAAGGAATTATAAATCACCGAACCATAAGTTTATACTCCTTTATTTACATTGTTTGGGACGCCTCTCTATGTAAATATTGGATTATAAACAAGTGGGCTTATTTGTATCTGAAAAGACATGAGTATGAACTCGAGGATCACAAAAATTCACAAGATATATGAAAAACACAAATAACGTAAATCTTATTAGAATTCACGAATATTAATACATAGTGATACAATTAGCATAAGAAATTATTAAACACGATAGCAAGACTAGATCTTAAACATAAAGACAAATGAGTTTTATTTCACTATTATCAAGGATTACATAGAAACACAACAAGAACTCATTTTAGCAATCCTAACTCGAGACTATTTTCCCCATAGCATGTCTACGCCAATAGCTAGAATCACAAATGGCATAAGAGCCGCTAGAACGCAAACCATGAATTCGAAATCTTCATCAGGAACGTACGCTAAGTAGATGACCCCAAGAACGACATACACAATCGCTAGTATAGTAATTAGGTGCGACATTTTGGAAGTAGTAAATGAGAAATATATGTTTGTTGGAAGAATGAAAATTAAAATGGAGTATATATAGGTAGAAAACTAGCCGTTGGGAATTCCTATTCCTAACCGTTGATTTTTACTATTCATCATACTATGGAAGCTTAAATTTCAAAAACTTTCTCTACATTCATCAAGTTCTCTTCCGAAACTTTCATTGTTAAAAAAAAAAA
Organism: Artemisia tridentata subsp. tridentata; assembly: GCA_021014915.2. Classification (NCBI taxonomy): domain Eukaryota; kingdom Viridiplantae; phylum Streptophyta; class Magnoliopsida; order Asterales; family Asteraceae; genus Artemisia; species Artemisia tridentata. The sequence goes on along the minus strand of CP139508.1, from coordinate 252,387,246 downwards.
TTCGTTATTTAAAAATTTCCTTGTTGCACGCATTTTATAAACTCATAATACATACTTATAAAATAACAGTTTTCATTCAAAATAAATTTTTCTTAAGAGTATATGACCTACGAGATAATGTTTACACATGTATAGCAATAAATTCTAACTTATGAGTTCTCACAAGTGAAACCACCTCTCGTCCTCATCACTTATACACCTAACACAGATTGAATCCCGGGACGGGATTTTGTTAAGGGGGTGAGACTGTAACCACCGGTAAATTTTCACTTGAATTAATATTCTAACGAAAGAATACTTGTCCATTTTCCACATTTAAATTTTTTTTAGAACGTAATCAGTTTATCTGATCACAACTACTTACTAATGTGACGTAACTCACATCCTGAATAAACGTGCTCACACGCGGACCGAAACCAACCTACCTAATGTTTATTTCACATAAACATTACCATATGTCAAGTATAAAAACCTTACGATATTTCATTCATTAACGTAACATTATTAAACGTTCAAGTTAAACGTTTTCTACCTATTAGAGTTTTCTCAAAAACCCTAAACTATTAAAACTATGATTATGAGTAACTAAATCCTAAAACCCTAAAGTACCATACTCCAAAGCTAATGTACAAACTCCTAAAGCACAGAAACCCTAATTTCACTTTAACTCTCGATACAAGCCTAAAATTCACAAACCTATGATTTTATGTAATAAAATTGTTGGGTTCGTAAATACCCAATTATCTTAAACAGGATTTGAACACAAATTAAGCCAAGTGTTTATCAACTGAGAACAATTCAAGTCACTAAGTGAACAGTAACTCATTGAGTCATCTTCAGGAAGCTTAAGGAGAATTCAAGAAGAAGGATTCACTCCTCAGGAAGGCGGGACTCCCTAAGTGTGAATTAAGCCAAAGAAGAAGATGATGGGTTCAATGAGTACTGACAAGAGCTCACTGAACCCCTCAGTCTCCTCACAACAATGAAGACTGATGACTAAAGACTGAAGACCAAGACTGAATCTATAGCCTGAAAGAAAGGCGGGATCGAGCGGGAAAGTTCAAAGGAGATAAGGATGAGTCTTATCGCCGCCAAAGTCAACTTACCTTATATGGCTTAAGGATGTGAAGTGTTATATCTGACTATTGGAAAGCTTCTTTATGGCCATCCCGAAATAGATTCTTGGAACTGACAAAAGACTGTAGTGCTTTTGTCAGACTAGACTAGGTTTTCCTTTTGTACTATTAGTCACGGGTTGTTCTTTTATACTTGTGTATAAATAGGATAGATGGGGAGAAAGAAGAATAAGTTTTGTGCATTAAAAGCTTAGACTTTCACAAAACCACTTTTCTCCTCCAAAGAACAACACATCCCTGAGATAGCTCAGTGGGTCTTTTTCTTGTCACTCAAGAACAGCTTGAGTTTAGCGAGGAGAACACCATACCTTGTCTATTCAATCCCAAGTGTTTATTCCGCAAAACACTTGGGTAATAGATTCTTTGATTAATTTCTAATAAGAATTTAAACGTTGAAAAACCTTTGTTGTTTTTATTTTTACGTTATTACTTATTTGGTAAAATTAATCATCACATTATATCAGTCTTAGTACACGTTTAGGATAACTTTGTAGTTATTTCTATAAGTGTAACGGGAATAAAAAGTGGTATCAGAGCCTCTAGTTTATAAAATCTTTTCAAAACTAAGTGTGCTCAAGGTTTTTAAAACCAAGATCCTACTATGGCTGATATCAATGTACCCCAGCTAGTCGATGAAAAGGGAGGTAGCTATTCAGCTGTTGCTCCCAGACTTGAAGCTGGAAAATTTAGCAAGTGGAAAAAGCGCATGCTTTGCTACTTCACTGGTATGGAACCATACTACATCACTTGTATCAATGAAGGTCCCTATGTCCCAAAAAGTGCTGAAGGGTTAATCAAACCTGAAGCTCAGTGGACTATTGATGAGAGAAGGGTGGTCAACCAAGACCAACGCCTGAGAAGCATCATTATATCTTGTCTCCCTGACGATACAATAGAATCAGTCATTAACTGTACCTCAGCCAAACAAACATGGCTTGACTTGGTTCATAGCTTGGAAGGTCCCTCAGATACCAAGGAAAATAGGATCATGGATCTTAAACTTTAGTATAATACTTTCAGGGCCAAAGACTCTGAAAGTCTCTCTCAGACCTATACCAGGTACAAGACCCTGATGAATGCGTTGTCCAATGATGGTGTAGTTTTGTCTAAGCATGAGATCAATGTTGGCTTTGTCAATAGTCTCCCTGAGAAGTGGCTAAACTTCTCTCAGGGCCTTAGGAATGAAAATCACATTCAGACCATTGAGCTTGCTGAGATCTATGGGAAGTTTGTCTATGAAGACAACTTAATCTAAAGGAGATACCCAGACTCAAAGAAAGCCCTTGAGACCAAAAAGGCCCTAACTTCCTCACCCATACCAGCTGCCTTTTATTCTAATGGTATTGTGCAGGATTTTCAAGAGGATTCTGATTATGAGGTTGATGATAGAACCTGTGAGTAGTACCTAAATGACTTACACTTGGAATTCCAAGAAAGGGCACTCCTTGCAAATTCAAAACGGTTTATCAAAAGAAATCAGTCAAACTTTTCAAAAGCTAAAGCAAATGAGACCACTGAATGTTTTAAATGTGGTAAAAAGGGTCATTTTGCTAAAGACTGTTATTCAAAAACAACCTCAGAACCTTCTTACAAATTTTCTGGAAATAGTTCTTCTTCAGGAACTAGCAAGTTTCAACCTAAAATATTTCAGTCTTCTCAAACCTCTCAAAGTAGTCAAAAAGATTTTGAAACTAAGTATAGGAAAGCAAAAGCTAAGCTTGCTCTTCTTGAGGCCACACCCTCAGTCTCTCAGGCTCAAGCTCCGAAACCGGTTCAGACCAAGAACAAGGTCCTTATGGCTGAAGCTTATGACTGGGATGAAGAAGAGGTCTCTGATGATGAAGAAGTTCATGTGAGTGCACTGATGGCACTTTTTGATGGTGATCAGCTGGCTGTTGGAAAGAGCCATGCTAGAAATGGAGAATGGGTCAACATCACAATGAAGAAGGTAAACATTTTACTTTCTATGGATGATGATTCTGATTGGCAGTCTTATTTGAACTATATTTCTGTAGATCTTAAGTTTGTAGAAGAACAAAGGCTGAATTTGCTTTCAAAATATAATAATCATGTGTTAGAATTGAATAAATGTAGACATGAATTACTTGTACTTAAACAAACCAAGTTAGAAGTTGTCACACTACAAATTCAAAACACTGAGATTTTGAAAAAGAATCAAGCCCTTCAAAATGAACATAACAAAGAAAAGGCTGTCATAGAAAGCCGGACTAAAAAGAACCCAATAGTCTATGAATCTGTCAGTCTAATTCCTAGTGAAAATAAGAAAATCATAGGAAGTGACCAACTCACTGACACCCCCAGTGAGACTGACAAAGAAAAGGCTTTTATTCCAGCTGGCTTATCTTTTGAGCAAGAGATGAAGCCCAAGTCAAATGACTGGATTGTCAGGGACAACCCAGTCAGTAAGTTACCCAACTTTGAGACTGGGAAAATCTTGCTTCCTGAAAGTCAGGCTCTGAAAAAAGTATGCTAGGACTCACTGATCAACCCAGTAGTACTGAGTCAATCACTGAGTCAGAATCAGAATCAGTTGCACCTCTCCCACCACTGAAAGTCTTTCAGGGAGCTTCTCCAAGCTCAGACCTCACACCATTGGTCTATTCTGAACATTCTCCAAAGGAGAAATCAGGACTGGGAAAAACAATCTGTAATAACCCGAAAAATTTCGAGTTATTAACTTTCTGTAAACCCGTAGCAATTAATTATGAATTTTAATTAAGTTATTTTATTCACCTTTGCGTTCGAAATATTGCTATACATGTATTATTATTATTTTTTTTTGTTTGAGGAATAACTATTGAGATTACAAAACGAAACCTGTAACCAACTCACGTTCCATTTTCACTAGAACTGCACATGCACCGACACAGTAATAGTATGGCATGAGTAAAACGAAGAACGTACAGAACGAACCATAAAAATAATTGCGAACTCAGAAGTAAACTTAAATAATAAATGACGACTCTAAAGATGTGAACTCTCGAGCTAGAGATTTTTAAACAGAGCCTGACCCGACACGGTCTAGCGAGACTCGAGTATTTAAAAGCACCAAATTAACAATATTCCAAAATTATATACTTCTTTCTTCCCTCATTTTGTCGCTACCCATATTAGGTCTGCTGCTCTCTTCTCTTTTTTTTCTACACATTCCCAAATGTTTCCTTTCTTGTTAATTGTTGTCTACTCCTGCTCTCCTACCCATCGAACACCCAAACCACCCCATCAACACCTTCATTTTCGCCTTCACCTCCCATTCTTATCACCAAATAAGCAAAACCCACCATCCTCAAAATCATCACCCTTTTTGCTTTTGTTGTTACTGCTTCCATCGAGGAAGCCTAAATCCGAACCATCACTATCCCATATTAATTAGGTTGACCATAAATCTTTGTCCCCTTTCTTAGTCACAAGCATACTTAGGGATTTGAGGCATAGTTATAGGGACATCACACCACTTAAGGTAGTTGATTTCTCCAACAATCCGAAAGAGTTGTGGAGCTTAACTCCATGATTTTCTATAAATTCGTACCTCCATGGGTTATTCGAATCACACAACTAAACAACAAACCAAAGAAATTGAGAAGTTCTCAAAGGTTCGGGTCAAGCTGTGATTCGGATAGGGAAGCCGTGGTGGGTCGATTTCGGAAGCTAGGATTTCGGGTTTGGAGCTTGTGGTTCCGGGTCTGATTAGAACTCTACAACTTCAGGTTATTTTGTTACTTGAAATTTATTATATGTATTCCTTTTCTTTCTTTCGAATTATACTAGTAAGAAATAAGTAAGATTAGTCGAATGTGGTTATGTGGATATTAAAGATAATTACGTTAAGCAGTGATTTAAGAGTAGTCAAAATGTGGTTTGATTTCTAAAATGGGTCGAAACTAGGATTTGAGGTTATATTGATTTTTGATCGAAGGGAAAGAGGCTATGAACGGTTATGTTTGATACTAGTTGTAAAAATGGGTAGAACTAGAATTGATTTTGATGATGGAGATACGAATCGATGTTGTGAATAAGTTGTGTTTAAAAACGGGTTAAGGGTGAAATCATTGTCAAACGGGTCGAAAGGAAGAGTTTTGACTAAAAAGTCATTGATTCAAAATTTAGTTTAGGTGGATTGTTAAAAACTGTTAAGGAGTAGCGAAAGGGTAGTCGAAACCGTTTAGAAACCGAGCTAGTCATTTGTGTACTTGATCCCTTAGGAACCCAACGACTTGAGCTCGAGTTGTACTCAAGAGTCGTTAAACGGGCTGGACCGTAGCCTGACCATAGTGGTGATCGAACCTCAGACCTTATGTTGAAGCAGCATACCTTTTAAAACTTTCGAATGGTTGCTTGTGTTTCAAACGGAAATACCAAGCAAACCACAATTTCACAAATTTTAAAAACAAAACTGCTTAAGTGAAAGTAATTTGGGTTCAGATTTAACATTGGGCCAAAGCCCAGCAAATAAATAAAAGGGGAAATTTGTTTTAGCTTAGAACCAAGCCAAAGCCTACAAGGGTTTAGAGTTGCTTGTGTTGGGCCACAACCCATACGAATTTCATTATAAACATAAGGGTGCGTTTGAATTATAAATAAATAAGTGAATGTATTATTTTGTTTATTGATGCCACTTAATAAAAACCCGAATTAGCAATATGTCGAGTATTAACTATTACAAATTTTGACAAAAACAACTAACCGATATACTAAAATTTGTTATACGTCACTAATGATTACGCGTCAAAACAAATGGTTATCACGTGCAACAATAAAGCGATTGTTTGAAAACATATATAAACTATTTTACGTTCGTCGAATCTCAATCATAAATGCAAACTAAATTATGCCATACTATCTAGGTTACGCGTTGGAGTCACTACACCCATTTTGATTCTATTTCATCACAGATCCTACTACGACCAAGGTGAGTTCATAGTCCCACTTTTACTACGTTTTCAAATCCCGTGGGGAGATACATGCTATAAATCTGAACACAAATATTTTTGTATGCTATCCTGATTGATATTGCTAAGTTAATATTGCCTAAGTTACCACCCTTCCAAAAAGTCCCTTATATCATGAACCATTAATCACTTGTGAGTGAACGCGAATTCAGTGAATAGATCTATTGGAAGTTGACGACCCACTTGAAGTTAGCCTGGAATGGTAACCAAGTGCACTTTATTCGAATTATCAAGAGCTTGGCAAACTCCTACGACGAGGGCATTATCACCTACATCATTGCTATGATGTGGGCTATTTATATAATTTATTATTACACCCGATGTTAAGGTTTGCGTGTCATGAGGCTTAGGGCAATATTTATATCACACTACAATATCATTGTTTTTACTATTATCTGACTTGTGTTCAAACTATTACAAATTAAACACTATGGATTCACTCAACCTTTGTGTTGACGTTTTAAGCATGTTTTATCTCAGGTATTTAAAGAAGCTAAAGGCATGGAGTGGAACAGGCCCCCCCCCTTTTGGACGATGTCCAAAAATAAATGTTTTCATTCATCTTAAACATTTTTCATTTTGTATTTCTAAATATTATGATTCTGTTGTTGACAACTCTGATTTTAATTTGATGAATGATAACAAATTTTCACAAAACGTCTCTTTCGAGTCGTTTTCTATAACTATGACTACGATCTAAGATGTAATACCCCAAATTAGACTTCCGCTGCTTCATTACGATTTTTGGGGTGTTACAGATTGGCATCAGAGCCAAGGTTATAGAGAACCAAATGCTTTTCAAAAACATTGGACTATAACCGCGATTTCTAAAAGGACCATTTTAAACCTTACCACCCTATGCCCTCCGTGCCAACACTTTGCTACACTTTTGCATTGAGATTTGCTTGGCAGATTATGCATAACGAATAAAAATTTATCATTTACAAATGTTATTACATTTGCATTGAGATTTGCTTGGCAGATTATGCATACCTAACGAATTAGTTTATCACTTTCGTATGTTATTATGACTAATGCATGTTTATATTATTAATAACTTACACCTATTATTATAGGGATATTACAGTACCATGTCGGCACCCATCATCATACTTTCCGACAGTGATGACGCACTACCGGCATCACCCTCTGTCCCCACTATCATTTTGTCTGACTATGACACTGACAGCACTTTACCTGTTGTACCCACTGTTCCATCTGTTGTCCCATCTGGGGATGTGTCTGGAGAGACGGAGCCCTTCGAGGAGGGTGAAGTCGCTTCCACACCAGTCATCACACCTACTATCCCACTGTCATCCTCACGAGCTTATGGCCCCTTGACTCTTGACCAGTATTACGAGTCACAGCAGTTTCTGGCTGCTGATGATTGTCCATCACCACCTCCACCCCGAGTTTTGACACCCCACCATTCATCTGGATCAGAGGAGGATGATGAGTCCTCCGACTCAGATTCCTCTGACTCAGCCATATCCATCCAACCACCACCCCCGCCTACACCGGTCCGCCGGCGCAAGCGAGTTAGAGTCCTCCAGCCTTATGAGCCAGCTCCTTTTAGGAAGAGGTTCAAGTACGGTCCCAACAGTTTCACCTATGTTTACACTGCTCGGAAACGAGTACGTACCCCACCAGCCATAGTACCACCACCACCAGCTCTTGTAGCCACACCACCACCCAGTTCTCCTGAGCCATCCCCATCAGTGCCACAGCCTCACTCTTATATGCTCCCGACTCCACCACCCTCGCCCGAGGATGCACCATCACCTATACCACCCCCTACTGTGTTTTATACTCAGACTACCACTGTCCCTTTGTCATCTCCTATCTCATCTCCCACTGCCTCACCTATTCGGGCTCAGAGTGTTCCTCCACCCTCTCCTGAGAGAGAGCACCCCGTGAGTCCTTCCCCATCCGAGCCCTGTGTTCACAGGAGGGTCGATGCTCGTAGATGGTTGTTTTTGTTAGAGTGCATTCGTCATTGGAGACTTCAGGAGGGAGCCCCTAGAGCTTCGGAGTTGGGGGAGTGTTCATCAGCTGTCCTCCCAGTCACAGGAGAGCCTATTCATCACACCATCCCACTGCTGGCCGCCAGACTGGCCCGACATGAGGATCGACTTGATGAGTTGCTGAGTTTGATCGATGATATATCTCTCGAGCGAGTCGAGAACATATAGGAGGAGGTCGAGAACCTCGTGGTCGGGAGGATTGCTATGGAGGAGGTGTTCGATCTGTTTGGTACCGAGCTAGAGGAGGTTAGAGAGATTGTTACTGAGTTCGGTCAGAGCCTAGATGCACAGAGTCATGAGACACAGCAGCTGAGAGAGATTGTAGCGATACAGCAGCAGATGATCGAGCATCAGACCGAGAGACTGGCAGTAGCTGACAGTACCATCCATGCTCTTGGAGGAGCGGTTGGAGAGTTACAGGGTAGAGAGAGAGTCAGAGACCAGAGGATGGAGGAGTTGGCTGAGACTGTTAGAGGATTGCAGCATGGACCTGGAGATGCACCCAGCACTTCGTAGATTAGTCACATATTGTTGTAGTAGTGACACCGTAACTTGCCCTGCGTGGCATTAATAATCTGTATTGTATTGTTCTTTTGGAAACAATGTATCAAATTATTAAAACTCATGGTTAGTTATGATGACTATGTACCAATATTAATCTATGTTATGGTTGCTTTCTTCGTTTATGTGTTGTGATTTTCTTTTATACGTTACCATATTATTCCATGTGTGTTGTGATTGTATTCAGACATGTCGTGATGATTAATTATGATAACCTTGTTTATGAGAATGTTGTACGCTACTATCATGACATCTCATTTGATTATATTAATCGTAAAACCTAAATATATGTTCTTGTGTTATTGTTAGAACATGGCTACCCGCAACAGAACTACAGAAGCAGTCGCCGGATCAATCATGACTCCGGAAGAGATCCGCCAATTGATCACGGAAAGCGTGACCGCTGCATTGATAGCTCAAGCTGTAGCCGCAACTCCTACCGGTAGTGCAACAAGGCCAACTGCCGAGAGTGAGCCAGCTGCAACCCGCAAGTGCACGTACAAGGAATTCATGAGTTGCAAACCGCCAACCTTTAAAGGTACTGAAGGAGTAACAGAGTTAGCTCGCTGGTTTAAGCATTCAGAGACTGTCTTTACAAGGAGTGGTTGTGCCGAAAGCGATAAAGTCGCCTTTGCTACTGGCACCCTAACAGATGATGCATTGTCATGGTGGAACGCCACTGCTCATAAAATGGGTAATGATAGAGCTTACCAACTTCCATGGGCTGAATTCAAACAGAAGATGTTGAAGAAGTATTGTCCTCGCACTGAAATTCGAAAGATGGAAGACGAGTTTGACCGTTTGGTGTTAAAAGGATATGATCTTAGGGCTTATGATAGGAGATTCCAAGAACTCTCCATACTATGCCCAACCAAGGTACCGGATTTCGAAAAGACACTGGAAAGATATGTTGAAGGACTACCCAGAAGCATAGAAGGAGATGTCACAGTGTCCAAACCACAAACACTGGAGGAAGCCATGGAGACTGCTCAGAAGTTACTGGAAAGGGAAATCAGGCGTAATCAAGCTCAGGGAAGTAACGATAACAAAAAGAAATTTGATGATCGTAGAAACAATCACAGCAACAACAACTCTCACCATAACCAAAACCATAACCGCAACAACACACAAAGCTATCAGCAAAACCGGAACCACCACCATAACCAACAGAATCGCCGGCAGGAAGCTGCCAGGGCTTACGCTGCCACACCTACTGGAACTGGGGGCTATACTGGACCCGCTCCCATGTGCAACCGATGTAAGATGCGCCATCAAGGACCATGTTTCGCCAAATGTGGAAAGTGTCAGAGGACCGGCCACAAGACCCAAGATTGCAAGGCCACAGGAGCCAACCTACAACCAGTGGCCATAGTGTGCCATGGGTTTGGTAAGAAGGGACACTACAAGAACCAGTGTCCGAATCAGGTTGCCAACCCCGTCAACAATGCTCGTGGGAGAGCATATGTGCTAGGAGACGAAAATGTTGAACAAGATCCCGATGTAGTGACGGGTACGTTTCCTCTTAATAACCACCCTGCTAAAGTTTTATTTGATTCTGGAGCCGACAAAAGTTTTGTATCTTCTTCATTTGCATCTCTACTTGATATTACACCGACTAAATTGAGCACCACCTACGAAATAGAACTAGCTGACGGTAAACTAGTAAAAACTAACACCGTAATCCGAAACTGCACCCTACTTCTACTAAACCAACCATTTGACATAGACCTCATGCCCATCCAGCTTGGTAGTTTCGACGTAGTTATCGGCATGGATTGGCTATCCAAGAACCACGCTAGAATTATATGCGATGAGAAGGTTGTTCACATCCCATGTGAAGGAGAAACTTTAGTTGTCCGCGGCAGACGGAGTAAGACTCGACTAAGTATCATATCGTGCTGCAAAACAATGAAGTATATCGAACGAGGATGTCTTGTATTTCTGGCACAAGTAACCGAGACGAAGTCGGAGGAGAAACGACTAGAAGATGTGCCAATAGTTAGAGAATTTCCTGAAGTATTCCCCGAAGACTTGCCTGGCCTTCCGCCAACTCGACAAGTAGAATTTCAGATCGAGCTAGTGCCAGGAGCAGCACCAGTGGCACGAGCACCTTATAGGTTGGCACCATCTGAAATGAAAGAGTTGTCTGAGCAATTGCAGGAATTGTCAGATAAAGGATTCATACGCCCGAGTTCATCGCCATGGGGAGCCCCAGTGCTGTTTGTCAAGAAGAAGGATGGATCCTTCCGAATGTGCATCGATTACCGCGAATTGAACAAGCTTACTGTAAAGAACCGATACCCATTACCCAGGATCGACGACCTGTTCGACCAACAGCAAGGATCGAGTGTATACTCGAAGATTGATTTAAGGTCTGGATACCATCAACTGAGAGTTAAGGAAGGAGATATACCGAAGACCGCGTTTCGTACACGATACGGGCACTACGAGTTCCAAGTGATGCCATTTGGACTGACGAACGCACCAGCCGTGTTCATGGACCTAATGAACCGAGTGTGCAAGCCATATTTGGACAAGTTCGTAATTGTGTTCATAGATGACATCCTCATATACTCCCGTAACAAGGAAGAACATGCGGAGCATTTTAGAACTATCCTAGGACTGCTCGAAGAAGAGAAACTGTATGCCAAATTTTCCAAGTGTGATTTTTGGATTGAGAAAGTGCAATTTCTGGGGCATGTCATCGACAGCAAAGGTATTCACGTGGACCCCGCAAAAATCGAAGCTGGTAAGGATTGGGCATCTCCAACAAACCCCACCGAGATACGTCAATTTTTAGGTCTTGCTGGGTACTACCGGAGATTCATCGAGGGTTTCTCCAAGATCGCCAAACCTTTGATGGAATTGACACAAAAGAAGAAGAAGTTTGAATGGGGAGAGGAGCAAGAGACGTCATTCCAACTGTTGAAACAAAAGCTTTGTGAAGCTCCGATCTTAGCACTACCTGAAGGAAGTGAAGACTTCGAGGTGTATTGTGATGCATCGTGCCAAGGCTTGGGAGCCGTATTGATGCAAAGGAGTAAGGTTATCGCATATGCTTCCCGACAGCTCAAAACCCACGAAAAGAACTACACGACCCACGATCTTGAGTTAGGGGCAGTAGTGTTCGCTCTTAAAATGTGGAGACACTATTTGTATGGCACCAAGTGCAAGGTGTTTACGGATCACAAGAGCCTTCAACACATACTAGATCAGAAAGAGCTGAACATGCGACAACGCCGATGGTTGGAGTTACTCAGTGATTATGATTGTGAGATTCGTTATCATCCCGGAAAGGCAAACGTAGTGGCTGATGCCTTAAGTCGAAAAGAACGAATCAAACCCCTTAGAGTTCGATCTTTGGGAATTACAGTTAGGTCACCACTCCCAGCCAAAATTTTTGAAGCTCAGGCCGGAGCCCTGGAGGAAGAGAACCGACCGAATGAGAAGATTCATAGGATGCCGGAAATCGAGAACGGTTTTGTGAGAAAACAAGATGGGACGTTGTGTTTCGGTGACAGAGCATGGATTCCACTATGCGGGGGACTGCGTGATCTTATCATGCACGAATCCCATAAGTCGAAATATTCCATTCATCCAGGGGCTGATAAGATGTATCAGGATCTCAAGAAGTTGTATTGGTGGCCAAACATGAAGGCCGACATCGCTATGTATGTCGGAAAATGTTTGACATGTGCTAGAGTAAAAGCAGAACACCAACGACCGTCCGGAATGTTAACACAGCCAGAGATTCCAACATGGAAATGGGAAAGAATTACAATGGACTTCATCACGAAGCTACCTAAAACCTTGGGTGGACTTGACACCATTTGGGTCATTGTTGATCGTCTCACTAAATCTGCGCACTTCCTTGCAATCAAAGAAACCGACAGTATGGATACCCTTGCGCGATTATATTTGAAGGAAATAGTCTCCCGACATGGAGTGCCAGTCTCCATCATCTCCGACCGAGATAGTCGTTTTACGTCAAACTTTTGGCGGTCATTGCAGAAGGCCTTGGATACCCAGTTAGATATGAGTACCGCCTACCACCCGCAGACTGATGGTCAGAGTGAGAGAACTATCCAAACATTGGAAGACATGCTGCGAGCATGTGTGATCGACTTTGGAAAAGGGTGGGATAAACACTTACCGTTAGTAGAGTTTTCATACAACAATAGTTATCACGCTAGCATTAAAGCTGCTCCATTCGAAGCAATTTATCGTAGGAAATGTCGTTCACCCATCTGTTGGACCGAAGTTGGAGATGCACAGATTACCGGGCCCGAGCTTATTCACGAAACCACCGAAAAGATTGTCCAAATCAAACAACGCTTGCAAGCCGCTCGAGACAGACAGAAAAGTTATGCCGACGTGAGAAGGAAACCTATGGAGTTTGACGTTGGAGACAGGGTTATGTTGAAGGTATCTCCTTGGAAAGGAATGATTAGGTTTGGTAAACGTGGTAAGTTGAACCCCAGATATGTCGGACCATTCAAGATCCTAGAAAGGGTTGGTCCAGTAGCATATAAGCTTAAACTCCCTGAGGAACTCAGTAGAGTGCACAATACCTTTCATGTATCAAACCTGAAGAAGTGTTTATCAGACGAAACCCTTGTTATACCATACAAAGAACTTCGAATTGACGAGAGGCTTAACTTTATAGAAGAACCAGTAGAAATTATGGACCGAGATGTGAAACAACTAAAACAAAGCCGAATTCCCATCGTCAAGGTTCGATGGAACTCAAATAGAGGACCAGAGTTCACGTGGGAACGTGAAGATCGAATTCGTGCTAAATATCCCCACCTCTTTCCCGAGTCAACACCAACCACTACCACGAACTAAGAATTCCGGGACGGAATTCAGAATTAGGAGTAGGTACTGTAATAACCCGAAAAATTTCGAGTTATTAACTTTCTGTAAACCCGAAGCAATTAATTATGAATTTTAATCAAGTTATTTTATTCACCTTTGCGTTCGAAATATTGCTATACATGTATTATTATTATTTTTTTTGTTTGAGGAATAACTATTGAGATTACAAAACGAAACCTGTAACCAACTCACGTTCCATTTTCACTAGAACTGCACATGCACCGACACAGTAATAGTATGGCATGAGTAAAACGAAGAACGTACAGAACGAACCATAAAAATAATTGCGAACTCAGAAGTAAACTTAAATAATAAATGACGACTCTAAAGATGTGAACTCTCGAGCTAGAGATTTTTAAACAGAGCCTGACCCGACACGGTCTAGCGAGACTCGAGTATTTAAAAGCACCAAATTAACAATACTCCAAAATTATATACTTCTTTCTTCCCTCATTTTGTCGCTACCCATATTAGGTCTGCTGCTCTCTTCTCTTTTTTTTCTACACATTCCCAAATGTTTCCTTTCTTGTTAATTGTTGTCTACTCCTGCTCTCCTACCCATCGAACACCCAAACCACCCCATCAACACCTTCATTTTCGCCTTCACCTCCCATTCTTATCACCAAATAAGCAAAACCCACCATCCTCAAAATCATCACCCTTTTTGCTTTTGTTGTTACTGCTTCCATCGAGGAAGCCTAAATCCGAACCATCACTATCCCATATTAATTAGGTTGACCATAAATCTTTGTCCCCTTTCTTAGTCACAAGGATACTTAGGGATTTGAGGCATAGTTATAGGGACATCACACCACTTAAGGTAGTTGATTTCTCCAACAATCCGAAAGAGTTGTGGAGCTTAACTCCATGATTTTCTATAAATTCGTACCTCCATGGGTTATTCGAATCACACAACTAAACAACACACCAAAGAAATTGAGAAGTTCTCAAAGGTTCGGGTCAAGCTGTGATTCGGATAGGGAAGCCGTGGTGGGTCGATTTCGGAAGCTAGGATTTCGGGTTTGGAGCTTGTGGTTCCGGGTCTGATTAGAACTCTACAACTTCAGGTTATTTTGTTACTTGAAATTTATTATATGTATTCTGATATGTGTCGTTTTACACATATCTTTTCGTCCAATTTTCGAGTCAAAACAACCAAAAACACTTTAAAACGATCAAATAATGTTAAAAATATCTTTGAGATGTGTTTTTGTGTATTCCATATGCAAAATGATTGAAAACGTTTGAAAAACAAATAAAATTTGCAAATGGCAAGTTTAGTCCCTCAAGCTTGAAATAAATAAATAAATAAATAAATAATAAAAAAATAAATTTTTGGTCCTTGGAATAATAAATGGCAATTTTGGTCCCTGATGTTTGCATGATTTATACCTTAGTCCTTGTGTTTAACCAAATTATCTAAACCACTTACTCTAAAAAAAAAACCATAGCCCATCTAAACCGATCCAACCCCCAACAGTTAACTTTAACCCATCGACCCAATTTCGCCCCAAGCCCAACTAACCCTTTAACCGGCCATCTACCCTTAAAGCCCATCACCCACAAACCGACCCACACCCCCCACGTTAAAACTAAAAGCGGTATAATAAAAGGTCAAATCCCCAAATTATGGTCAAATTCCCAATCAACACAAATAAGAACCCTAAATCCAATTCGCTTAACCTCTGTCCACCCTCATCTAATCCCGCCAAATCCCTCTTCCCCAAACCCTTCTCCCATCACCATCACCTCTTCCACCTCGGTCCAAGAAGCCTCACGGGTATTCCCTCCACCTCAGCAATCCGAGGGGAGAGAACAAATTCAACGTTCAAGATTTAAAGGTGTGAAGACCAAAGAAATCCTATGGTGTCAAGAGAAAGAAGATTCGGATTTATTTTTATTTATTATATTTTTCTTCTTTTTTTTTTTATATAAATAGTCGATTAGTTAGTTTAGAAAAATAGGTTTTATTTAGCTTTAGTTCGGTATGTTTTTTTTAGTGTAATTTACTTTTAATTTTAGTTGTAATTTTCGTTAAGAATCGTAGGTTTAATTTAGCTTTCGAAGGTATTGTAATTTCTAATTTACTCAGTTTATTTTTTTTAAGTTTTCGATTGTTAATGGAAGTTTAAGATTTGTTCTTGGTAAACAATTGGCGTTATCAAATTTATTGTTTCAGTAGTTAATCTTTAAATTTAGATTGTAATTTGATTCTCAAGTTTATGCAATTCGAGCTCTTTTCTTGATTTTTATGTCTTGGTCAAACTTGGTCAACTGCGTAATTTACTGCTTATTTTCTTTCTTCTAATTGCTTGTTACTGCTTGTTTTAGCCCTTGGTAGTTTAAAGGTTAGTTTAGAGCTTGTCGTGTTGTTTGGTGCTTTAAAATAGTTTTAGCTGCCTGCGTTTTTTTTATTGAATCTGTGTTCTTGTAGTTTGATTGAGGTTTGTTTAGTTTAGATAAGTTGCAATAGATATATTAGAATCAATTTGGGCATAAAACTTGAAGGTTATTAGGCATAAAGTCAAATTAAGATTTTAATCTCATGACTGCACATACTGTTAGGATTCAGCTTTGCAAAATCATTAGACTAGGTGCATTAGTAGTAAGTATAGCTTAATCAAGTTTTTTTTTTAGCTTATAATTCCATTTTAGATGTAGAGTAATATAGATTTAGTTAACTTTAGGTATTAAATCTTGTTAAATAGAGTTTATAATAGTTGTTTGACATCTGGTATCTAGGTTTTAAAAGTCAAAAATTTATTTTAAATCATGTTTAATTAGATTTCAATTAGAAAAATGTAATTCGTTTTCGTAAAATTTTCTTTTGTCGATTAGAATGTAGGAAATATAATTTGGAATTCGTAGGTTTAGTTTTTCATCGTTTTCACGTTTATGCTCGGGTATTCCCCGGTTTAGTTCGATTTCAACTTTCGTTTACGTATTTACTTTCATGCACTTTAGGTTATCGTTTTTCTTAGATGTTTAGTCGTTTTTAATTTATGTTTACTTATTTTAGCGTAAAAAACCCAAACTCTCATCTTTATTTAACCATTCAAAACACGTATTCACAAACCGAGATCACGAATTCCATTCAGCCTTCGTTGGGGATAACGACCCGGGAATACAACTTCCATTGTATTCTCTGGAAATAAATAACGACTTGATTTTAACCGATCAAATTTTGGCGCCGCTGCCGGGGAAGGCTGACGCGAATTTTTAAATCTCGTTTGTCGTTGCGTGTTTTTGTAAATATTTTCTTATTAAAAAGCCAAAAAGATTTTTATTTCAAAATTTATTTTCCTTTTTCCCTTTGAATTTTTCAAAATGTTATTAAAAATCCAAAAAGATTCTTCTTTGCCCTCTTATCCGTTTAATTCCTTTTCTCACCCTCTAAACGTTTTATTCTATCTTCTTAACCCTCTACACGTTTGATTCTTTTTATGTCTACATCTTACAACTACGGTTGTGAATGGTGTGGGGGACCTCCAAATGGTGGAAATTGCCAAGGTTGTAGCATTGTGAATACGGGAAACGGGTTTGTCTATGACCAAAATCCCTACAATGAAACAACCAATTTCCTTAACCAACCCCCGCACCATGAGATGGAAACATATTCTTGTGAATTTTGTGGAGGTTGTCCTCATCCGGAATTTGATTGTCGAACGGGAGACTTGCTTGTCTATGAGCAGAACCCTTATAACAATCAGACATCATCCGGATTTGACACATCTTCATCTTATTCACCACCACAACAGTTTTACTGTTGTGAATACTGTGGAGGTCCGCACTATAATTCCGATTGTCAAACGAGGACCCCGCTTGTCTATGAGCATGGTCCTTGTAACAATTATGATTATTCGTATCATAACCAACCTCCACAGTATCAACCTATTCAAACGCAGCCTCAGCCATTTCCTCAAGATTCATTCCAAGAACTTCAAGAGATACGAATTGAACTTACAAATTTGGCTGTTAAAACCAACCCCGAAAGTCGTCATGGTGAATCTATGGAGGATTTACTCGCCATAGAACGAGCAGCACATAACCGTTTCTTGTTTAATCAGGCGTGCATGCTCGATGACGAAGATGAGGACGACGAGGAGAGTACTGTTCCTGTTAGCAATAGCGTTTCTCAACTCCCTCAGTCTGTTGCAATCACATCACTCTCACCCAAGGACTCTCTTATCATGGGGGATGAGCCTCTTAGCACTATTCCTGAAAAGGAATCGGACGAATTCATAAAGTCTAGTGCTGAGAACCTTATCTCAATCCCAAGTGAGTCTGAGGATATTTCGGATTGTGAAAGTGATGAGTCAGATACGGAGACAATAATGGACGAGGTGCAAATTTCTAGCACACAAAGTACAGCACATGTCCCACCTCCGTATATCCTTCCAGAGCCCGAGCTCATGGATGCTTTTCCCGCATATGAGAGTTTTATTTTTGATGACAAAGAGGAGAGTAGTGGCAGTCCCACTTCTCATTCCGAGTATTCTCTCGCGGCTTACGAATCATTTAGTTTTGATTTCACGGAAGAGACGAGTAGTGGCAGTACCACTTCTCATGCTGATTTCTCTCTTCCGGAATATGATTCGTTTACCTTTGATCTTGATCATGAGGAGTTCTCCGATGAACTCACTCAGATTATATCTCCGCCGGAGTATGATCACTTCTACTTTGATCTAGACAAAGATGTTTTGTGTGACCCGGGGGGAGACATTCTCAATCATGAGAATTTGCTTATTGATGATTCAATTCCGACCCTCCCGCCCGAGTCACTTCTTGAACAAAAGAGCTTTAATGTCAAATCTGCTTTTGATGATGAAGAGCTTTTCATGATTGTTATCATGACCTTCTTCCCTTTCATCACATTTGATGTGATTTCTCTTCTTCTTCACTCGTTCGGGAGTGAGGATACCATTTTTGATCCCGGCATCTCCATTTATCATTCTTTAGAGCCGGGTCTGTGTATATCTCATCGGTGTGGAACTTTCACGTACTTCAATGTTTATCCAAACATCTTGAATGAAAGTCCGATGGAGATTGTCGTTTCCACTTGCTTCCCCATGGACAAATGAATTCGGGGTCGAGTCAAGCTAGCGACTCGGTTAACAAAAACAGTAGCACACCATATGGGTTTTCACCCATATTTCTGACTTCTTTCTACTTTCTACCACCCTAGTGTGGGGGAGATGCCCCCCGCTGTTGTATATAAATTTCAAAAAAAAAAAAAAAAAAAAAAAAAAAAAAAAAAAAAAAAAAAAAAAAAAATAAATGGCCCGTAATATTTCCCTTTTACGTTCTCAGTTTCGGCATAACAGCCGGTACTTTGAATATTGAGGACAATATTCATTTCTAGTGTGGGGGGAATTCTCACGAATTTAATCACGTATATATACCATCTAATTCCCCCGTTTTTGGCCAAAATTTTTTTTGGTGTAAGTGTTTTGCACTTACAAAACAAATGGTTATCGGTCCACCATGTCTAACACACAAAAGGATTGGCTAATCCAAGAGCAAACGGCTCTTGGTAAAGATATATCAAATCCGTTTACGGCTTACAATTTGCCAAAAATTGTATGGTATTCGACTCACCATATCCTAAAAAGATGAAGAGTTGGCTAGCCCGCAAGATTATGGCTTGTGGTAAAGGCAGTTGGAAAACCATAATTGGTCATCAGCTCACCAAAGATAATAAGTTGTTTTATCTAAGAGTTGGCTAGTCCAGAAGCAAACGGCTTCTGGTAAAGACAAACCAAATCCGTTGGCAGCTGGTGATTTGCTCAAAATCATATGGTTATCAGTGTACCATAGTTCTTACTTGAACTGAAACATTTGGCTACTCCAGAGGTGATGGCTTCTGGTAAAGAGATACATCCATCAACTTTTCATAAAAAATTGCTAGGGACTAGCAATTGCTCAGTGTGGGGGATTTGATATGTGTCGTTTTACACATATCTTTTCGTCCAATTTTCGAGTCAAAACAACCAAAAACACTTTAAAACGATCAAATAATGTTAAAAATATCTTTGAGATGTGTTTTTGTGTATTCCATATGCAAAATGATTGAAAACGTTTGAAAAACAAATAAAATTTGCAAATGGCAAGTTTAGTCCCTCAAGCTTGAAAAAAATAAATAAATAAATAAATAAATAATAAAAAAATAAATTTTTGGTCCTTGGAATAATAAATGGCAATTTTGGTCCCTGATGTTTGCATGATTTATACCTTAGTCCTTGTGTTTAACCAAATTATCTAAACCACTTACTCTAAAAAAAACCATAGCCCATCTAAACCGATCCAACCCCCAACAGTTAACTTTAACCCATCGACCCAATTTCGCCCCAAGCCCAACTAACCCTTTAACCGGCCATCTACCCTTAAAGCCCATCACCCACAAACCGACCCACACCCCCCACGTTAAAACTAAAAGCGGTATAATAAAAGGTCAAATCCCCAAATTATGGTCAAATTCCCAATCAACACAAATAAGAACCCTAAATCCAATTCGCTTAACCTCTGTCCACCCTCATCTAATCCCGCCAAATCCCTCTTCCCCAAACCCTTCTCCCATCACCATCACCTCTTCCACCTCGGTCCAAGAAGCCTCACGGGTATTCCCTCCACCTCAGCAATCCGAGGGGAGAGAACAAATTCAACGTTCAAGATTTAAAGGTGTGAAGACCAAAGAAATCCTATGGTGTCAAGAGAAAGAAGATTCGGATTTATTTTTATTTATTATATTTTTCTTCTTTTTTTTTTTATATAAATAGTCGATTAGTTAGTTTAGAAAAATAGGTTTTATTTAGCTTTAGTTCGGTATGTTTTTTTTAGTGTAATTTACTTTTAATTTTAGTTGTAATTTTCGTTAAGAATCGTAGGTTTAATTTAGCTTTCGAAGGTATTGTAATTTCTAATTTACTCAGTTTATTTTTTTTAAGTTTTCGATTGTTAATGGAAGTTTAAGATTTGTTCTTGGTAAACAATTGGCGTTATCAAATTTATTGTTTCAGTAGTTAATCTTTAAATTTAGATTGTAATTTGATTCTCAAGTTTATGCAATTCGAGCTCTTTTCTTGATTTTTATGTCTTGGTCAAACTTGGTCAACTGCGTAATTTACTGCTTATTTTCTTTCTTCTAATTGCTTGTTACTGCTTGTTTTAGCCCTTGGTAGTTTAAAGGTTAGTTTAGAGCTTGTCGTGTTGTTTGGTGCTTTAAAATAGTTTTAGCTGCCTGCGTTTTTTTATTGAATCTGTGTTCTTGTAGTTTGATTGAGGTTTGTTTAGTTTAGATAAGTTGCAATAGATATATTAGAATCAATTTGGGCATAAAACTTGAAGGTTATTAGGCATAAAGTCAAATTAAGATTTTAATCTCATGACTGCACATACTGTTAGGATTCAGCTTTGCAAAATCATTAGACTAGGTGCATTAGTAGTAAGTATAGCTTAATCAAGTTTTTTTTTTAGCTTATAATTCCATTTTAGATGTAGAGTAATATAGATTTAGTTAACTTTAGGTATTAAATCTTGTTAAATAGAGTTTATAATAGTTGTTTGACATCTGGTATCTAGGTTTTAAAAGTCAAAAATTTATTTTAAATCATGTTTAATTAGATTTCAATTAGAAAAATGTAATTCGTTTTCGTAAAATTTTCTTTTGTCGATTAGAATGTAGGAAATATAATTTGGAATTCGTAGGTTTAGTTTTTCATCGTTTTCACGTTTATGCTCGGGTATTCCCCGGTTTAGTTCGATTTCAACTTTCGTTTACGTATTTACTTTCATGCACTTTAGGTTATCGTTTTTCTTAGATGTTTAGTCGTTTTTAATTTATGTTTACTTATTTTAGCGTAAAAAACCCAAACTCTCATCTTTATTTAACCATTCAAAACACGTATTCACAAACCGAGATCACGAATTCCATTCAGCCTTCGTTGGGGATAACGACCCGGGAATACAACTTCCATTGTATTCTCTGGAAATAAATAACGACTTGATTTTAACCGATCATATTCCTTTTCTTTCATTCGAATTATACTAGTAAGAAATAAGTAAGATTAGTCGAATGTGGTTATGTGGATATTAAAGATAATTACGTTAAGCAGTGATTTAAGAGTAGTCAAAATGTGGTTTGATTTCTAAAATGGGTCGAAACTAGGATTTGAGGTTATATTGATTTTTGATCGAAGGGAAAGAGGCTATGAACGGTTATGTTTGATACTAGTTGTAAAAATGGGTAGAACTAGAATTGATTTTGATGATGGAGATACGAATCGATGTTGTGAATAAGTTGTGTTTTAAAACGGGTTAAGGGTGAAATCATTGTCAAACGGGTCGAAAGGAAGAGTTTTGACTAAAAAGTCATTGATTCAAAATTTAGTTTAGGTGGATTGTTAAAAACTGTTAAGGAGTAGCGAAAGGGTAGTCGAAACCGTTTAGAAACCGAGCTAGTCATTTGTGTACTTGATCCCTTAGGAACCCAACGACTTGAGCTCGAGTTGTACTCAAGAGTCGTTAAACGGGCTGGACCGTAGCCTGACCATAGTGGTGATCGAACCTCAGACCTTATGTTGAAGCAGCATACCTTTTAAAACTTTCGAATGGTTGCTTGTGTTTCAAACGGAAATACCAAGCAAACCACAATTTCACAAATTTTAAAAACAAAACTGCTTAAGTGAAAGTAATTTGGGTTCAGATTTAACATTGGGCCAAAGCCCAGCAAATAAATAAAAGGGGAAATTTGTTTGAGCTTAGAACCAAGCCAAAGCCCACAAGGGTTTAGAGTTGCTTGTGTTGGGCCACAGCCCATACGAATTTCATTATAAACATAAGGGTGCGTTTGAATTATAAATAAATAAGTGAATGTATTATTTTGTTTATTGATGCCACTTAATAAAAACCCGAATTAGCAATATGTCGAGTATTAACTATTACAAATTTTGACAAAAACAACTAACCGATATACTAAAATTTGTTATACGTCACTAATGATTACGAGTCAAAATAAATGGTTATCACGTGCAACAATAAAGCGATTGTTTGAAAACATATATAAACTATTTTACGTTCGTCGAATCTCAATCATAAGTGCAAACTAAATTATGCCATACTATCTAGGTTACGCGTTGGAGTCACTACACCCATTTTGATTCTATTTCATCACAGATCCTACTATGACCAAGGTGAGTTCATAGTCCCACTTTTACTACGTTTTCAAATCCCGTGGGGAGATACATGCTATAAATCTGAACACAAATATTTTTGTATGCTATCCTGATTGATATTGCTAAGTTAATATTGCCTAAGTTAGCACCCTGCCAAAAAGTCCCTTATATCATGAACCATTAATCACTTGCGAGTGAACGCGAATTCAGTGAATAGATCTATTGGAAGTTGATGACCCACTTGAAGTTAGCCTGGAATGGTAACCAAGTGCACTTTATTCGAATTATCAAGAGCTTGGCAAACTCCTACGACGAGGGCATTATCACCTACATCATTGCTATGATGTGGGCTATTTATATAATTTATTATTACACCCGATGTTAAGGTTTGCGTGTCATGAGGCTTAGGGCAATATTTA
Organism: Artemisia tridentata subsp. tridentata; assembly: GCA_021014915.2. Classification (NCBI taxonomy): domain Eukaryota; kingdom Viridiplantae; phylum Streptophyta; class Magnoliopsida; order Asterales; family Asteraceae; genus Artemisia; species Artemisia tridentata. Next base: position 252,364,088 of record CP139508.1, on the reverse strand, counting down.
TATCACACTACAATATCATTGTTTTTACTATTATCTGACTTGTGTTCAAACTATTACAAATTAAACACTATGGATTCACTCAACCTTTGTGTTGACGTTTTAAGCATGTTTTATCTCAGGTATTTAAAGAAGCTAAAGGCATGGAGTGGAACAGGCCCCCCCCCCCTTTTGGACGATGTCCAAAAATAAATGTTTTCATTCATCTTAAACATTTTTCATTTTGTATTTCTAAATATTATGATTCTGTTGTTGACAACTCTGATTTTAATTTGATGAATGATAACAAATTTTCACAAAACGTCTCTTTCGAGTCGTTTTCTATAACTATGACTACGATCTAAGATGTAATACCCCAAATTAGACTTCCGCTGCTTCATTACGATTTTTGGGGTGTTACACAATCCTGAAAAGGCAAATCCGTGAGGTCTCAGTAAATACTGATGACTCAACAACTTCAGTCCCTTCTGAAGTTAAAACAGAAAGCCCTGACTCAAAAATTGATCAGTTGGCTGTGCTTGTCAGGAAGCTGAGTGAGAAGATAGAATCTTCTGAGAAAACTCCTAAATCTAAGATTAAGGAAACAAAATCAGCTTCCACAAGTTCCAAACCAAAACCAAAGCCCACCAAACCTCTGCTGAAATGTGAGCTGTGTCACTTTACCAATCATTCCACTGATGATTGCTATTGAATCCTTTACTGCATGATATGCAAAAAGGAAGATCACAGAACATCTGATCATCAATCATGCACAGCCTAATCAAAGATGGCAAACTTTAAAGCAGTTGCTCATAAGTATCCATCTGATTCAAAGCAGAAAATGAAACAAAAGGCAAAGCCTTTTGAACCTTGCCCTCATTGTGGATTCAATGACCACCTCCCTGAGGATTGCCTAATGGACACATGTTGTGACTTATGTGGTGATCCCACTCATGACACCTCAGGACATGAGGAGGTCATTCAGGCAAGAAGAGGAATGACCAAACCATCCTCTCAGTCTGCTGAGTCATCCACTACTATCAAATGCAAAATTTATGGGAGCTCAGTCCACTCCACCACTGATCATGAATCATTGTCTACTTTTAAGCAGGCTATTAAAGCCAAGCCCTCCAAGAAGAGGGGTCCTAGAAAGAACTAATTCAGTTTACAATTTGTGTAGAGACATGTCAGGGAGCCAATTTGGCATCTAGATAGTGGATGTTCAAGGAGCATGACTGGTGTGAAAGAATATCTGCACAAATATGTAGAGGAACCAGGACCCAAGGTGGTATTTGCTGATAACTCATCATGTCTCACTGAAGGGTATGGTTCAGTAAACTGCAATGATATAGTCTTTACTAGGATAGCTTATGTAAATGGCCTTAAGTATAATATGATCAGTGTCAGTCAACTATGTGATGCAAAGTACATAGTTCAGTTTGATGATAGGCAAGGAACCATCTTCAATGCAAACAAGGAAGTTGTCCTTATTGCACCAAGAAGGCAAGATGTTTATGTGTTAGACATGACCAGTCTAACTCAGAAGGGAACTTGTCTCTTTGCTAAGGCCACTGAGACCCTCAACTGGCTTTGGCATAAGAGACTCTTCCATCTGAACTTCAAGAACATAAATCATCTTGTGAAACAAAACAAGGTCCTTGGCTTACCATCTCTTGTGTTTTCAAAGGACAAACCTTGCTCAGCTTGTGAAAAAGGCAAACATAAGAGAGCATCCTTTAAAACCAAAACCAACTTTTCCATCAGGAACTGCCTACACCTTCTTCATATGGATCTCTTTGGGCCCATCAGTCCTAGATCTATTAACCATGAGAAGTATACTCTGGTCATTGTGGATGAATACTCAAGATACACTTGGGTTTACTTCCTGACCAAAAAGAGTCAGGCAGTAGAAACTATCATGTCCTTTGTCAGGAACATTGAAAATCAGAATGACATCAAAGTCAAACAGATTAGGACTGACAATGGGACAGAGTTCAGGAACCATGAACTTGAAAGTTTCTGTGATGAGAAAGGTATCCATCAAAACTTTTCCTCACCTTACACACCTGAACAAAATGGTGTGGCTGAAAGGAAAAACAGAACACTCATTGAAGCTGCAAGAACAATGTTAAATGGATCAGTCCTCTCCAAACATTTTTGGACTGAAGCAGTCAAAACTGCCTGTTATACTCAGAACAGATCCATCATTGTCAAGAGACATAGCAAAACTCCTTATGAGTTATTCAAGGGAAGAATGCCTGACTTCATCTACTTTCATGTCTTTGGGTGTCGTGTGTTTATTCATAATCACAAGGATCACTTAGGGAAATTTGATGCCAAAGCTGATGATGGATACTTCCTAGGATATTCCCTTGTCTCAAAAGCCTTCAGGGTGTTCAACACAAGGAGACAACAAACTGAGGAAACATTCCATGTTACCTTTGATGAGAGCACTGAAGCTATCAGGTTCTCAAATGCCTCAGTGGAAGAAATAGGAATCAATGACTCATCCAGATATCCTCCTGATGAATATGACCCTGACAACAATCCTTCCACTCAGTATCATGCAAATGCTGATATCTCCTATCACATTATCCCTCACAACTTCCCTTACCCAACCATCACTGAGTTTATTGAAGCACAAACAAACACTGATACATTAAATCAGTCTGTTCAAAGTGCTCAGGAACCAAATAATCTCAGTGATCAGCCAACCCATTCAGACACTCAAGATCCTGAAAATTCTCAAGTGTCTGAACCTTATCCTACACCTCTACCCAATCAGGCCTCCACAAGTTCCAATCAGTATCCTAGACCTCAGGACAGTTGGACTAGGTCTCAGGACATAGAACTTGTCAACATCATTGGAGGGCCTACTGAAGGCATGCTCACTAGAAGCATGGCTGCTAAACTAAGGGCAGCCTCAGCCAATGAATGCCTATTTGTGGATTTCATTTCCACCATTGAACCCAAAAGGGTCAAAGAAGCACTTACTCATCCCAGTTGGGTTCAAGCCATGCATGATGAACTGGAACAATTTGACAGAAATAAGGTGATGACTTTAGTCAAATGTCCTGATGGTGTTTTAGTCATTGGCATGAAATGGGTATTCAAAAACAAATCTGATGAAAATGGCATAGTCATCAAAAACAAGGCCAGACTGGTTGCCAAAGGCTACAACCAGCAAGAAGGCATTGACTATGAGGAAATATTTGCACCAGTTACAAGAATGGAAGCCTTCAGGATCTTCCTTGCATTTGCAACCTACATGAACTTCAAAGTGTACCAAATGGATGTTAAAAGTGCATTCTTAAATGGCTCACTGAAAGAAGAAGTTTATGTCCAACAGCCTCCTGGATTTGAAAGTTGTGAGTTTCCTGACTATGTCTGTAAGCTTGACAAAGCCCTTTATGGACTGAAGCAAGCACCCAGGGCATGGTATGAAACTCTATCATCCTTCCTAATCCAAAACAAATTTGTCAGAGGCAAGATAGACAACACCTTGTTTATCTACAAGACAAAAGATGATGTCATACTTGTTCAAGTATATGTTGATGACATCATCTTTGGCTCAACAAGTTACAAACCTTGCAAAAAATTTGAAAAGCTGATGGCAAAGAAATTTGAAATGAGCATGATGGGAGAACTGACTTACTTTCTTGGCGTGCAAATCAAGCAGACTGATAAAGGAACCTTTATCAGTCAAGAGAAGTATGTTAGAAGCATACTGAAGAAGTATGATCTCAGTGACTGCGCCTCAGTCAAGACTCCCATGGTTCCACCAAACAACCTTGGTTATGACCTCACTGGTAAACCAGTCAATCAGACTCTATTCAGAGGAATGATTGGGTCACTGATGTATCTCCTTGCATCAAGACCTGACATCCAATTTTCAGTATGTTTGTGTGCCAGATATCAATCTGACCCATGAGAATCTTATCTCACTGCTGTGAAAAGGATCCTCAGGTACCTGAAAGGTACCCCAAGCCTTGGATTATACTATCCTAAGTGCTCATGCTTTGATCTCAAGGGATACTCAGACTCTGACTATGCTGGTTGCAACATGGATAGGAAAAGCACCTCAGGCTCCTGCAAATTTCTTGGTGGAAAATTAGTCTGTTGGAGTGCCAAGAAGCAACAATCAGTTGCCATGTCCTCAGCAGAAGCTGAATATGTTGCAGCAGCTAGCTGTTGTGCAAATGTACGTTGAATGAAAATTCAGCTCAGTGACTATGGCATTCAGTATAAGATGGTACCCATCTTTTATGATAACATAAGTGCAATTACAATATCCAATAACCCTGTTCTTCATCAGAGAACAAAACACATTGATATCAGATATCAGATATCATTTCATCAGGGACCATGTCATGAATGGTGACATTGAATTACACTTCATCCCTACTGAATATCAGTTAGCTGATATCTTCACCAAACCTTTGGATGAACCAACTTTCACAAGACTGAAAGCTGAATTAGGAATGTTGGATATCGAGAATCAGTCCACTGATTGAATCCTTCCAACTGAAGTGTAAATTCTTAAAACCTCAGGTCCCTGACTCAATGTGTTCGTCAGTGAACAAGATCACTGAATCACCCTTTCTGAACCTCTCAGTGAATGTATTGTCATTCAGGGCCCTCAAGATGTCATTCAATACTAACTTAAATGCTCTAAGTATTTAGTTAGTAAATGTCCTAGGTTGGTGACTGACTTCTTATTTAATATAGGAATATATGTCTCTTTATCCTTCTGGCATACACATCTTGGGCCCCCACATTCCCACTAGGCATTAAATGCCTCTCCAATCACATAATAGAAATGTGATGACTCAGCTCTGCAAATTACAGTTTTTGCAGACGGCACAACTGTTCACCATGACGGTTGCCGAATACATGGGGAAGTGGAAACGTGGCATTAAATGCGAACTACAAATATTTTATAAAACAATTTTCAAAATTTTGAGAATAACCGCTTTATGCCCAAAATACCCTCAACCTTCACTTCCCTATAAAAATACAAACAAAGATAACACACACACGTTTTATTTAGAAATCATAAGAAAATTCTTGCCCTTTTCTCTATCAAACAAATTGTGTGTGTTTTTTAGCAATTAGAAACCCAGACCATTTTTCTGACCAAAACCCTAACACAAAAATGGCATCCTCTAATGCTATCACCCTCGCCCCAAATGTGAATTTCACAATGGAGGGCGTGGACATGACCAAGAACAACGTGGTTGGGAATTTCCACAACCCCCAACAATATGAGGGGTACAAGGATGTGGTTAAGTATTTACATAACTGCTTCCTTGCCACGGCCTTTACCAAAACCCCGTCAGTCATTTATCATGACTACCTCAGGGAGTTCTGGTGTACCGCAACGACTACTAGCCCTAAGGACACCAGAGAATCAATCATCACATTCACTGTGATGAATGGGAAGAAACCCCTCTCCCTAGACTACAAGACATTTCTCAAGGCCACTGATCTTGATTTCGTCCAGACCTTTGAGGCAAACCCTACTGACCAGGAAATTAAAGCAGAAATGCTATTCCTTGGGCCTCATGACGCTAAGCGTTCTACTTTGTCTCCTGAAGCCTTGTTAGAAAAGGCTCCCATAGTGAAGACATGGTTTCACCCCATCTGGAGACTCATGATGACATTTGTCATTCAAGTCCTCGGAGGGAATAAATCCTCCACTGAGCAAGTGAACTCATCACTACAAATGATGATGTTCAGTCTCTTGGAGGGTAGAAAAATTGATATCGGAGGTATAATCTTCCGTGACCTCGTTGCCAAGCTCTCAGGGAAACATAGGCAAAGACACATGTCTTATCCTAGGTTCATTTCCTGTGCGCTTCAGGACCTTCTTGGTTCTGACTACTTAAGGTCTGACGATCAAGGTACAAAACCTGACGTCTTGCATAAGACCAATTTTAGTAGTGACATCACTGAGGCACAACCCACCGCCCTGACCAACTACATGTTAGTAGTCATTCAGGGTGAAATAGCAAGCTCCCCAGTACCTTCACCAACCAAGAAGGTGAAGAAGAAGAAAGGGGGACAGTCCAGTAAGGTGGTTAGACCTAAACCACTCGTCACTGAGACTGTTGCCTCAGGCACCCTTAATATTGTGGCCCAGACCTCTGAGACACCCACTACAGAGACCCTTCTGACCACAAAACAACCGTCACCGGAGGTCACTGAGAAATCATCCTCAGTGTCATCGGATAAACCCTTTCCGCATGTTTCCTTTGACATAAACAAGTTAGAGGGATCAGGAACATCCACCCACTCACATCCCAATGAAGGCACTGATAAATCACAATCAGAGCCTGAGGGAGTACAGGGTTTTATATCCTTAGTGGGGCGGCACTACTCCACTGAGAAGGGGACCCATACCCACTCACATCCTGCTAACGTCCCTGAGCAATCACACTCAGGGTCTTAGGGAGTTCAGGACCCTAAATCCCCAAAAGGACAGACCAATCCTGATGGGAAGGGGGTCCATAAATCTTCACAAGGAGTGCCTCATGATTCCACTGGAAAACACTCATCAGTGGATGAAAGCGCTCAGGGGGACAAAGACTCGAAGGGATATAAACCACCCCCCGATACGGAACCCAGAAACACCTCAGGCATCTCAGGCACTTTTGTTCTCTCGGGAACTGACCCTAAAAGTCAGGCTGGGCAAACCCCCCAGTTATTATGACTAGTCAGGCTGGTCAAACCCCACCTGTTTTTATGACAAAAGAGTCAGAACCTGGCCACAACGAAGGTGAGCCCTCTTCTGAGGGGGAGCCGGATATCCTGAAGGCTCCTTCTCTGGCTGACTATGAAAATTTGTTAGCTGATGAGTCAGAGGAGGAGATTGATTTTGGTGATGATGATATCCCTGATGCTGAGGAGGAAATGGAGGGTCAATTAAACCCTCCTCAGCACTCTGAGCAACAACATTCTTCTCCTCCTCCTGAGGATCAACCACCCAGTTCCCCAACAACCTCATCATCATCATCAGGTGCTTCAGCCACTCCTGAGTGGTTGCAAAAGTATGACAATGCTCGTCCGGCTTCTGAAAGGCAAGTAGCCTCCTATGCCGACTTCAGGGCCTTTGTAGAAGAATCTCAGGATAAGATTCTTCAGACCGCCAAACTCACTGATAAACAACTTGGCGACCTGAACAAATCTGTAGATGAAATAGCCACTGGACAGCATCAGGAACTCTCCAACATCCTCAAGGCTATTGAATCAGTCCAAGAACAACTTGCAGATGATCCCACCTTAATCAAAAGACTGGATGCCTACTTGGCCTCTCAGGCGTCCACCTCCACCAACATTACTGAGCTTCTAAAGCTCCTTCAGGGGGTAGATCTTCAAGGTCTAAGGACACAGCAGGAGTCAATTCGTTAGGCTGTTATTGCATCCAAGGAGCACCTGATCAAAATCTCTTCAGCCTTTGAACAGCTCTCAACAACACATAATGAGCTGGTCATCCACTATACCACCTATGTCAATGAACTCACCACGCACCAAAAGGAAATGGCTGCCGAATTAAGTGCCATGAAGAATGAGACTTCTGAAACCAAGTCTATGGTCTCCAACATCCTATACATTCTTTAGGGCTCTCATGTTACTCCACCTCCTCAGTCAGCAGGTGTCTCCACTGAAGTTCCACCACCTGCTGCGGGGGAGAAAAATGATGACCCGATCCCTGATCCTACTTCCGCTTTGGTGCCTGTCCCTGAAACATCCACCAGTCAACCCCCTCCCATTGACAAAGGGAAGAAAATCAGGGTGACTGAAAAAAACCCTCCTCCTGAAGCACGCTTAGTCAAGGCTTCAACTGAAAGGCGTGCAGATCCTGATGCACCGTTCTATGTTGATTTAGAGGATGGGAGAAGGGTCTATGGGACTCATGAAGAACTAGCTGAAATCTTACACCAAGAAGATCTCAGGAAGGACTAAGAGAAAGATCAGGAACTCAACAGGTCTGTAATTTATGAGGTTGCCAAGGAGGAAATTAAGGAGTCTGATAAAGAAATTCAGGGAGATGAATTCATCAGGCTACAAGCCCAACTTCTTCAAGAGCACAACAAACAAGTCAAACTTAAGGAAGAAAGGAGGCAGAGAATATATGAGAGGTACGTATGGCACATGACCAAAACCAAGGATGAAGGCACAATCACTGACATCACCATTCACAACACCAAACCCTTAAGCATAACAATTCATAGGGGGCCAAGAAAGTCTGAACATCTTCCAACAATCAAATTTTCAGACTATGGGTTAAGAGAATGGGATATGATGATGCCCATCCTGTGGAAGAAAACCTCAAGCAAGAATGCCCCAACCCTCATCAAGTCTCTAAGTGCTAAGTATGAGGAACTCTCAAAAGTGGCCAAAAGTCTTGGAATTGACCACGAGAGGGAACTTGCTTCTCAGGGATTGACTATCCCTGAACTTACTCAGAAGACCGGGAAGAAAAGAAAAGCTGTGGCTCTTGAATCTGAACAATACATAGCTGCACTTCACTGCAACAGGATTACTCCTCAGGGAGTCAAGTTCCGTCCCAACCTGGTCATCAAGGAACCTGAGTATGGTATCTTCTTTGTGGATGAATTTGGTCAGGAAGCCTTTCAGAGAGTCTCTGACATTGATAAAGTGGAAACGACAACACTCCTCACCTACAAACTGATGGCGCTTAATATCAGGAGTCCTGATAATGAGAAGTTTGTCAGGCTGATGGATCAAATGATGAAGGAACGACCTGATAAAGAGGTTTTGATGTCAAAGAAGGCGAAACTAGAACTCATGGGTATCCTTCAGGAACCTTGAGTATTTTGTTTAGATGTTAGGACTTTGTAATAATTTGAATAAAATGTTGGTCCATGTTTATGTTATATCAGCGTCTTTAACCGTCTTCTAGTATATTCAGTATGAGAAGAAGCCTTTAGCTCACTCATACTGATCAAAACACTTAGGCATAATTTATATCCAAATAGGGGGAGATTGTTAGGTTCGTAAATACCCAATTATCTTAAACAGGATTTGAACACAAATTAAGCCAAGTGTTTATCAACTGAGAACAATTCAAGTCACTGAGTGAACAGTAACTCAGTGAGTCATCTTCAGGAAGCTTAAGGAGAATTCAAGAAGAAGGATTCACTCCTCAGGAAGGCGGGACTCCCTGAGTGTGACTTAAGCCAAAGAAGAAGATGATGGGTTCAGTGAGTACTGACAAGAGCTCACTGAACCCCTCAGTCTCCTCACAACAATGAAGACTGATGACTAAAGACTGAAGACCAAGACTGAATCTATAGCCTGAAAGAAAGGCGGGATCGAGCGGGAAAGTTTAAAGGAGATAAGGATGAGTCTTATCGCCGCCAAAGTCAACTTACCTTATATGGCTTAAGGATGTGAAGTGTCATATCTGACAATTGGAAAGCTTCTTTATGGCCATCCCAAAATAGATTCTTGGAACTAACAAAAGACTGTAGTGCTTTTGTCAGACTAGACTAGGTTTTCCTTTTGTACTTTTAGTCACGGGTTGTTCTTTTATACTTATGTATAAATAGGATAGATGGGGAGAAAAGTGGGATAAGTTTTGTGCATTAAAAGCTTAGACTTTCACAAAACCACTTTTCTCCTCCAAAGAACAACACATCCCTGAGATAGCTCAGTGGATCTTTTTGTTGTCACTCAAGAACAACTTGAGTTTAGCGAGGAGAACACCATACCTTGTCTATTCAATCCCAAGTGTTTATTCCGCAAAACACTTGGGTAATAGATTCTTTGATTAATTTCTAATAAGAATTTAAACGTTGAAAAACCTTTTTGTTTTTATCTTTACGTTATTACTTATTTGGTAAAATTAGTCATCACATTATATCAGTCTTAGTACACGTTTAGGATAACTTTGTAGTTATTTCTATAAGTGTAACGGGAACAACAAAAATCACCAACCCTAATTAATGTATATATGATTTTTATAAAATGTAAGTGTAAAAGTCTTTCAAGCCAAGGTACAAGTCATTAAAGCATAAAAACATAATATTAATTTAAATCCTATTATAAACTTCAGTGTACTCACTTTGAAGCACACAATACAAGGTCATTTTGCACAAACCCTAACCCTAATATTTTTACAACATTCAACTAAGTGTACAAGTCCCTAAATCTAAGGTACAAGTGTTTAATGCATAAAAACCTAAAACTATACTTTTACTTACTTTAAACTTAACTAAATTAACCTAAACCTATATAAACTTAACTAAACACTAAAAAAATACATTTCCTACATTCCTAAACTCCATGTACAACCCTACCAAGCCTATGGTACAAGCACATAAAGCCAAGATTGAACCCTTTTATTACCTTATACAATTCGACCCTAAACTTAAATATATAAGCCCTAATTAATTTCTAACTAATCTCTAAGACAACTAAACAATAATAAGGCACAAACTAGGACACATCACCTTGTCTTCTTGATCTCCAACCATGTGGTCAAAAATCTCAAGCTATCTATGTGGTTTCCTTTAAACTATTCAAACCATGAAGCTAAAAATCGAACAAGTATACTCTTTTAAAACCACTCAAACCAAGCGGCCTCAAATCAAACAAGTATGTACATCCTGTGTTCAATTTTTAACCACTAGATAACATGTTACTAACCTCCTCTTCATCCTATAAATATGATGCGTGGGTTTTGCAACCTTACAACAGGTTTTACCTCTCGAGGGATCTCAAGAGGCTTACAACCCCACCAGGCAGTGTACCTGACCGATGTAGTATAGTGTAGTGGTAAGTACGGGGGATTGATCGTTCTCCACAGGGAATAGTGTTCGTTAGGTGTGAAAGACTACTCTAATTAGGTCTAAGGGTTGAGGAAGATTCTTTTTTATGTTTTTATATTTTTTATGAAAGCAAGTAAAATCTCGGTTTTGAAGGAGTGGGCGGAATTAGTTGCTAGTCAACTAACCCAAATAACTACAAATGCAAATAAAATAAATAACTGAAATGAAAATGTGGTGAGAAACTTATGTGTAGAGAAATGTGTTTACTTAGATTTCCTTACTCCCTAACTATCTTTTACCGGTTAATTAGTGTGTATTAGTCGCGTGGATGACGGGTGTATTCCTTAATACCATTCGTGGGGTGGCGTACTTACTTCCCCAACTCTACAAGCTCCTACTTCACTCCTATGTCGAGCCGGCTAGGAAGCTCCTAACATGGGATCACTAGAATTCGCTTGTGCATTAAATACAACCGTAAAAACCTTTAGTACGCGTTTGGTTCATGTTTCTTAAGACGTTCAAGCAAGTTACCGAATAGGAAGTTAGCCAGTTTTCTTAAGCCTAACATAGATAAACAATCATCCAATACAACTAACAACACACTAACAACCAATAATCAATAGCTAGGTTTCATTAGATCTAAGCAAACACAAGATAAATTTAGCCTAACATGTTAAACAAAAGACAAGAATAAGATAGAATCAAACAACACATAGACATATTGAATGATTAATTGATAACTTATCTTTCAATGAAACATGGAAGATCTCAAGGCAAAAAGCCCTGAAAAAGTAGCTAAAATCGTCTTAGGGTTTTATCCCAAAATTCCACACACTAAGCTCTCCCCTTAATGACAAAAAATTAGAAAACTATATATAGACTTTGACATCTGACGGCGTCACCTTATGGATTGTGACGCCGTCACCTCGCCGCTTTTAGGGTTCCCGGATGACCATCTTGACGACGTCCCTCTTTAGCTCTTCCAAAATCCATTCTGGCTTATCAAGGCTTGACGCCGTCGAACCTATAACGTGACGCCGTCCCCTTATGATTTAAGCCGTGACGCCCTCGATCAAGTTAAAGCGTGACGCCGTCAAAATTCATATGCTATTTTCACTGGCCCGTCATGAGTAAATTTCACGTCCAACTTTTCTTGCCAAGGCATGACGCCGTCAAGAGTAAATTATGACGCCGTCAAAGGTAACTTTTAGCCGATTCTTGAGACTTTGCCGTTTTCTTCACTTTTATGCTCCAAAAACGTCCAAAATGCCTCCTTTTCCAGATTTCTCCTCAAAAGTACCTAAAATGACAAAAGGAACGATTTAGGGCAATATTTGATCAAATAAATACGATTTCGGGCTTAAATGACCCCTTAAAAGCGGTACACTTTTCGCCTCATCAAATACCCTTACACTTGAGATTTGCTTGTCCTCAAGCAAATGCGCTTTTATTCTAATCAAAATACAAGTTAGGGGTCATTTAATGCAAACATAAAAGTAATTACAACAAATAATCGTTCCACTTCAATCATAATAAGAACGGAGATTATATACTAGCACCTCACAAGTAGTGTTTAGATACTCACATCTCTCAAGTGTCATCAAAATAAATCTCATAAATGAAAACGGAAAATATCTCTCACTACCTGTCATAGCAAATAGATTACCATAGGCTTGGGAAAGGATCGAAAACCCCTCCACTAGGCGTAAGCACCTAAGATAAACTATCAAAGAGGGCTTTTAAATGGGTTATAACGTTAGGTGTAGGGAAAAGGAAAACACGGTTTTGTTGGATACGGGATATTTTACTGGTGGCTAGTTAAAGATCTTGGTCAATTACATGTACTATACAATGTTGCTAAGCCAAGACTAGACTCGATCTTAAGCTAAAAACGAAATAACAAAATAACAAAAATATAAAACAAACATAAAATAAAACGGGATGGTAGTCCGTATGTTTTTTTCTTTTCTATTTTTCATTTTCTCTTTTTTTTTTTTTTTTTTTTTTTTTTTTTTTTTTTTGCATACACTTTTATTCTACCATCCAAAATAATACATCATAGGGGCGTTGCATTCCCCTTACACTTGAATTTTTACATAACTTTACAAATACTAATCTAATGACTCGAATTAAGATAATTGAAAAACTTGGAGCACTTTTAAAACATTTAGCACATACGGGGGTAATAAATGATGTTCTTCCCCATTACTCCATTACACTAGTACTTTACCCATGAGTCCCAATCGTCCCAAAACAATATGTACAAGGATATGACTCGACTTAGCAACCATGTAATCAATTAGATAATTAACTTGGGGTTTAAACAAATGTTGTAACAATAATGCACTAAAGATGAGTGCATACAAGGTAGGCTAAGGCGATTTGGGTGTACATTTTAGTGGGGTGTAACAAATTCTTCCTTTAAGTAAAATGCTTAAAGGTCGAAACGAAAAGATAGGCTCTGAGGGGTGTACTAGGGGTATCGTGTACTAAAAATGAGTACAACGCAAAGGGTGTGGGAGAATTACTTGACCAATGTAGCCAATGTAATTATAACAAAATCACAGGTGTAAAACAATGGGTTAATCCTAATGCCTCTTATCATGTAGTAAATCTAACTACACGAATGTAGTCTCACTTGTGGCCTTGGAATGGTCCTAACGCAAGTTCTAGAATCTAAGTGCTACCGGTACACACATCATAGCATAAATGCTTTTCCTACCAATTCTAGGGGCGAACCTCACATATTTGGGGGTGGAAAATTTTTTAGTGGTACGGTTTTTTGTGCTAGTCATATAACTCCTATCCGTGAGACGATCATTAAGATCAAAGTTTCACTCCTATATGTTGTAAAAAATTTTAAATTTGGCACTAAAATTACCTTAACAAGTATTTATCTCAGTTTTATTACACATCTACTATCAAACAAACAAAAATCAAGCGCAATGGCATTCTCTAATCGTACTTTTACCCTCCCCTTACACTTAAGATGAACATTGTCCCCAATGTTCAAATAACAAGATGTAAAAGCATAAAGTAAAAGAATGAAATCAAATACTCCCCTGATTCGCTCGTTGGATAATGAAATTACACGGTTAAATCTTCCTCCAAAGTAATATAGAAGCTCCATGACTAATGCATCGCCATAAGCTTGATTCCATAAACATCTCCTTGTCTAAAATAACCTGTTGAACCTGAGAAAACAAACACGAAAACCTGCATAACATCGGCGGGATAAAATCTATATATAAGGATATAATGCTTGTGGAATGATAATTTTGCAGATTCCTGGAGATTATAAGTTGGAGATTTAATAAAAACTTTTTATGAAAACAAAACTTTCAAAAATTTCTGGAAATTAAATCTGACGCCGTCAGGTTATAACTCCTGACGCCGTCAGAAATGACCTGACAAAAATTTTCATTTTAAGTTTCCGGAAAATTTCTGGAAAAACCTTTACCTTACTTCCTGGAAATCCTGCAAAACATCATTATGACTCGATACAAGCATTTGACTCAAACAAATACGAATATGTATGCTAATTTATTATTATTACGATTCATGTTAATTTGTGTTCTAATAAACCGATTTAGATTTCCCTTACACTTATCTTTTGCAAAATACCTTTATATGTAGTTAAGACGAAGTTAAAAACAAAATAAAGCATTTTCACAATTTTAGTTTTGAACATGAATCAATAAGAATAAAAATTAAACACACATACGGAAACAAATAAAATCAAACAAACAAATAAATAAACACACAAAGCAAATAAAACAAATAAAGCTTGGGTTGCCTCCCAAGAAGCGCTTTTCTTTATTAACGAGTCTTGTAGCTAGACTCAAAGTCACGTACATTACGTGACTCCATCATCGGTCACGGTTCCTAGGCCATTCTCCTTCCCGGTTTTGTATTCCGGTCCTAATTTCAAACAATCCTTGTAGAAACTGAATATCCTTTTCATAACATAGTCTACTCCTTTACTTCTATCCTCATCATTCCTATAGTAGACCGCTTGCTTGAGCTCCTTCTCAACATTCGACAAGTGTTGGAATTGTTCTATCTTATATGGCATTTGGTAGCTTACTTCATCGGTCTCATCCTTAAATCTAACTATCCCTAAGGAGGGTTCATAAGTCATTCTAGAGACCTCAACAAATGGTTTTCCAAAAACCACTTGAGTCAAGGATGCATCGACTATTGGGCGGATATCTTCTACAATTACAAAGTCGGTGACATAGGTGAAGTTTCCTACATAAACCGGTAATCCCTTAACTCTTCCCGTGAAGTTACTCATCCAACCCTTGTCAGGGAACATCCTATACCCAAGTTGATTCTTCATTATCAAGTTGTAGTGGGCTCTAGTCATGATGTTTATGGTGATCTAAGGTCGATGTAAGCTTTCCACACATGTAGATGTCCGATGTTGCATGGTATGTTGAGATTAGAAGGGTCGCCTACTTCTATGATTGGTCTACCTAGGAAGTATGGTGTCTTGGGGTCATCGAATAAGTTTGTATGATATGCGCGCTCTTCCTTAGTGGGTAGCCTATTGAAGTAGTCCTCATCATCATCTACTTCTTCAATCTCACTTGTCCTAACTTCCTTATCAACCTCGACTTTCTTATCCTCATCCTTAGGTTCACTATTATCCTCATTCCTATCAATTGGTTTAATAGTGACAATGTTGACAAAGTGGACGTGTTTGGATGAAGAGGGGTCTTTTACTTGGGGTCCGCTATTTGTGTTCCTAGCGTCCTTATGTGGAGGTGATAGCACTTGGTTATTGAGGGCTTTCAACAAGTTGTCAATTTTGTTGGTCATCTCTGTTTGTTGTTGATTAAATTCGGATTCGAATCTAGCTATCCGAGCTTCTTGAGATGCCATAAATTGAGACATCAATCCTTCAAAATTATTGGTACTACCATTGCCGGAAGGATTGTTGTTGAAAGTACGGTTCGAGTTGGAACCGCTTGATTGGAAACGATTAGGTGGGTTGGAAGAATTGGTTTGTTGTGAGTTTTGGTTTTGTTTCCACCTAAGGTTCGGGTGATTTTTCCATGAGGGGTTGTATGAATCACCATAATGGTTTGGCTCGGGTTTGAAAGTGTACCACTTGTCTCCCGCTCCGTCGGTACGCGAGGATGCGTAGTCCACAAAAGCTTGTTCGGGGAGTTCCATGCAATCACGAGTGTCGTGGGGACCACTACATAATTCACATGAAGAAGTGATTTTGTTCACTTGGCTTGAAGGTTTAGGAGCCTCGTAGGATTTCATGAGAAACTTGACTTGGTCTTCAAGTTCTATGATCCTACGGTCGGAAGTGCTTGAATTGTTAGAAGGCAAAGATATTGCCTTGACCGTTTTATTCAAATCACGGGGATCACTCCAACTTTCGTTGTCATAAAGAGCAAGATCCTCTAGGAGAGCCCATGATTGTTCCGCACTTAGATCACGTAGCTTGCCACCGGCCGATTGGTCAATGGTTTGCCTTGTGGAGAGATTGATATGGTCATAGAAGATTTGGACTTGGAGCCAAAGTTCTATGCCATGGTGAGGGACTTTTTGGAGTAAGTCCTTGAATCGAGTCCATGCCTCGTAGAGAGTTTTGCCTTGACGTTGTTGGAACATCAAGATATCATTCCTTAGCTTGGTAGTTCTTCTCGGTGGGAAAAACTGAGCAAGGAAACGAGTGGTGAGATCATCCCAAGAGGTGATGGATCCTGCGGGTTGACGTTCTAGCCACTGACTAGCTTGGTCCCGCAAAGAGAATTGAAAAAGACGCAATCGGGTCGTCTCTCGAGTGGTAACATCAAGGTCTATAGAATCAACGATTTTAAGAAAGTCCTTGAGATGTTGATTAGGATCTTCAGAACGAAGTCCATGGAATGCGCATCCACTTTGCACCAACCGGATGGTGTCGGATCGCAAGGGTGTGATATTGGCTCCTTGAGTGAGCTCAATGGTGTTTCGATAGCCATGGTGGCTAGGACGGGAATACTCTCCTAAAGTACGGGCTCTAGGAGGTGGTGGTGGTTGTTGTGGTGGTGGGTTGTGTGGGTTAAGGATATTACCATCTTCCATGATGTCGGATGGTATGGTTACGAACAAAGACACGAAGAAAATAGATAGACTAAAGAAAAACCTAGAAAAATAAAATAAAAATCTCACTAGAAAGGAATCTAGTGAGTAGACCTAATAGAAATAAAAATTCAACCTAAACAATAACTATTCCCCGGCAGCGGCGCCAAAAACTTGATGCGTGGGTTTTGCAACCTTACAACAGGTTTTACCTCTCGAGGGATCTCAAGAGGCTTACAACCCCACCAGGCAGTGTACCTGACCGATGTAGTATAGTGTAGTGGTAAGTACGGGGGATTGATCGTTCTCCACAGGGAATAGTGTTCGTTAGGTGTGAAAGACTACTCTAATTAGGTCTAAGGGTTGAGGAAGATTCTTTTTTATGTTTTTATATTTTTTATGAAAGCAAGTAAAATCTCGGTTTTGAAGGAGTGGGCGGAATTAGTTGCTAGTCAACTAACCCAAATAACTACAAATGCAAATAAAATAAATAACTGAAATGAAAATGTGGTGAGAAACTTATGTGTAGAGAAATGTGTTTACTTAGATTTCCTTACTCCCTAACTATCTTTTACCGGTTAATTAGTGTGTATTAGTCGCGTGGATGACGGGTGTATTCCTTAATACCATTCGTGGGGTGGCGTACTTACTTCCCCAACTCTACAAGCTCCTACTTCACTCCTATGTCGAGCCGGCTAGGAAGCTCCTAACATGGGATCACTAGAATTCGCATGTGCATTAAATACAACCATAAAAACCTTTAGTACGCGTTTGGTTCATGTTTCTTAAGACGTTCAAGCAAGTTACCGAATAGGAAGTTAGCCAGTTTTCTTAAGCCTAACATAGATAAACAATCATCCAATACAACTAACAACACACTAACAACCAATAATCAATAGCTAGGTTTCATTAGATCTAAGCAAACACAAGATAAATTTAGCCTAACATGTTAAACAAAAGACAAGAATAAGATAGAATCAAACAACACATAGACATATTGAATGATTAATTGATAACTTATCTTTCAATGAAACCTGGAAGATCTCAAGGCAAAAAGCCCTGAAAAAGTAGCTAAAATCGTCTTAGGGTTTTATCCCAAAATTCCACACACTAAGCTCTCCCCTTAATGACAAAAAATTAGAAAACTATATATAGACTTTGACATCTGACGGCGTCACCTTATGGATTGTGACGCCGTCACCTCGCCGCTTTTAGGGTTCCCGGATGACCATCTTGACGCCGTCCCTCTTTAGCTCTTCCAAAATCCATTCTGGCTTATCAAGGCTTGACGCCGTCGAACCTATAATGTGACGCCGTCCCCTTATGATTTAAGCCGTGACGCCCTCGATCAAGTTAAAGCGTGACGCCGTCAAAATTCATATGCTATTTTCACTGGCCCGTCATGAGTAAATTTCACGTCCAACTTTTCTTGCCAAGGCATGACGCCGTCAAGAGTAAATTATGACGCCGTCAAAGGTAACTTTTAGCCGATTCTTGAGACTTTGCCGTTTTCTTCACTTTTATGCTCCAAAAACGTCCAAAATGCCTCCTTTTCCAGATTTCTCCTCAAAAGTACCTAAAATGACAAAAGGAACGATTTAGGGCAATATTTGATCAAATAAATACGATTTCGGGCTTAAATGACCCCTTAAAAGCGGTACACTTTTCGCCTCATCAAAATATCAAGCTCATTTCTCTTCCTTTTTCACTCCAAAAACCATCCATCATCATCATAAAACCATAGCAATTTGAATCACCTAAAATGAGTACACGAGTCAAAAGATACGGCCAAAGGAAATTACCAAAAACTTGTCGAGAAGCTGTCCATATTCTGTGACAGATTCAAATAACACGCAAAACGAGGCATTTCTGTTCCGTTTCATCAAAAAGTTAAAATACGAAAGTTGTCCGGAATGATGTTTTCCTTCAATAATTATGAAGCTCGGGTCCTGAAAACGCTTAACAAATGGTATTTTTCTTCAAAACCTTAACAGCCTCTTTAATATAATCATTGTGTTTTCCTTATTTTATAAACAAGCTAGCTATCATATGTTAGTCCTAATACACTCCCTAACATGTTAGAAGTCACTACGAATCAATCCACAAGTTATTACATCAAATCGGATTATTTTTTTTTTTGTTTTCTTTTTCTCGCTAAACGACCAAACCATCAACTTTGGAAATTATTTTGAACCATTAAACAAACACCATAAAAATGAATCCTTTGGCCATGTTAAAGTGCTCAAGCCAGAGAATAGAAAACATCAAGAACATAGTAAAAAGCCCTTAAAGGCCTCGTTTTAATATGGGTTTCTTTTTGGCCTATCGCCCAAAAACCAAACGTATACCTTTTTCTTTATTTTTCTATTATCGCAAAAATGATCAAACCTCCTACTTCAATAATTATTTTGACCCTGAAACAATGACTTATAAATTAAGCCCTTTTGTCATTTTATTAAGCACCTAGCAAAGATTTTAAAACGCCAAGAACGTCACTAAAAGCTTTTCATGCCTCGCTTATTTTTATTTTTCTTTTGGGCTTGTCGTATTACAAACCAAACGAACCATTTTTGAATTTTAAAAGCCCTAAGCTAAAATTTAATCCAATAAGCTCTTTACGGCTTATTTTCAAACTTAACAAAACTTATTTTGTTAAGCCGTAACAAGCTACGCCTTTTTCTAAACTTAAAACGCACCTAAAACGAAGTAAGGACCACGAACGAAATACGTAAAAGCTTTAGGGGTAAAACGTGTAGATTTTGAAAGATGGAGTTTTCTTGGGCCGAAAGTGTAAATTTTACAAAGTTATTAACATAAGGGCTGTTTTTGCCAACGATCCATAGTTGTGGGTATAAATTGTCACTTTTGAAACTATAGGGTAAAAACTGTCATTTCACCAAAGTTGAAGGGTAAAAGTTGCCATTCTATGAAAGTTGAGGGGTAAAAATTGTCATTTTATGAAAGTTGAAGGGTATAAATTGTCATTTTATGAAAGTTCAGGGGTATAAATTATCAATACTTAAAACTATAAGGATATAAAGTGTAACATTTTATATATTGTTTCGGGAACATGTTTTAATACCTTAAACGACTCGGGATTTTTATAAAACTTACATATATGAGATAGTTATATATCGAGAACGGATTTCTATAAAACTTACATATATGAAATAATTATACGTCGAGGAACAAACGAAACATAAACGACTCGGGATTTTTATAAAACTTACATATATGAGATAGTTATATATCGAGAACGGATTTCTATAAAACTTACATATATGAAATAATTATACGTCGAGGAACAAACGAAACATAAACATAAAAGTATGAAACATGATAAAATCTTATCATCCACCAACTTTTGAAGAGACTTCATGTTGTCTCATTCAACATTTAATCATCAACAAAACACTTACGAAAAAAATATTAAAATCATGCAAATATGAATTCGGATACTGAAACTTGACATATTCACCTAGGTTGCGTGTCGGAGCCTTTTATTCACTATATTTGATTTGTTTTCCATCCAGACTACTCAGGTGAGTTCATGGCCCCTATTTTCAATCATTTCGTACTATCTTTGGGGGAGATACATGCTCGACTAATTGTTTTTACTGTTACAAATACTTTAAACTTTTACGGCTTACCGTGAGTTCATGGCCCCTATTTTCAATTATTTCGTACTATCTATGGGGGAGATACATGCTCAACTACTTGCTTTTACTTTCACAAGTAGCCTAAACTTTTACATATTACTATGATTCATAGCCCCTTTTTTCTTATTTTGAACTCTTTGGGGGAGATACATGCTCGTTTAATTTACAAATCTTATTCATAAACATTTTACTCGATTGATGAAACACTCGTTTTGCTTATTGAAAGTTATAACATACTGAACGCAAGTAACTTTCTGTATAATATCTTGATTATTATTGCCTAAGTTAATAGTTGCCATTAAAAGTCCCTCAATCATAAGCCATTAATCACTTTCGGGTGAGCGCGAATATAGTGAATAGATCTATTGGAATTGACGTCCCATTTGTGTTAGCCGGATAGGTAACCAAATGCACCTTATATTTGAGATCAATAAAGAGTCAAGCAAACTCCTACTCGAGGGCATAATTACTACATTTAATTATGTAGTAATTTACGTCAATAGTTCATTACTATGATGTCCATCCTGTTAACGTTTTGCGTGTCATGAGCTTAGAGCAATAATTATTACTTACCCATAATTGTATTCGTTGCAATTATCTTCTTAAACTTGAAACTTGTGTTAAACTGATTTGCTTACAAACATTATGGAATCACTCAACTTTTGACTATCGAAATCAATTGTTTTACTTATAAACTCTATGAACTCACCAACCTTTGTGTTGACACTTTTAGCATTTTATCTCAGGTCCATAATGAACGAGGATGCCACGGAAAGGCACAGACACTGATAAAAGGCTAATTATCATTCGAAACTTATTTAACAAGCTGTAAAACTACTGGGACCTCATTTTGTAAACTCTGATATTTATAAAATTCGAATGATAAATCTTTTAAAACGACTCCATTAGAGATCATTTTCTATTACTATAACTGTTGTACTGTTGAGTAACACCCAGTTTGAATTCCACTGCGTATCACGAAATTGGGGGTGTTACAGCAAACCATAAAGTGCCTTCACCACCTTGTAGACTTTGTCTGGATAGTCAGGATCTTCAAACCCTAGTGGTTGGGTAACATAAACCTCATCATCAATTGTACCATAAAGGAAAGCACTCTTCATATCCATCTGATACACCATGAATCCCATAACAGAAGCATAAGCTAAGAACAACTTTATTGCCTCAATTCTTGCTAAAGGGGCAAAAACTTCATCATGGTCTATGCCTTCTTCTTGAGTAAAACCCTGTGCAACCAACCTTGCTTTATTTCTAATGACAATTCCTCTCTCGTCTTTCTTGTTCCTGAACACCCATTTTGTACTAATTGCCCACTTACCCTTAGGCAAATCTACTAGAACCTAAAACTTTTGAAGCTTATACTATAAAAGTTCCTCTTGCATTGCTTCGACCCAGGATGGGTCACTTAGAGCTTTGGCTGTTTTCTTGGGTTCTTCCTGAGATAGGAAACAAGCAAATAAACAAGTATGAAGGTCTTCATGAGTTTTCCCTTCATAAACAACACTTATAAAACCTTGTTCATTTGTATCCTTTGTCATTGTCATTCTTCTTGTCTTTACACCAGACTGTACATCACCAATCACAAGATCAAGTGAATGATCTTTGTGAATTTTTGTATTTGGAGTTGTAGGAGCTAGATAATCGTTAGGCATGTTGTTCAGATCCTCTTCATCATCAGAGAAATCAGTAGGCTAGCAGTATTATCATTTGGCCCAACAGTACTAACATTTGGCCCTGCAGTACTAACATCATTAGTACTGTCATTAGAACCCTATTTTTCAGCATCATTAGAAGGTTGTGGTTCATCATTGCCAACATCCTTTGAAGATAATTCAAACAGTGAACCATCTTTCCACAGTGGCATCATAAAATAATCTTGGCTAGATCCTATCTCCATGCTAGTTTGACCTGCACCAAAACTATCTTTGGTACCTGCAAAATCATTAGAGTTTGTACCTGCAACAACTGGCACATAATTCATTGATTCTGTTAGCACATCATTATCAAATAGCCACTTAGGACCTTCTCCTGCAACACTAGGCTTATTCTCTAAGAATTCCACATGCAAGTTTTCTTTTACCTTCCTGGTTCTAATGTTGTATACCCTAAAAGCCTTACTATTCATAGAGTAACCAATAAAGAATCCATCATCAGACTTTCCATCAAACTTGCCCAAATGATCTAAGGTATTCAGAATTGTAACATGACATCCGAAAGATCTCATGAAGCTCAGAGCAGGTGTTCTACCTCTAAAGAGTTCATAAGGTGTCTTGTTGTGAGGTTTGACTACTAATACCCTGTTCGAAACATAGCAAGCAGTATTAACTGCTTCAGCCCAAAATGTAATAGGTAACTTAGAGTCTGCTAACATAGTTCTAGCGCTCAATCAGGTCCTAATTCCTCCTTTCAACACACCATTTGCTGAGAGTTCTAGCTACACTAATTCCCTCTTAATACCTTTTAGATTACAAAACTCATTCATAACTTTATTCTTAAACTCTGTTCAATTGTCACACCTGATTATTTTTACTTTTTTATCAGCTAGATTTTATATCTCAGTAATAAAGCTCTTAAGGATGCCACTAGTCTCATCCTTGGTAGCTAAAAAGAAAACCCAAGTGAACCTGCTATAATCATTAGTGACAACAAGACAATATTTCTTATTAATTAAGCTACTCACAGAAGTAGGACCAAACAAGTCCATATGCAACATGAATAATGGCTGAGTAATAGAGTTTTGAATCTTGGCCTTATAAGTGGCTTTGTGTTGCTTACCCTTTAAACAGGCAACACAAGTTTGGTCATTTTCAAAACGTTTTTGAGGTAAACCTCTTACAAGGTTATCCTTAACAATTTTATTAATGGTTTTAAAATTGACATGACCAAGCCTCCTATGCCATAGCATTGATTCATCCAATGTGGCCTTTGCAACAAAACAAGTTAAACTCTCTTTAGGAACAATGTTCTTCATATCAACACACTGTACATGTTGTTCTTTCTAGGAACTTTAAGTAAGACACGACTCTCATTAGTCAACTTAAAGTCAGGAGATAGAACAAAACATCCAGTTTCAGTAAAAAGAAAACTGTTCTTTTTGTCACACATATGTGAGACACTAAACAGATTAAACATTAACTCTTGAACAAAGTACACATCTTCAAAATCAAGCTTACCTGTCCTGATTGTACCTTTACCAGTAATTCTTCCTCCTCTGTCTCCTCCCCCAAAGGCATATCCTCTATCAAATGCAATGAAATCTGTGAGATAGGACATGTTTCCTATCATGTGCCTGGAGCATCCACTGTCAAAATATCCCGGATCTTCTTCTTCCTTTTGTGGATGTTCCTGCACATAAAATAAAGGAAATTAATTTCCTTTGGGGACCCAAGCCATTACTAACTTGGATCTGCCTCGTGCATCAATATAATTATGTTTCTTCAATACAATTGATGCACTATCAAGTTTGGTAGGTCTCCAAACCCAACATGCTGAGGCCTTAACAACATTGTACCCATTTGCCCTAACAACGTTTACAACTGCTGAATTTGGCCTAGCAGTATTAACTACTGGCCTAGCAGTATTAACTCTTTTATTAACAGTATTAACCTTTTTCTCAAAACTCCTGTTGGTAAATGCTGTTTTCTGATAAAAGGGCCTTTTAACAGTTTGTTGTGCTGATTTAGAAAAACATGATGTTGGTTTAGCACTAAAAACTGTTGATTTGGGGTAAGCAGTATTAACAGGCCTAGTAGTATTAAATGTTTTTAGGCCAGTTTTCATCAAATATGCTCTTGGAGCCATGTTTCTGTGAACACTGGGGTGAGCCTTTTTATCAAAACAGCTGTAATTCACCCTTGTATTAGCATTCCCAGATACCCTTGTATTCCCATATACCATCCTTTCCCTTTGATGGTAATTGCAGTTAGCCTGCACATGGACAAAACTACCACAAACAAAACAGGCTTTATTGTACATCACAAATTCACTTCATAGCTGTTGAGACTTCTAATTATTCCAATTTCTCTGATTTTCCCTGGACTATGTGACCTGTACATCTCTGCATAATTAACTGTTTTCCTAGCTGGTTTATCTTGTTGTTTAGGTTTAATAGATTCTACCTTAGCAACAACAGGAAAGACAGTTTTCTTCTCTACCTCACCATCTGACACCAATTTCTCAACTAATAGGGTATCAGATGATTTACTAACCTCTTTAAAACTCTCTTCACTATCACTTTTACATTCAGTCTCAGGCTTTTTGAGCTCCTCTACACTAGTATTTGACAAATCAAGTTTTGGGGTTGGAAATAACCCAGTATGAGGTGGTGGAACAGCCTTATATCTTATACCTGTCTTGAATTTATCAATAAGCTGACACTAAACAATCTTATCTATACTTTTAGATGACCCTGCATATCTCTCTATATTTACTTCAATGCTGTCTTTTTCCTGCTAAAGCTTTTCTAACTCATTTTTAAGCTCACATATTTTTAAGTCTTTAAAAGAAATATCTCTTTTCAAAACAGCAATATCCTAAGTAAAGATAGTTTCATTCTTTTTATAAAAAACTAGTAGCTCTTCTACAACAGCTAACCTTCTTTTATAATTAGCTAGATTAAACTCAGATTGATTAAAATATACTCTTAACTCATCCTAATGTTTTTTAAGAGTTTCTTAGCTTTTAATACAGGTTTTTGAACAAATATTATTTGTGTATACCTCAGAGTCAGAAAAAGCCATCAGTGCCATGTTAGTAGGAGCTTCCTCTTCAGCCATATAGCTCTAGTAAAAACCTAACCCATCAATGGCCACCATAGCTTTGGAAGAAGTTTCTTCCAAGTTCACAGTCTTCCTGGTGCTCTCTTGATTCCTAGATCCTCTGCCTTCTTGACCTCTGTTCTCGCTGTCTAGGTTTCTTGGCCCTCTGCATTCCCTAGCAAAGTGTCCCAACTTATGACAGCTGTAACACTCTACCTTTGAATTATCATATCCAGCTGTATCACCTCCGTTGATGGTAATCTTCTTACCAATCTTCTGGAAAAACCTCTTTGCTCTGATGCTCAACAAAGCTAACTGCCACTTCAAATCCATCTCTTCTAAATCATCTTCATGGATTTCCTCTAGGTCTTCATGTAGAAGCTGAGACCCATTTGCTTGACTGGCCAAAAATGCATAGACAGTATCATCACTTAAGCTAGCAGTACTAGTTTTTGAACTAGCAGTACTAAATCCATAAGTAGTATTAACCTCCTCAGTACTGCTAGTGCCATGAGATGACACAAATGCCATGTTTTGAGCACTTTAGCTTGAGCTTGCAGGCTTTTTCACCTCTTGTTCAACAATATTGAAATTGTTATAGAGATCATCAAAACTCATTGTGTCTAGATCAGGCTTAGTCCTCCAGACCAAAACATGAGTATTCCACTCTGCAAGCAGACTTCTCAAGAATTTTAAATTGAGATCTTCTTGTGAAATCTCTACACCCAAGACAGCCAGTTGGCTCACAATCTTTCGAAGCCTGTTGAAATTAGAATCAAGAGACTCAGTGCTTGGAGCACTAAAGTTCTCACACATCTTTTTCAGAAGAGTCTTCTGAGTCATCTTAGTTGCTTCATTACCACCAAACCTTGTTGTTATAGCTTCACACAAGGTCTTAGCATCTTTGTACTTACTAAAAGTCAACAATTGTTCATTGGGGAGAGCCATCATCAACATACTTCTAGCCTTTACATCATTCTTCTTTTGTGCCTTCTCTTCAGCAGTTACAGGACCTGATACTGTCTGAATTGTGACACTTTCACTTGTTGATGCTTTAGTTGCAGGTTTGAATGAGTTGCCATTCTCTATGATATCCCATAGAGCATAGTCTTGCACTTGAAAGTATTGCTCAATTCTGAGCCTCCACATCTCATAATCACCCTGCTTGAGAATGGGCAATTTAGCAGTGGTAGTGGTTTGAGTTGTTTCAAGATCCATCTCCTCCTGTTAGTAAAGAGTTCTTCTTATTTCTTCTAGATCAAAGTTTCAGAACCTGGCTCTGATACCACTTGTTGATCCCAAACACAGATTGATTCCTTGAGCTTGTAAGGTTAAGTTACCTTGGATAGATTCAAAACAAATTTGTTTGAAACTTTGTGAATGTCAAAGAGTATGCGGAATCTACTCTTTAACACTTACAAGAATATTAATGTAACAGTAAACTTATAGAACAGTAAACTGTATTAAGAACAATATAACCAAAAAGCTTCAATATTATTAGAATAATAATACGAGTACTCTATGTAGTACTAGGGTTTACAACCTTGAAGCTATATCAAAAACATACGTATATCTAAACAACTTAACCTAGGACCTCTTTTTATACACCAAGGAGTCCTTTACAAGATAACTACAAATCTTCTAAACGTATAGAATATACATATCGTTCTAACTATATAAGATATACGCTGAATATCTTCTATACATATCACATTATACTTCTTTATCACCTTGGCAGTACCATCTTCATCACCAGTCTTCTGGCAGTACTAACTTTCTTCCAGCAGTACTAACTTAGTTAGTACTGTTAGTTGTAATACTCAGCAGTTCCAACTTTGGCTTGGCAGTACAAAGTGTTAAGTCATTTAATTCCCAACATGATTGATAGAATTATGCTGCCTAGGAAGATGACACCAGCTGCAATTCAGAAGTTAGTGGAAGACAGCATTGTCGCGGCGCTTGCGGAGCACCCAGGGAACGAAAATCAGAATAATGGAAATGCGGGAGTGCATGTTGCCAATGCGAATCGTTTCTTTACCTATAAGGATTTTATGGATTGCAATCCTATCACTTTCAAGGGATCTGAGGGAGCTGTTGGTCTGACTCAGTGGTTTGAGAAGGTGGAGTCCATGTTTTTGCGAAATAACTATTCCAAGAATTGCAAGGTGAAGTATGCAACGAGTACACATATGGAGCATGCTTTGTCTTGGTGGAATTCTTATGCTCAGACTATAGGACTAGGGAATGCTTACAACACTCCATGGGAAGAATTCAATAGGGAAATGGTTAAGAAGTACTGTACTCGTAGTGATGTGAAAAGGTTGGAGACCAAGTTTTACTATTTGGCTGTGAAAGGAGTTGACCTCGCGACTTATGTGCGTCGGTTCCAGGAATCAAAGGTTTTCGGTGCTCATATGGTTCCAGACAATGAGACACTACTGGAGAAGTTCATTGGAGGATTACCACCCAGTATCGAAGGGAATGTGACATCTTAGAACTCTCAGTTGTTGGACGAGACAATTCGCGTAGCTCAGCGACTTTTGGATAAAGTGATCAAACATGGTACTGTTCAGAGGAGTAACAACACTAAAAACAAGAGGAGGTGGGATGACAACATAAAGAACACCAACTACAACAACCATAACAACCGCAACAACAACAGTAACCCTCACTACAACAACAGCAACAACAACCAGTACCGTAACAACAACCATCACCACCAGCAAAACAGAAGACATGAGACTGTTAAGGCTTATGTGGCTGCTCCAATAAATGTTGGAGGGTATGCTGGCAGTCACCCATTCTGTGATAAGTTTAAGCAGCATCACACTAGACCGTGCACAGCTAAGTGTCAGAATTGTCAGAAGGTTGGACATATTTCTAAGCACTGTAAGCAAAGGGTTGTATCTACCGGGAGTAACCTACAGCCCATGGTAACTTGTTTTGGAGGTGGAGAGCGTGGTCACTACAAGAGTCATTGCCCTAAGAACAACGGACAACGAGTGGAAGGCGCTCATGGGAGAGCATATGTGATAGGCAATGGGGAGCAGCAGCAAGATCCGAATGTGGTTACCGATACGTTTCTACTCAACAATCAACGTGTTAAAATTTTATTCGATTCTGGTGCTAATATGAGTTTCATATCTTCCACAATTTCCCAGCTACTTGGTATCACCCCGTCCTCCCTAGACACTAGTTATAGCATCAAACTAGCTAATGGCAACTTAGTTGACACTTGCACCGTAATCCGTGTCCAAGCATCAGGCGAGTATTGTTTGTGGTGAACGAGTTGTTCATATTCCTCTCAACGGTGAAACTTTATTGGTCCGAGGTGACCGTAGTGGAACTCGTTTGAACATCATATCTTGTCTCAAGACTCTGAAATACGTTGAGAAGGGATGTCATGCATTTCTAGCACATGTGGCTAAGAAGAAGTCGGGAGAGAAGCGACTTGAGGATGTTCCTATCGTGTGTGATTTTCCCGAAGTATTTCCCGAAGATTTACCTGGGCTTCCACCGGTTCGACAAGTGGAATTCCAAATCGACTTAGTGCCAGGAGCTACACCCGTGGCACATGCACCTTATCGACTAGCGCCGAAAGAGATGCAAGAACTGTCTAATAAACTGCAAGAGTTGTTGGATAAAGGGTTTATTCGACCAAGTTCCTCACCCTGGGGAGCACCAGTTTTGTTCATAAAGAAGAAGGATGGATCATTCAGGATGTGTATTGATTATCACGAACTCAACAAGCTAACAGTGAAGAACCGATACCCATTACCCAGAATCGATGACTTATTCGATCATCTACAAGGATCCAATTACTACTCTAAGATAGACTTAAGATCGGGTTGCCATCAATTCAGAGTTTGGGAAGAGGATATCCCCAAAATAGAGTTCAAAACTCGGTATGGCCATTATGAGTTTCGAGTAATTCCGTTTGGTTTGACAAACGCACCTGCTGTATTCATGGACCTCATGAACCGGGTGTGTAAACCACATCTGGACAAGTTTTTTTATAGTTTTCATCGACGACATCTTGATCTACTCCAAGAGTGAAGAAGAACACAAGCAGCATCTGACGATCATTCTAAAACTACTCAAGGAAGAGAAATTTGACGCGAAATTCTCTAAGTGTGAATTTTGGATTCGAACTGTACAATTCCTTGGACATGTAATTGGCATCAAAGGGTTACACGCAGATCCCGCAAAAATCAAAGCTATTGAGAACTGGCCAGCACCCGCTAAATCTACAGAGATTCGCCAATTTCTAGGATTGGTTGGATACTATAGGAGATTCATCGAGGGATTCTCCAAGATAGCTAAACAATTACCCAAGTTAACCCGCAAGGACAAGAAGTATGAATGGGGAAAGGAAGAAGAAGAAGCATTCCAAACCCTGAAGCAGAGACTTGTAGTGCACCGATTCTAGCTTTACCAGATGGGGCTGGAGATTTTGTAGTATATTGCGATGCATCACACCAAGGACTAGGAGTAGTTTTGATGCAACGAGGGAAAGTCATGGCGTATGCTTCCCGACAGCTTAAGACTCATGAGGAGAACTATACCACGCATGATTTAGAGTTAGGATCTGTGGTTTTTGCACTTAAGATTTGGAGGCACTACCTTTATGGAACAAAGTGTACTGTCTTTACCGATCACAAGAGCCTTCAACACATTTTGGATCAGAAGGAGTTGAATATGAGGCAACGACGATGGCTTGAGTTATTGAGTGACTATGATTATGAGATCCGATACCACCCGGGAAAAGCGAATGTTGTGGCTGACGCCTTGTGTAACACCCCCAACTCGGAATATGGCAGCGGAACGGAGCTTGGGGTGCTACGTAAGGGGTAAGATAGTCACATCCATAGAAAACGATCTCATAACAAGACGTTTTAGCAAAAACATATTATTCGAATACAAAACTAAACATTTAGAGTTTAAAAGACTCTCAAACATAAGTTGCAGCGGAAATAAAACATAGTTTGCATGTAACACCCCCAAATTTCGTGATACGCAGCGAAATTCAAATTGGGTGTTACTCGACGGCACAACAGTTATAATAATAGAAAACGATCTCTAATTGAGTGGTTTTAAAAGATTTATCATTCGAATATCAGTGTTTACAAAAATAGGTCCCAGTAGTTTTACAGTTTGTTAAATAAGCTTCGAATGATAACTAGATTTTAGCCTTCTATCAGTATCCGTTCCTCTCTGTGCCATCCTCGTTCATTATGGACCTGAGATAATTCTGATCCCAGTTGAGCAATTGATCTTATTAGTTATCTTAGATATAAATCTAAAACAACAAGTATAGAAACTGTCTTGAAACAATATTAAACACTATACGGAATCTAATGTTTAATCTTAAGAAAAACAATTAATAGAACAGTAGAATTCTCAACAAACACTTTAATATATTAGATATACGAATACTCAAAAGTATTAGGGTTTTACAACCTTGAAGTGAATCGACTCTAACAATGATATGTACTAAAATCTAACCCTAGAACCTCCTTTTATAGACTAAGGAGTCCTTTACAATATAAGTATAAGTCTAACTAAATAGGATATATACAAAATCCTTTCCATACTTATCTAACCGACTATACATCATTATCACATAAGCTGTAGAAACTAACTCTAGCAGTAGTATTGTTGAACTCAAATAAGTACATTTTATTACTATCATTTATCCTAATTATTTGACTTGTTTTATTATATTATGTATGAGGATTGATACTTAATCGTTTACTTTTATAATTCTCAGGTAAAAACAAGCATTTGGTGAAACTTAGCGATTTTGGACTAATTATGGAGCAAAACATGCAAGAAGTTAAGAGTCTACTGAAATGCACAAGATCAAGACTATTCTGCTCCAGATGCGCCGCATCTCACTTATTACATATGGCGCATCACTATCCAGATTTCACCAGATACGATCCAAGATACAAGAGGACATGCGCCGCATCTATTTATGGAGTTACGTCGCATCTTCTGGCGGTGTACGAATATTCCTGAATATATTAATCTTGGACCCCACGCGAAGTTAAGTCAATGCGCCGCATCTACTTACTAGATGCGCCGCATCTTACCCTCAGACAGAAACTATAAATACCCCAAAGACCAGACGAATTAAGAGTTCCGAGTTCCGAAGTTCGACAGAAGACCGAAGTACAGAAACCCTAGGACAAATTCAGACGAATAGGCAGCACAAGACACACCCAAACAAAGATACAAGAGCTGTAAGAAGGTGCTGCATGTGTTTAATTCATTAAGTAGTTTTGTTTTATTGTGTTAGTAAACTTTAATTCATCAAGATTGGTGGCTTGTGTAATGTGACAACGGAAAGATTGCACTCCCTTAAAACTGCTTTCTCATTAATTAAAGTTTATATGTTGATGTCTTTGGTGACTTTTATTAGTGCATTGATAACCTCTGTGTCTAGCTGAGCGTTGATCGGGTCGCCATGCCTCTGCCCTCGCCTATTTATTAGATCGCCTATGCATTCTATCGTCTGTAGAAAAGTAGGAAGAAAGATAAATAGGATAGTCATAATTAATCAGTAAGGGTTTTCTCGTCGATAAGATTAGAACCAACGAGAAAGGAATTAATCTCGGTGCGTTGCATCGAACTATACACTTCATATAAAACTAGCAATAAAACAAGTGACAAACTACTTATCTATCAGGACAGATCTTCTTATTGTCTCAAGTATTTATCTGTGTACGTGTGTGCTATTCGCTGATTCGTGCCTGTTGGTTTAGTTTATTATTTAATTGCAACCAAATCGTGCCAGTCTCTTAGGCTGAACCCCCTTGCGTTAGAATAGGTTGTATAGCTAACTTAATTTATTAAAATACTGATTAGAATAACTAGATAATACGTTCCACTCTTAGTGATCGACACTCTACTTACCAATATATTCATACTGACCGGGTACACTGCTCGTTAAGTGTGTGTGTTATTGATAAGTCGGCTAAATATAAATTTAAAACTTGAGTAGGCATTAATACTGCTAAACCGCAACGACACATCGCACCGCACCAAGTTTTTGGCGCCGTTGCCGGGGAGTGAATTGTTATTATCTGTTAATTTGATTAGTATTTTAATTAGGTTTTTAATTTTTTTTATCTAACCGCTAATTCTGTGTTGTGTATTAGATTAATTTGCATTCATTGTATTATTTTGCATATTTTCTGTTTTGTGTGTTATTTGTTTTATTTGTGTTTATTTTCGTTTGTGTTTTTATTTGTTTTTATTTTTCGTATTTTTTGTATTCTGCTATCGTTGTACTGAGCTAAATCGAACGATACGGCGCATCTGATCTCTCAGATAGGCGTATTGCGTATAATTTTTATAAAATACAACGCGTTTAATTAATTCGATACGACGCATCTTTTCCCCAAGATACGGCGTATCTGTTTTTGATAAAAAAAATTTCTAAACGTTAACGCCATACGACACATCTGCTTTAGCAGATACGACGTATCTATTATTTTAATTAAAAACAGTTTTTGAATTATTAAACAGATACGACGCATCGATATCTGTCGATACGGCGTATCTTCTGAATAAAAAATCTTATATTTTGAAACGTAACGAAAATACGGCGCATTAACTTTTGTTAATACGACGCATTTAATTTTAAATAAATATCGATTTTTGATTATTAAAATTGATACGGCGCATTCTAATTTCTAAGCGGCGTATTTATTTTCTGAATAAAAGTCTGATTTAATTTTAACGATTATAAGATACGGCGTATCCAACTTTTTGGATACGGCGCATCGTCTGCAGATATCAATAACTTCAATTTTTCGTATTCCATTTTCGTTGTTAATTTTCTAGTATATTACTTTCTCGAGCATACCCTACTGATATTTTTGTGTTGATTTCAGGAAGTGCATGACCAGGAGTTCTACGAAGAACTTGATTCAACCTTTCGAAGATCCTGAACGAGTCTTTCATTCGCTTAAAAGGCTTTTCAACACAAAAAGCTTTGATACTTCAAGTTCATTCGAGCTTGATTATTTTTCTGAAGAGAAAGAGGAAGAAGAAACAGAAACAATGGGCGAAAACACAACTATGGAGGAATACATGAACAAAACCCGTGTTGATTACACTTCAGGAGTTGCTAGACCAAAGTTTGATGATTAGTCAAAGTTTGAATTGAAGGGTCAGTTTCTCAAGGAGCTAAGAGAAAATGCTTTCAGTGGATCGGAACATGAGGATGCTAATGAGCATGTTGAAAAGGTCCTCGAGATTGCGGATTTGTTTACTTCAGAAGGAGTGACTGACGATCAAATCATGCTAAGAATCTTTCCACTCTCACTAAAAGGAGCTGCTAACAAGTGGCTAAGGAATGAACCTGCTAGTTCAATAACTACATGGGAAGATTTGAAGAGCAAATTCCTGAAGAGATATTGTCCACCTGCTAGGACTGCTAAAAAGATGGAGGCTATCAACAGTTTCAAGCAAGAACCTGATGAAACTCTTTATCAAGCTTGGGAAAGATTTAAAGATTTACTGGTAAAATGTCCTCAACACTATATAACCCCTATGCAGGAGATAATATTGTTTTATCAAGGATTGGATGTGCCTAATAGACAAATCTTGGATGCTAAGGGAGCTGTGCCTCAAATGAGCGCAACCAATGCTAGGAAAGCAATCCAAGAAGCTGCTGATCATTCTCAAAAATGGCACGATGGAACCTCTACTAGATCTAAAAGCAGCAGTAATTTTGACGGGATTGCGGCTATTCAAGCTCAATTGGATAAAATTAGTAGAGAGATGAAGAATGTAAAACCCGAAATTTTAAAACACGTAAAAAGACCAAAATACCCCTGGAAGTATAAAAGTACAAATAATCAATTAAAGAGTACCAAATAAAATATCCGAATTCAGATAAATGTCAAATATGATCAGATTTATTTTAAGAACTTTATAAAGTTATATTTTTGTATTTATGAAATATATTTTCAGCCACATAATTAATATAAATTCCGAATAATTACATAATTAACTAGAAAGTGTAAAATAAATCGAAATTAGGCCCTAATGATTTAGGAAAAATGGTACAATAATTTTCTTAAGTCCAATCCATTATGTAAAGCCCAGGAAAAATGATAAAAATCTGATATATATCCTATATACGTTTTTCAAACCCTAAACACTTCACAAAATTCAGCTGACAATACAAAAACTCCAAACAATTCGAGATCTGGTTCTTAGGGCTTTAGGCTATTTTTCTTGGACAAGATTGAAGCTAAGGAAGGTGGGAAAAATTGTGGTTGAGGTCCAGAGTTGCTGGTTCGATTGTGGTGATTATTTGGTCGATTAAGGTTTAAATCGACAAGGGTTTTTGGTTTTAATTGTTCTTGCGTTCGATTCCTCTTAAGGGTATTTTTCCTACACTCTTTTCGTCTATTACAATCATACTAAACATTTAAAAATGGATCATGCATCAAATATAAGTCGTACGAATTAATTTAGCATGTAAACCCTTATATCGTATAAAAAGGAAAAACGAGACCATGTGAATTTTTGTGAACTCGATCTGAATTTTCTGGATGTCCTTATATGATGTACGACCTATGTAAAATCTGGGATCTATAATTCGAAGCTTGTGTAATTGTTTTGTTTTTATTTTTATTTTGGTTCGATCGCATAAAAAGAAAAAGGAAAGAAATAAAATCGTGAGAGCTAGGGTTTGGATCTAGGGCTTGTTTTGTTTATTAAAGATTATTAAATGATGTATTATGATGAGCTAATGAATGGGTATTGAATTGATCTAGGGTTGTTATTGTTTTTATAAAACCGATCGGATAAGTAAATAAGTGAAGGGGTTGTTTTGTAATTATTGAAACTAATGGGTTATTCTTGTAAACAGTAAGATAAGGCTACAAATCGTATAAAAATAATGAGGAGGGTATTTTATTTAATTTTGATATATTAAAGGGATATTCGAATTGAATTAGTAAAGTTAAAGGTATGTTTTGTAAATTCTAAAACTTGAGGGTTTAAATCGTAATTTATTAAACTACGATAGTTATATGGTAAAATATGTAAGTTAAGGGACTAATCTCGTTAAAATATAAAATTGTGATATTTACATTTAAAACCTTATACTTTATTTATATTTCCAATTTAATCCCTAGCCTATATTTAATTATAGAAATAAACCCTAAAAATATATGTTTCATTTATTTAAAGTACTTAAACATATAATTAAGTGAAATCTGATAAAATGAGAAATTCTGCTAACTAAATGAGAAACCTTCTAAATATGGAAACTTACTAAATTCGGAAACCTGCTAAAAATAGAAAGTTACCTTAAATGGAAAGACAAGATAAAATGAATGATTAAGGATCTATTATAATACTCTTCTACTCCTTAGGTGTGAAGAAGGAGAGGTCCTGAGCGGTCAGTATTTCTTGTTTCTGGTTTCTTGTGTGATTTGCAATAAGGTACAGATACTCTGCCCTTTTTCAGTAAGGGTGTCCGATCCCATTGATATGATTTTGATTCTGATTCGTTTAAGATTTCCCAAAGCCATTGCTATGATCCCTTTTATTATGAACCTTTCTGATTACACTCTGATTTGGACCTTTGGTATTTCATCTGATATATCTGTTATGAACCATCTGTTATGGACCATCTGATTTGACCTTTGTTATATGACACTCTGATTATGATATGATATCTGACTCTTAGTTTGATACCCGAGCCATTTCACTAGGCATGGGGGTTCCATGTCCGTGTCATTGATGCACCAATGGCATGACTCTAGGGCGGTAGAGTGATGTTCTGCCACGTCCCCATTTTGATTATGATATGCGCATTATATTTGTTATGGCCAGTATTTGTTTGGGGGGGGCGCATGGATGCATCCTAGATCTGTTCTGTTTAGTGGATTTAACTATATTTGATTTGTTTATGTTTGGTGATTGGTACTGTGTGCTATACATGCCCTTCACATATATCTGGGAGCTGATCACTCCATTTGATACATGAGGACACCCCTCATATTATCTGGTTACTTAAGAGGTATCCCCTCTAGATTATGATGGTTACTATCTGATATGTTCTGGGCTCGTGGTGGATGACTATCCTATTATTCTTTTATATATATGTCTCTTTGTTTATACTTCATGATACTTTCTCTGTGCACCATATTTCAGTTCTATTTTATTATCATTGCTTTGTATATGTATCTGTTCACTGAGCTTTTTAAGCTCAGCCGCATTTCTTTTCCTGCGGCAGGTATCTAAGCTAGGAGCTGGGTTTTAACTTTGGGATGAGAGCAACTTGTGTGAAGTTTAGACCTTAGACATTCTAGTTATACCATTTTGGATTTTGTTTATGTTATGCCATTGTTTAGGCATTTGGATTTGTGTACTTCAGTTTATTTCTGTTTTCGATATAAGTTATGTTGACTTATTGTTCCTTTTATCATTAATGCTATGGACTTATGATGTTTTGGATTGAATGCTTGTAATCTGATGTGAAGCCATTGTTGTGATATCTTTACCCTTGTCGGGTTGGGGTGTTACAATTTATGGTATCAGAGACAGGTTATCCGAAACCCTTAGAGCTTAGGCTCGTGACCTGTGAGGATTGGGTAGAAATTAGGTTTCCTTTCGCGCACTCTTTTCCTGTTTTGCCCTGTCATATATTCTTGATATGCTCTGTCATATTCTATCTGAGTTGCTAACCATTTTGTGATCGTTCAGATGGTGAACACGCGCTTTACTCAGTACACTGATGGGAATGATGGCCCTGATTTTGAGGCCATGATAGCTGCTGCGATGGCTGCTGCTCTCCCACGGTTGGTGACCCAAGTCACCAACAACATCAGAAATGGGGCAAGTTCTTCTGGTGGTGGTGGTGGCAATGCTCCACCCACTGCTCCACCCGCTGCTCCACCGGTCGGTATTCATGTATTGATTGAGAGGTTTAATAAGCTCAAGCCTCTCTCGTTCAAGTCCGCTGCCACTCCCCATAAGGCAGAGGACTGGATCACCCATGTCGAGAAATTGTTCAGGGTTCTCGGATGTGCTGACGAGTTTAAAACTCGTTTGGCTACATTCAAGCTGGAGGGTGACGCTCTTAATTGGTGGACTGCTCTTGTTCAGGCAAAGGGAGATAATTATGCTGAGACCTGTTCTTGGGCAGATTTCATTGAGGTGTTCTATAGGCAGTATATTCCATTATCGGAACAGCAGAGGTATGAGAGGGAGTATGGGTCGATTCGTCAGGGGGATCGTGAGTCATCGGGTGAGTTTATGCAGAGGTTCTTACGTTTGGCCAGTTTTGTGGGGCCAGAGGTTGCTGGGGATGCTCATCGTCAGGCACGTCATTTTAAGTGGGCATTAAAGACATGGGTATTAGATCGTATAGTGAATTTTGAGCACGAGGATGTGGCTGCTGTTGCGGATGCGGCCCGCAACGTTGAGTTGTTACATACAGACGGGGGTTCTAATAAGCGGGACAGGGACGGTAACCGTGTGGATTTCCGGGGACATGGTCGACAAGACCAGAAGCAGGAATTTCGGGGTCGTCAGGACCATGGGACTGATCAGAGGGGTCACCAGGACCGAGGGTATAATCATAAGCGCCAGGACTACAGGAACCAGGATCGGCGGGATTCTGGTAGGTTTGGTAGTGATCGGCGGGGGCAGAGTGGGGGCAACCAGCGTAGGAGTTCGCAGCAGATTCAGTCGTCGGGTTCGTCTAGTCAGAAGGGGTCTGGTGAGATTCTACCTCCTCCTCCTACATGTACTTCCTGTGGGAAGACTCATCCGGGTCCTTGTTATAGAGCTTCTGGTGGTTGTTTTTCGTGTGGCTCTACTCATCATAGGATCAAGGACTGTCCCAAGAGGAACCCTATCGTGCCAGTCAACTCGACTAGGCCAGCTCCCACCATGGGTCGAGTTTATGCTACTACTCGGGATCAGGCGGCCAACACATCAGGTACCATTACTGGCATACTTTATATTGGAGATCGTACGGCTTTCGTATTGTTTGACACCGGTGCTACTCATTCTATTATATCTGTAAATTTTGCTAAGAAACTTAATTTGAAACCAACACCATTAATAAATCGTATATCCATCGCAACCCGAATGAAAACCCAAGTGATTATTGATCATGAATATGTGAACTGCCCTCTACGTTTCGATGATTGTGTTCGTCCGGCAAATCTGCTTCCCATTGATATGATCGATTTTGATGCGATTCTGGGCATGGATTGGTTGGCTGCTCACAAGGCTACCATCGATTGTTATGCCCGTAAGGTAATCTTTGGCAATATTCATCATCCTGACTTTGTTTATCAAGGTTCCCAGCCTCTGAAATCTGTTAAAATCATCTCTGCCATGAAAGCACGAACTCTGATATCTCATGGTTGCCAAGGCTATTTGGCTTCTGTTAAAGATTCATCTGTAGAAAGTCCTGATGTTGCTAGCGTTCCCATTGTTCGGGATTTTGCTGATGTTTTTCCTGATGAACTTCCTGGTCTTCCTCCGGCTAGAGAAGTTGAATTTTCTATTGATCTGATTCCCGGTGCCGAACCTATCTCTAAGGCTCCGTACCGAATGGCGCCTGTTGAGCTAAAGGAATTAAAGGAGCAGTTGGAAGAACTATTGGAGAATGGTTTTATTCGGCCTAGTGTTTCACCTTGGGGTGCTCCGGTTCTATTTGTAAAGAAGAAGGATGGGACTATGCGTTTGTGCATTGATTATCATGAATTAAATCGTATTACCATTCGTAACCGTTATCTACTTCCTCGCATTGATGACTTGTTTGATCAGCTGCAAGGAGCCAAGGTGTTCTCTAAAATCGACTTGCGATCTGGTTATCACCAATTGCGAGTTAAAGAGCAGGATGTCTCTAAGACTGCTTTCCGTACCCGCTATGGACACTATGAGTTTCTGGTTATGCCTTTTGGCCTAACAAATGCTCCTGCTGTGTTTATGGATTTGATGAACCGGGTCTTTCATGAATTTCTTGATAAGTTCTTCATTGTTTTCATTGATGATATTCTGGTGTATTCTAAATCGTCTGAGGAGCACGAACAGCATTTGCGTATTGTTCTGGGTATTCTGAGGCAGCAGAAATTATTCTCGAAATTTTCCAAGTGTGAGTTCTGGCTGAACCAAGTCGCTTTCCTTGGTCATATTGTGTCTGCAGAGGGTATCACCATGGATCCCGCTAAGGTTGAGGCTATCACCAAGTGGCCGAGACCTACCACGGTGACTGAAATTCGGAGTTTTCTGGGATTAGCTGGTTACTACAGGCGTTTTGTTGAAGGGTTTTCTAAGTTAGCTTTGCCTTTGACTCAGTTGATGCGGAAGGGTGAAAAGTTTGTATGGACTGATGAGCTTGAACAGAGTTTTGAAGAGTTAAAAAGGCGATTGGTGTCTGCACCTATTCTGACCTTACCGTCTGGTTCTGGAGGTTTCCAGATCTATAGTGATGCGTCTAAGAAGGGTTTAGGCTGTGTGCTTATGCAACACGACAAAGTGATTGCCTTTGCCTCTCGGCAATTGAAACCCTATGAAGAAAATTATCCAACTCATGATCTGGAATTAGCAGCGGTTGTTTTTGCATTAAAAATCTGGAGATATTACTTGTATGGTGAATCGTGTGATATCTTCACCGATCACAAGAGTCTCAAATACATCTTTACTCAGAAGGAGCTTAATATGAGACAGAGGAGATGGTTAGAACTTCTGAAAGATTACGACACGAACATCCAGTATCATCCAGGCAAGGCTAATGTGGTTGCTGATGCACTTAGTCGTAAATCTGGAATGATTGCTAGTTTGGAGATTGATCCGCATGTTCTTAAGGATTTGGAGCGGTTGGATGTCGAGTTGTGTGTTCGGCGTGATGTTGGTTACTGGGCTAGTTTGAAAATTGAGTCGAATCTGATGTTACGTATTAAAGAGGCTCAGAAAGATGATGGTGAACTCTGGGCTATTGTTCAAAATATTGAAGAGGGTAAGCAAACCGAGTTTAGAGTTGATGATAACGGAGTTGTCTGGTATGAGGATCGTTTATGCGTGCCTAATGATTCTGAATTGCATGAGGCTGTGTTGACTGAGGCTCACAGTTCTCCTTTCTCTATACATCCTGGTTCTACCAAGATGTATCGAGACTTAAGCAGCATTTCTAGTGGAACGGTATGAAGCAAGATGTGGCGTTATTTGTTGCTAGATGTATGACCTGCCAGCAAGTTAAGATTGAGCACCAGCGAGCTAGTGGTCTGTTACAACCTTTGGAGATTCCTACATGGAAGTGGGATGAGATCTCCATGGATTTCGTTTCTGGTTTGCCTTTGACTCATAAAAGGCATGATGCGATTTGGGTGGTCGTTGATCGACTAACTAAATCTGCTCATTTCTTACCCATCCGTATGACCTATAGTATCAGTAAGTTGGCGGAGATCTTTCAGCAGGAGATTGTCAGATTGCATGGTATGCCTTCATCTATTATTTCTGATCATGATCCTCGTTTCACTTCACGTTTCTGGAAGGGACTTCATAAGTCTTGGGGCGCTCGCCTTTAGTTTAGTACTGCATTTCATCCCCAGACAGATGGTCAGTCGGAGAGGACCATTCAGACATTGGGGGATATGTTACGGTCGTGTGCTTTGGAATGGATCGGTAGTTGGGACGAGTATTTATGTTTGGTGGAGTTTGCGTATAATAACAGTTGGCATGCTAGTATTCAGATGGCTCCTTTCGAGATGTTATATGGGCGCAAGTGTAGAGCGCCGGTTTGTTGGAATGAAGTAGGGGAGCGTATTATTGAGGGCCCGGAGTTGGTTCAGGACACCAACGAAAAGGTAGCTGTTGCTAGGGAAAAGTTAAAGGAGGCTTGTGCTCGTCAGAAGAGCTATGCTGACAAGCACCGTCGTGACCTGGAGTTTAATGTTGGTGACCGAGTATTTCTGAAAGTA
Organism: Artemisia tridentata subsp. tridentata; assembly: GCA_021014915.2. NCBI lineage: Eukaryota > Viridiplantae > Streptophyta > Magnoliopsida > Asterales > Asteraceae > Artemisia > Artemisia tridentata. The sequence goes on along the minus strand of CP139508.1, from coordinate 252,322,833 downwards.
TCTCCTTTCCGTGGGGTTAAGCGTTTTGGAATTAAGGGCAAGTTGAGTCCTCGATTTATTGGCCCCTTTGAAATTCTGGAGCGTATTGGGGAGGTTTCTTATCGTCTGGCTTTACCTCCTCAGCTTTCTCATGTGCATAATGTTTTCCATGTATCCCTTCTGAGGGGATACAATTATCATCCTTTGCATGTGGTGTCTTATCCTTTTGATCGGATTCAGCCCGATATGTCTCTTCCGGAGGAGCCGGAAGCTATTCTTGATCGCCAGGAGCGAGTTATGAGACGTAAAGTCATTTCGTTCGTTAAGATTCTTTGGAGAAACCACCCAGAGCGCGAGGCTACCTGGGAAAACGAGGAGTCGATACGAGCTAGTTATCCGCACTTCTTATTTTGATCCAGTATGTTCTTGTTTATTTTCCGTTCCGTTTCATCTCTGATTCTTTGCAAATTTCGGGGACGAAATTTTTCTGTTAGAGGGGAAGAGTTGTAAAACCCGAAATTTTAAAACACGTAAAAAGACCAAAATACCCCTGGAAGTATAAAAGTACAAATAATCAATTAAAGAGTACCAAATAAAATATCCGAATTCAGATAAATGTCAAATATGATCAGATTTATTTTAAGAACTTTATAAAGTTATATTTTTGTATTTATGAAATATATTTTCAGCCACATAATTAATATAAATTCCGAATAATTACATAATTAACTAGAAAATGTAAAATAAATCGAAATTAGGCCCTAATGATTTAGGAAAAATGGTATAATAATTTTCTTAAGTCCAATCCATTATGTAAAGCCTAGGAAAAATGATAAAAATCTGATATATATCCTATATACGTTTTTCAAACCCTAAACACTTCACAAAATTCAGCCGACAATACAAAAACTCCAAACAATTCGAGATCTGGTTCTTAGGGCTTTAGGCTATTTTTCTTGGACAAGATTGAAGCTAAGGAAGGTGGGAAAAATCATGGTTGAGGTCCAGAGTTGCTGGTTCGATCATGGTGATTATTTGGTCGATTAAGGTTTAAATCGACAAGGGTTTTTGGTTTTAATTGTTCTTGCGTTCGATTCCTCTTAAGGGTATTTTTCCTACACTCTTTTCGTCTATTATAATCATACTAAACATTTAAAAATGGTTCATGCATCAAATATAAGTCGTACGAATTAATTTAGCATGTAAACCCTTATATCGTATAAAAAGGAAAAACGAGACCATGTGAATTTTTGTGAACTCGATCTGAATTTTCTGGATGTCCTAATATGATGTACGACCTATGTAAAATCTGGGATCTATAATTCGAAGCTTGTGTAATTGTTTTGTTTTTTTTTTATTTTGGTTCGATCGCATAAAAAGAAAAAGGAAAGAAATAAAATCGTGAGAGCTAGGGTTTGGATCTAGGGCTTGTTTTGTTTATTAAAGATTATTAAATGATGTATTATGATGAGCTAATGAATGGGTATTGAATTGATCTAGGGTTGTTATTGTTTTTATAAAACCGATCGGATAAGTAAATAAGTGAAGGGGTTGTTTTGTAATTATTGAAACTTATGGGTTGTTCTTGTAAACAGTAAAATAAGGCTACAAATCATATAAAAATAATGAGGAGGGTATTTTATGTAATTTTGATATATTAAAGGGATATTCGAATTGAATTAGTAAAGTTAAAGGTATGTTTTGTAAATTCTAAAACTTGAGGGTTTAAATCGTAATTTATTAAACTACGAGAGTTATATGGTAAAATATGTAAGTTAAGGGACTAATCTCGTTAAAATATAAAATTGTGATATTTACATTTAAAACCTTATACTTTATTTATATTTCCAATTTAATCCCTAACCTATATTTAATTATAGAAATAAACCCTAAAAATATATGTTTCATTTATTTAAAGTACTTAAACATATAATTAAGTGAAATCTGATAAAATGAGAAATTCTGCTAACTAAATGAGAAACCTTCTAAATATGGAAACTTACTAAATTCGGAAACCTGCTAAAAATAGAAAGTTACCTTAAATGGAAAGACAAGATAAAATGAATGATTAAGGATCTATTATAATACTCTTCTACTCCATAGGTTTGAAGAAGGAGAGGTCCTGAGCTGTCAGTATTTCTTGTTTCTGGTTTCTTGTATGATTTGCAATAAGGTACAGATACTCTGCCCTTTTTTAGTAAGGGTGTCCTATCCCATTGATATGATTCTGATTCTGATTCGTTTAAGATTTCCCAAAGCCATTGCTATGATCCCTTTTATTATGAACCTTTCTGATTACACTCTGATTTGGACCTTTGGTATTTCATCTGATATATCTGTTATGAACCATCTGTTATGGACCATCTGATTTGACCTTTGTTATATGACACTCTGATTATGATATGATATCTGACTCTTAGTTTGATACCCGAGCCATTTCACTAGGCATGGGGGTTCCATGTCCGTGTCATTGATGCACCAATGGCATGACTCTAGGGCGGTAGAGTGATGTTCCGCCACGTCCCCATTTTGATTATGATATGTGCATTATATTTGTTATGGCCAGTATTTGTTTGGGGGGGGCGCATGGATGCATCCTAGATCTGTTCTGTTTAGTGGATTTAACTATATATGATTTGTTTATGTCTGGTGATTGGTACTGTGTGCTATACATGCCCTTCACATATATCTGGGAGCTGATCACTCCATTTGATACATGAGGACACCCTTCATATTATCTGGTTACTTAAGAGGTATCCCCTCTAGATTATGATGGTTACTATCTGATATGTTCTGGGTTCGTGGTGGATGACTATCCTATTATTCTTTTATATATCTGTCTCTTTGTTTATACTTCATGATACTTTCTCTGTGCACCATATTTTAGTTCTATTTTATTATCGTTGCTTTGTATATGTATCTGTTCACTGAGCTTTTTAAGCTCAGCCGCATTTCTTTTCCTGCTGCAGGTATCTAAGCTAGGAGCTGGGTTTTAGCTTTGGGATGAGAGCAACTTGTGTGAAGTTTAGACCTTAGACATTCTAGTTATACCATTTTGGATTCTGTTTCTGTTATGCCATTGTTTAGGCATTTGGATTTGTGTACTTCAGTTTATTTCTGTTTTGGATATAAGTTATGTTGACTTATTGTTCCTTTTATCATTAATGCTATGGACTTATGATGTTTTGGATTGAATGCTTGTAATCTGATGTGAAGCCATTGTTGTGATATCTTTACCCTTGTCGGGTTGGGGTGTTACAAAGAAGCGTGATGAAAGAGTGTATGCTGCCCAAGTTGGATGTGAAAAGTGCGAAGGACCTCACTACACTAAGGATTGCCCGAATAAGAATGAAAGTGAGACGTTTGAAGAAGCATATTACACCCAATTTGGACAACCATTCCGACCTTCAGGAAGATTTAGGGAAGCTACCCCGGGATTCTATCAAAAGAACAACTTCAATCCCGCTTATCAAGAAAGGAGGCAGACTTTAGATGACACTCTAAAGCAAATTATGGCCGATGCTGCTAAAAGACATGAAGAGAATACTGCTATGATCAAAGAAATCGGAGCTTCAACGGACACTACTACAAGAAATCAAGGAGCTTCGATCAAAGCATTGGAACAACAAATTGGTCAAATGAGCAAAGTTCTTCAAGAAAGGGGATATGGAAGTTTACCTAGCTCAACCGAAACCAACCCAAGAGATCATGTCAAGGCCATAAGCACCACTGAGGAAGTCACTCCTTACTTACCTAGAAGATCGATGAATGGTAATGATGGTGCAAGACCCGAATTTTTCTTTAATTCTTCAATCAGTTTAAGGAGACTACTCAAAGAAAAGACAAAGATTGAAGAAGAGATCAAGGCTACAATGAAAGAAGAGAGCTCTGCAACCGACTTAAATGCCTTGCCTCATAAAGAAAAAGACCCAGGAAGTTTTACTTTGCCTTGTTCAATTAATGATATATCTTTCAATAATGTGTTAGCTGACTTAGGAGCTAGTGTTAGTGTTATGCCTCTTAATACATTCACTACCCTAGGACTAGGAAAATTAGCACCAACTAAGTTACTTATTGAATTGGCTGATAAAACGGTAAAACGACCTGAAGGGATTGCTAATAATGTGCTAGTTAAGATTGAGAAGTTTATTTTCCCTGTAGACTTTGTTATATTAGATATGCCCGAGGATGTTAAGATTCCTTTAATCCTTGGAAGACCTTTCTTGTCTACTGCCCATGCTAAGATTGATGTATTTAAAAGAAAAATCTCGTTAAGGGTAGGGAATAATAAACTAGTCTATAAGTGCCAAGATCCTGTTAAAAGCATAATTAGAGGTGTCTATGTGCTAGGATTAAGAGAGCGTATGGACCTCGATCTTGAAGCTAGGCTTATGGGGGAAACATTGATTCAAAACAACTCAACTAATCCTAATCATGAGAACTTTGAGGAATTTATTGACCTTAATGTACCTACCGAACTTAGACGCGATGTTGTTAATGATTCTGATGATGAGTGGTATGATTGCGTAGTAATTAACAAACGTAGGAGAATAGTTGAGAAAACGAATTTGAATAATGATGTGTTTATTGAACTACCATCCCACCTTGCTTATTTATGCCTATATGATAATAAGAATTTCCCGTCTATCATTTTGTCACCTCTGCCCGAAAGGGACAGAACTTTGTTTATACAGATATTGAAGAAGAACGGCGTGGAAATTAAGGACGAGCAAGGAGTGTTCAATATTACTGAATTGGCAATGAGGGAGCGCGATGTTTCCGACTCCTTCAATGATCGATATTGATGAGCTGAACGTGAGTCTAACTTGAAGACTCTGGAATAAAGACAAGTGCTGACCGGGAGACAACCCGGAGAAATTTTTATTATTCTGTTTTGTGTCGAGTCAGTCAGGCCGCAGAGGATACGGCGCATCTCAATCCTGAGATGCGACGCATCTCCTGCAATGGTCATATCTTTATTTTTCTGCATTTTTTATTTTCGACTTTAAAAATTTTTATCAGTTTATTTTAATGCGGCGCATCCCTGGTTAAGGATGCGGCGCATCTTCTATTCTGATCCGTATTTATTCCAGGCTCGATACGGCGTATCTTCTTCCATAAGATACGGCGCATCGACTGACCTGATGATTTTCATTTTTAATTTTTATGTTTTATTTTAACTAACTACTAATGTATTATAAAAGTTTGAACCTCTCTTAATTTAGGTGTGTTTTAAAGCCTTGGTGGTATTATAGATTCCTGCATTTCCTGTGGATACATTGATTATGAAGCTTAAACGTTCTAATCCACAAGAAAGATGATTTTTGCTCTTATACAAATGGAGGATCATACCGAGCAAATCTCAGGGGAGTTTTTCTGTTCTAATTCTTTTATTTTCCAGTTTTTAACCTTTGATACAAACAACGAGGACGTTGTTTAACTTAAGTTGGGGGATTGGAGAATTAGAACACTTAACACTTACTTGTCCTAAACTTTTCAAAATATGCTTAAAATGTGCTTAATATATCAAAATTTAAATTTTTTTTAGCATGTTTTTCTTTAAAGTCTAAGTTGCATAGCTGAACACATGACGTTATTTTCAAAAATTGTGATTTTTCAAAACTCACAAATCTATGAGTGTGCCGGTGACTTGTAAACTTTAGAACTTGGCTTGTATACTATTCGAGACCACCATAATAAGTATTATTTATATAATTGGAATGACTTGTCTAAATTGGTAAAATTTATAGGATTACACCCAAATAGCCTTATATGTTATGTGTTATTAGCTAACTACACTGGTTAGTTAACCCCCGTATAAACCCTTTTGTTACTCTCATTTTTAGAGTAAGATACCCCTAGAAAAACACTCAGAGTCATTCCTTTCGTTTCTTACACCTTTGTTAAAATGTTTCGTTACACCCTTACACCTTAGCCTACCCTGTAGATTAAAATCCGTGGTTGGTTAATTGCTTTAGGCAAAGTGTGTTTCCTTACATTACCTGTGTTCGCGTGCGTAATTCATTATCTATGGTTAGGTCGGGAAATTGCACAATGCAATTGGAGTGAAAGTAAATATTGTATATCTTTGAGTTTATTTTTCGTGTGTTTACTACTTTCACTATTACCGTTATTTCTGAAGTCATGAAAAGTATGGAAAAATTATCCAGAATTATCATTATAGTGATGTGGTGAAATGTTACACATCTATGTTTATGTTAGTAGTTTGAAAAAAAAAAATCGAAAAAATAGAAAAGAAAAAGAAAAAAGAAGAGTTGGATGTTTGTTTTAACCAACTTATGTAAAGTTTTGTATTAAGTGGTCGATATCACCACTGATGGTCGTATATTATATCTATGGATTGAATGGGAGTTGGCAGTTATGGGAACGCCAACTAAGGTTTATTCTTTGATTAAGATCTTGTTGAGTATAATTCGTGTCTACCTAAAGCGTTTGTTTCAAGTGTTAAAGCGTGAGTTATTCTATGATATGAGTCTTATTCATGGGATGGTTGGGATAGTGATTAACCACACTTAGGATTTTAATTTATTTGTTTTGTTTATTTTTTATTTTACACCAATTTGTATACCAAATATTATCCATACCCTATATTATTCTTGATCCAAACCTTTGATTTATTGAGATTAGGGATTTGAGCAATCTTAAGTATCGTAGTCGTGGATTCAACTATGTATTTATAATTTTGTCGCCCTTTTTGATATAATATTATTGGTAAAGATTACTTGGTCCTATCTTTAGCCTATTCGAGTTAAGGATTTGAGCAATTGCAAGTATCGTGTTCGTGGATTCGATCATGTATTTGTGATTTTGTCGCCTTTTCTGGAATTTGAGATCGATAGAGATTAAGGAGAATAATTAACCCTTTAAGCCTAAAAACCCTTTTTACCGCTTTAGACTTGTTATTCCTTGGCTTTAGTGGGGGAGATGTGTATACTTGCCAAGCTTATGATAGAATATTCGTCACGACTGGACAGTTAAACGATTAGATTTGCTTTTATCAAATTATTTTATTTTACTTCTAATTCGTTAAGTGTTTGGTTGTGTGATTATGGCAAAAATGAATACATGCTTAAATATAAAAATAAATCATAATATCTTTTAGGATACATTTTCATAAGATTAATTCTAAGGTTTACTTGGGGACAAGTAAAGTTCAAGTGGGGGGATATTTGATGAACTCAAATAAGTACATTTTATAACTATCATTTATCCTAATTATTTGACTTGTTTTATTATATTATGTATGAGGATTGATACTTAATCGTTTACTTTTGTAATTCTCCGGTAAAAACTAGCATTTGGTGAAACTTAGCGATTTTGGACTAATTATGGAGCAAAACATGCAAGAAGTTAAGAGTCTACTGAAATGCACAAGATCAAGACTATTCTGCTCCAGATGCGCTGCATCTCACTTATTACATACGGCGCATCACTATCCAGATTTCACCAGATACGATCCAAGATACAAGAGGACATGCGCCGCATCTATTTATGGAGTTACGCCGCATCTTCTGGCGGTGTACGAATATTCCTGAATATATTAATCTGGGACCCCATGCGAAGTTAAGTCAATGCGCCGCATCTACTTACTAGATGCGCCGCATCTTACCCTCAGACAGAAACTATAAGTACCCCAAAGACCAGACGAATTAAGAGTTCCGAGTTCCGAAGTTCGACAGAAGACCGAAGTACAGAAACCCTAGGACGAATTCAGACGAATAGGCAGCACAAGACACACCCAAACAAAGATACAAGAGCTGTAAGAAGGTGCTGCATGTGTTTAATTCATTAAGTAGTTTTGTTTTATTGTGTTAGTAAACTTTAATTCATCAAGATTGGTGGCTTGTGTAATGTGACAACGGAAAGATTGCACTCCCTTAAAACTGCTTTCTCATTAATTAAAGTTTATATGTTGATGTCTTTGGTGAATTTTATTAGTGCATTGATAACCTCTGTGTCTAGCTGAGCGTTGATCGGGTCGCCATGCCTCTGCCCTCGCCTATTTATTAGATCGCCTATGCATTCTATCGTCTGTAGAAAAGTAGGAAGAAAGATAAATAGGATAGTCATAAGTAATCATTAAGGGTTTACTCGCCGATAAGATTAGAACCAACGAGAAAGGACTTAATCTCGGTGCGTTGCATCGAACTATACACTTCATATAAAACTAGCAATAAAACAAGTGACAAACTACTTATCTATCAGGACAGATCTTCTTATTGTCTCAAGTATTTATCTGTGTACGTGTGTGCTATTCGCTGATTCGTGCCTATTGGTTTAGTTTATTATTTAATTGCAACCAAATTGTGCTAGTCTCTTAGGCTGAACCCCCTTGCGTTAGAATAGGTTGTATAGCTAACTTAATTTATTAAAATACTGATTAGAATAACTAGATAATACGTTCCACTCTTAGTGATCGACACTCTACTTACCATTATATTCATACTGACCGGGTACACTACTCATTAAGTGTGTGTGTTATTGATAAGTCGGCTAAATATAAATTTAAAACTTGAGTAGGCATTAATACTGCTAAACCGCAATGACACATCGCACCGCATCAAGTATCCATAAGCCTAGCAGTAGTATCTAGTTGGTGTATTTCCTTGATCTTCTTATCAACTCCAGCAGTAGTATGAAATACACTAACAGTAGTATCATTGTAACCAGCAGTAGTAAAACACTTAGTTAATTTTCCATTTAGCACCATAAGCAGTTGTATCTATTCTTAGCAGCAGCATCTCAAAACCCAACAATCCTCCCCTAAACTTGATATTTTCTTCCAAAATCATCAAGTTTCTTTTAAGCTTTAACCTTCACCAGGAGGATGCTTTCAAACATTCACTTTGTCCTTTTCTTGTAATCTGCCCCATATAGTTGTCTTTGCATTTTTCTGAGAAGATCAACAACCATTTGACTCCAATGATCAATGTGAAGTTTAATAGTTCCATTTACCATCATATCAAGTGTAGTCTTAGACAGAGGATAATCCTTCTCTACCAGCATGTAAAGTTGAACTCCTCCCCTCATTACTATATTGTGAACTCCACATGATTCATACAATCTCCAAAGAGTCATTTTAGTACTTTTGGCCTGCTCATTCCAAACTCTGTCTTCAGGATAAACTTCAAATATAATCTTTAAATCTCCCCAGAGTACATTATCCAACTCATATTGTGGCCTTGAATCTCCATATTTGTTCTTGATTAATTTCCACAAAGTCTCTAAATCTTCTCTATTAAAGTTTCTGAGCATTTGAGAAAATGTCAAAAACCTTTGAGATTTTCAACCAGTTCTGAATATCTCCCACCAAGGAGTTTTTCCATCATAACCAGCTTTCCATCCAATGATAGGAGCTTTAGATTGCAACGTAACAGTATCCACAAATGTATCATCATCATTGTATACAACTCTAGTCATTTGTTGTAGATCATCATCATTGTCCTTTTTGAACTGTTCTGATTGCTCTATTTAATCTTTTTCCTCATTCTCATCCTCTGACTCAGAACTCTTCTCAACTGCCTTTGACTTATTAGATTTCCTATTTTTCCTTCCAACACTTTTCAAAACTCTTCCAGTTCTCTTGACTCCAATACTAGAGCTCTCTTTCATTTCCTCCTTCACTTTTTCTTCTACCTTCTTTTCTACATTTTATTTTTCTACCACTTTCTTAGCCTTCTTAAATTGATCTTTTGACCCCATAGGCACAAAACTATCACTTTCTCTTTTAGCCCTTTCAAACATCTTTTGAAGTGTTTCGTCAGAGTACCAAGATAGATGTTTAAGTGTGTATCCCTTCATATTTTTCAAGTACCTTTCTTGAAATTTTCTTATCTGTTTGATAGTTGGTGGTTTGAGCAATTTCTTTTTTCTTCTTTCAGCAAGATACCATTTCTTTCTTTCTGCTCTGAACTTCTTCAACCAATTAGTTCTTTCTTCTATACTTTGTGTATCTTCCTGTTTCACCAACTTGGAAAACTCAACATCTGCATTACACCTAATCCTCTCCTCATCCCAAGCATCAAGAAAAGCCTTTGTCTTTGCTTCATCCTCAGCATGCTTTCTTTGTTGTTCAAGAACTTTTTGATTTTCAGATTCAAATTCAGCAGCTAACTTCCTTGCAGCTTCTTCATTGAAAGCAACCTGTTTCTCCTTAGGCCAGAACTCAAAAGGTATTTCAGTTTCAGGTTCAGGTTCTTCAATTAAAATTGCTTTACCCTTACCTTTGTACTGTGGTTCTTGTAAAACAACTTTTCCCTTGCCTTTAGGAGAAGAAGGCTCTCTAATTGTTACTCCTTTAACAGGTGCTTTTGGTGCTTTTAATAGTTGTGGTTGTGGTTTAGATGGTGGTGTTGTTTTTAATTGGATTATGGCTTCAGCTAAGATCATATCATCATCCAATGTCTAAGCAGTAGGATCTTTCTCTGGTTCAGCAGCAGAATCTTTTTCACCAGCAGTAGAAAGATTATCACCAGCAGTAGAATCATCCTTAGTTAATTTTCCATTATCACCAGCAGTAGATTCAACTTGAACTTGAGCAGCAGCATCACCCAAGCTTTTAATGGATTCCACCAACACTTCAGAAGCTTTCACAAGCTGTTCAGTATCCAAAGTTTTTTATTTATCCACTAGCTGCTCCTTTTTCCCTTTCTCCAAAACCACTTCATTACCATCTTTGTCTTTAACCACAAACTCACCATAATTTTCACCACTATCCATCTCCATATCCATTCCATCACCAACATTCTCTACAACAGCACTTTCAACATGAGTAGCCTCAGCCTCCCCTGAATCCTTGGTCTCATTCCTCCCTTGTTTGGAAGCATCCTCCCCCAAACTAACATCCTCAGAGGAACTGATCCTTTGTGCTCTGCCCACTTTCTTCAATCTTCTGAATGACTTGGTTCTTGACCTCTTCTGACCTTCCAAGTGCTTAACCCTCAACTTCAAACTTTTAACTGCATGTTAGAGATCAAGAACCTGGAACTCCAATTTGGTACATTTGTCCATCAATTTCTGAATTAGTTCCATGCTATCCTCACCACTTCGGCCTGTGTTACCTGGCCCGAGAGGTGGACCGCTGGAATTGTCATTGTGTACATGTTGGTCCATCAATTCCTCAGTTTCATGTCTATCCTAATCATTTCGGGATGTCTTACCTTCCCTGAGAGGTGAATCATGGGATGTAAGTATCAAACCTAGTTTGATCATCTAAGCCTCCCATATTAGCCATTTGGCTGGGGTTTCCATCACCTGTACCAGGTTCATGAGAACCAGATACATTAGATGTTGCCTTGGTTGGGGTCTTATTTATGTTACCACTGACCTGCTCTGCTTCTAAGCAAGCAGCAGTAGTGGTAGCCTCTTCCAACATGTCACTCCCCACACCTGTGATAGCCTCATCTGGTACAACCATCCTAACACTAGCCTGAGGTAGCTCAATGTTCTCATTGTGTGAATCCCTAGGGTTTTGGGTCTTTTGAGGTTGTGAAGATGATGTGTCCAAAGTGGGCGTGTGTTGGGTAGCAGTTGTGATGTCTGCTCCTTTACCCTGATTTTGAGCCAATGACAAAATATATGGAAATAATGGTGTCACTGTCCCAGAAAAACCTTTGCCATCCTTTTTCATGTAGGAAAATAATTTCTTTTGAAGTACAGGGCAATCAAATTCTCTTTTATGAACCCTTGGATTTGAAAGTTGTTGGTTCAGAATAAGTTGAAAAAATCTTGGATAAATGTAATAATTTCCCTTTACATTCCTTTTCAAACCATCCATTATCATATTTGAAAAATTAAAAGGTTGTCCTTTAGACAGACAAATCATAGCAGATGCTTGAGTTGTACTGAATTCATTCCAACCTGAAGTTTTAGGACTTAAGCAATGTAGGATGGTATTAATTAAAAATTTCCATTGAGGACAGAGAAGACCTTTATAAAATTTTAAACCTTCAACTTTCTTCTCATACCCCATGTTTTCAAGTTCTTCAAAACTGAGAGAATTTTCAAGACATGTTATTTCCTCATCATCTGCAAAGTGAAGAGCTTCTCTCACAGATGATTCAGAAACAACTATCTTGTGGCCATCTACCTCAGCCTTTAACTGTTCTTCCCCATTTGTAGTTATGGTCGTAACAGTAGACTAAAACTGAGCAATGTGGGAAACAAATATAGTAGGTTTTGCTGTTAATGCATACCAAATGTGAGTAGCATTAAGAAAATCAATTACCTCAGCAAATCCATCAACTTCTTTAGGCTTTTGAAGAAAAGCGACTTGATTGTGACTATCAGAAAAGACTCTTGTCGACATTTTGAATTAGGGTTTTGATTTTGGGGGTTTTTTAAATCAAATGTTAAAAATTATGTTAGGGTTTGAATGAGAGTGATTTTTGGGCGCACAAAGCCAATTATGAGATCGAATTAGGTTTTTAAGCCGTTTGGATCGAATTAGGTTTTATTTGGCCCCAAATTTACATAACCGACCCTACACTTTCAAAACGAGCAGTAGAATCCCAGCACTTGCAAAACGAGCTGTAGTATCCTAGCAGTAGAAAGTTTTGCCTAGCAGCAGAAACTTTGTAACTAGCAGTAGAATATCTGCTGAACTCTCCAAACACCTTTTTCTCTGCAAACAAGCACTCCCATTTGACTTTTCCTGCAAAAGATTAGTCCAAAACCACAAAAACACAAGAAAGAATATGCCACAATAATCACAATTCATAGTTATACTCAGCAGTTGTATAAGCAACAAGCAACAAAACTAAATATAACTAGCTACAGTAGAACTAGCAACAGTAGAAACAACTTATTGACTAATAACAGTACAAATCCTTACAAAACATTATAAAAACACAAAGAGATAAGAATTTTCAAAGATTTATCATTCCAATACTAGCAATTAAGAATTGAAATCTACCCACATCAAAACCTTTTGTGAGCAAATCTGCAACATTATTGTCAGTATGGATTTTAACAATTTGAATTAATTTCTTCTCAAAACAATCTCTTATAAAGTGATGTCTTATCTCAATATGTTTTGTTTTAGAATGAAAAACAGGATTTTTAATAATACACATTGTATTGTTACTATCAATATAAATTTTGGTGTGCATAAAATTATACCCATAGTCAAGTAATTGATTCTGAATCCAAAGCACTTGACCACAGCAAATTGAAGTAGCTACATACTCAGCTTCAGTTATAGAATTTGCCACCACAGTCTGTTTCTTGCATTTCCATGAAATCAACCTATGTCTAAGAAATTGACGTCCTCCAGTTGTTGATTTCCTATCTAAACATGCTCCAGCATAATCACTATCTGAGTATGCCACCAGATCAAAGGGTGAATCTTTTGTATACCAAAGGTCCAACCTAGGTTGACTCCTTAAGTACTTAAAAATTCTCTTTACAGCATTCAAGTGTGACACTTTAGGGGAAACTTGAAATCTGGCACAGGCACACACAGCAAACATAATATCTGGCCTGGAAGCTGTTAGATACATCAATGAACCAATCATTGATCTGTATAAATGCACATCAACCTCTTCACCTTCTTCATCTTTGACCAGAGGCTTGTTGGACTCCATGGTTGTCTTTGCAGACTTTACATCAGAAAAACCAAACTTCTTCAAGATATCAATCACATACTTTTCTTGACTGATAAATATGCCATCATCCTTTTGTTTGACTTGAAGCTCTAAAAAGAATGTGAGTTCACCCATAGAACTCATTTGAAACATGTTATGCATTAGCTTCTCAAAATCATCACATAATACCTTGTTGGTTGATCCAAAAAAGATATCATCAACATACACTTGAAGCAATAAGATATCCTTTTGGTCTCTTTTGATAAACAAAGTCTTGTCAATTCTTCCTCTACTAAAGCCATTGTTTAACAAGTACTTTGATAAGGTGTCATACCAAGCTCTAGGAGCTTGATGCAAACCATACAATGCTTTCTTCACCTTGTAAAATCTATCAGGATAATCAGGATTTTCAAAACCAGGTGGTTGTGAGACATAAACTTCCTCATCAATTGTCCCATATAAGAAAGCACTCTTCACATCCATTTGATACACTGTGAAGTTCTTATATGAAGCATAAGCCAAAAATAATATGATAGCTTCTATCCTTGCAACAGGTGCAAACACTTCATCATAATCAATACCTTCTTCTTGAGTGTATCCTTGAGCCACTAATCTTGCTTTGTTCCTGATCACAATGCCTCTTTTATCCCTTTTGCATCTAAAGACCCATTTTGTACCAATTGCCTTTTTCCCATTAGGCAAATCAACCAAGGTCCAAACTTCTTGAAGCTTAAACTGCAACAACTCTTCTTGCATAGCCTCCACCCAACTTTCATCTTGTAGTTCTTTATAAGCATTCTTGGGTTCCACTTGTGATAGAAAGCAAGCAAACATGCAATTCTGTAGGTCTTTGTGGCTATTTCTTTGATGAAGAGATTGAGCAAATAAACCTTGATTAAGCAAATCACTCAATCCTTTTGATTTACTTCTTGTTTGAACAGCAGATTGAACATCTCCTATGATCTGCTCTTTTGGATGATTTTTGTGAACTCTGGTGGTTGGAATAGGACTGACAGGTATTGAATTCTCCATATTGTTTAAGTCAGCCTCTGCACCAAAACCATCCAAAGCTTCATCATCAGTATCTTCATAGATATTAATCAAACCAGGCATATCCTCAGGATAGTCATCATCAGCAAAAGATCTTCCATCTTTGTCAGCAGTAGAAACTTTTGGTGCAGCAGAAGAAACAAAAGGCTTTGCAGTAGTAACTTTTGGCTTAGCAGTAGGATCAAAGTTACTACTGCTAGTCTTATTCTGCACTTCATCAACAAGTTGTGGTCCTTCATTAACCACTGTACCAGCTTCAGAAGATTTATCCCCACCTTCTGTATCTCCTTTTGGTACTTCATGAACAACATCATCTTCTTGTGAACTCTTTTTCTCTTTCTCTTTTGCTTTGAAAGTTGGATCAAGCTTTCATTTCTCAATCAAAACAAACTCCTTTGCAGATTCATTCACCTTAGCTTGTGTACCTGCATTAGAATCAGCTTTTGTACCTTCAAACTCATTAGTTGTACCTACAATCACTGGCTCATAATTCAAGCTTTTGGTTAGTGAATCAATATCAAACAGCCAGTCAGGTCCAGTTCCTGCAACATTAGGTGTGACTTCATTAAACCTAACATGCAAGTTTTCTTCCACATGCCTAGTTCTTTTATTAAATACCCTAAAAGTTTTACTATTGGTATAGTATCCAATAAAGAATCCTTCATCAGCCTTCTCATCAAACTTGCCTAGGTGATCAATGGTAATCAAGATAGTAACATGACACCCAAATGGTTTTAAGAAATCTATCATAGATTTCCTACCATGTAACAGTTCATAAGAGGTCTTGTTATGAGGCTTAACTACTTTACTCCTATTTTGCACAAAACAAGCAGTATTAACTGCTTCAGCCCAAAAAGTAGTAGGTAATTTTGATTCAGACAACATAGTCCTTGCAGCCTCAATAAGTATCCTATTCCTCCTCTCAGCAACACCATTTTGTTGAGGAGTTCTAGCTACACTAAACTATCTTAAAATACCTTTTTCCACACAAAGCTGGTTTATAACATTATTCTTAAACTCAGTTCCATTGTCACATCTTATCACCTTAACTTTGTGATTAAATAGGTTTTCTATTCTTGTTATAAAAGCCTTAAGAATGCTAGAAGTCTCATCCTTAGTTGCTAAAAAGAAAACCCAAGTGAATCTACTATAGTCATCTGTGACAACTAGGGAGTACATCTTCTTGTTCAAACTTTTCACATATGTTGGCCTAAACAAATCCATATGCAACATATATAAAGGCTCAGAAATAGTGTTAACAACTTTGGACTTACAAGAAGCTTTGTGTTGTTTTCCCATCTGATAAGCAACACAGGTTTTAGAATTTTCAAAAACTTTTGAAGGTAAACCTCTTACAAGGTTTCCCTTAACCAATTTATTAATAGTTTTGAAATTTAAATAGCCAAGTCTTCTATGCCAAAGTTTGGATTCATCATTTGTGGCCTTTGCAAATAGGCAAGTTAAAGCTCTTTTGGGAACTATGTTCTTTATGTCAACACTGTATATGTTGTCTGTTCTAGGGACTCTAAGTAGCACAAATTTATCATCAGGCAACTTAAAATCAGGAGATAAGACAAGACATTCAATATCTGTAAAAAGAACAAAGTTCTTTTTGTCACACATTTGTGAGACACTAAAGAGGTTGAACTTAAGCCCTTTTACAATGTATACTTTTTCAAAATCCAATTTTCCTGTTCTTATAGTACCTTTCCCAATGAATTTACCTCCTTTAGGATCATTTCCAAAGGCAACATATCCACCATCAATAGCTTCAAAATCTTCAAGATTGGACATATCTCTTGTCATATTTCCAGAGCATCTACGATCAAATATGCGATTGTCCTTTAATTCCTCTTGTAGATTGCCCTAAACATAAAGTAAGAGAATTAGTTTCTCTTGGGGACCCAAGCCATTACTGACTTGGATCTACCTTGTGCATCAACATAGTCAAATCTCTTTAAATCCATTGATGCACTGCTGTGTCTGAGAACATGATCTAAAACCATTATTTTTGGTTTCCAGACCCAGCAAGCTGAGGCCTTTACAACATAAAAATGGTTGCCCAAAACAGTGTCTGTTATCACTTTTGGCTCAGTAGTAGAAACTGCTTTTGCCTTAGCAGTAGAAACATCTGTATTATTTTGAAAAGTCCTTTGTGGTGGAGCAGTAGTAATTGATCTAGTTACACCAGATTTCATCAATACTGCCCTTGGAACCATGTTTTTGTTAGCATGAGGGTGAGTCTTTTTAGAAAAGTTTTTGTGGTTCACCCTTCAGTTTTGGTTCTAAACTGTTTTTTGGTAGTAATAACAATCTTCCTGTAAATGCTCAAAACTACCACATTGATAACAAGCCTTTTTAACTAACTGAAAATCACTACCTAACTTATGAGAAATTAGGTTGTTCCAGTTTCTTTGATTTCCTCTAGGCCAGTTATACCTTCTTTTAGGTTGTTCTCTAGGTTCCTCATTATATTCAACCATTTTTCTAGAGATCCTTTTACCTAACACAGGTTTTATAAACTCAACTTGTTTAGCCTTTGATTCAACTGTTGTAGGAAATTCTTCCTTTTTAACCTTTGGTGTTGACACAACCTGTTCCTCATCACTATCTGACATCCAATCTTCAATAATTGGAGTATCAGAAACCATCTTTTCTACCTTAGGTGTTTCTTTATTAGCCTCACTAGATTCACCTACAGGTTTGCTATCAAGTTCAGTTATAAAAGACAATTCTTTCTTAGGAGGTGCAAAGGCGCTTTTAACTAGAGGAGCTACATCATTATATCATATGCCACTCCCTTTCTTCATTAACTGACTCTCAATAGTCTTATGCACAAGATCAGATGCAAATTGCTATTTCTCAACTCTAACTACATGTTTTTGTTTGTCAGTTAAAGCGGCATCCTTTTCCTGTTCAGCCTCTTCTAGCCTTTTATTAAGTATATTTATCTTACTCTTTTTAAGAAAAAGCTCTTGTTCTAGAATATTAATCCTATCAACATATTCTAGATCATTCTGTTTGAGAAAGTCAAGATTTTCTTCAACAGATTTCAGACCATATTTATAACCTAAGTTATCTAGTTTTAACTTTTCAACTTCTGTTCTTAAACTTTCATTCCTAGACTTAAGCTCTTCAATAGTATCTAAG
Source organism: Artemisia tridentata subsp. tridentata (assembly GCA_021014915.2). Classification (NCBI taxonomy): domain Eukaryota; kingdom Viridiplantae; phylum Streptophyta; class Magnoliopsida; order Asterales; family Asteraceae; genus Artemisia; species Artemisia tridentata. The sequence continues at coordinate 252,305,050 of CP139508.1, read as the reverse complement.
CAAGATTTAAATGAACAACTAGACTCATTAGATACCTCTGATCAGAACCAGATGATGAATAAGCCATAAGAGCAAAGTTGTGTCCTTTGGGTTCTTCTTCAGCCATAAAAGCAAAGTTGGGTCCTTCCTTATCCTGATCACTCCAATCATAATTTCCTAGACCATCACAAGACACCAAAGCTGTAGTAGTATTGTTCTCTTCAGTAGCAGCCTTGATGTTTTATACTTTTATGAATTAAGCTACCACTAATTACCTACTAATTACCTACTAGATCTAGAGAGAGAAAGAGATGGAAGGGAGATGATTACACATACTTAGTATCAAACCTTCTTAATTCATCAACCAACACCTCTCCCTTGGATAGGAGGGGTATTTATAGTTTTTTACAAGAGGTTGGGCTACTAGCCCTACTTACTTAACATAATACATAATAAACCATAATAAATGATAAAACGACACAGCCCATGGGCCTTCTACACGGGCTGGGCCTAATAACAAACTTAAAGGCCTAAGCAACCTAATACAAATGATCAATACTTGAAATATTACAAAACGTGTTCCCAACAATCTCCCCCTAAGTATTGGTCATCAAGGTTGCTTGACGTCGTCTTTGCTTCTTTGGTTTTGACGTCTTCATAATCTTTGTTCTTTGTTCTTGAAAGTGATGTGATATGATATGGTGGTGGTCTGCCATATTCCAATGATCTTTTGATACTGGTGTCTTCGTGTCCTCTCCATCATGTTCATATGACTTGTGACTTACGTTCTTCAATCTTGTTCTCACTTCTTCAATTTTTAACATATGAAAGGTTGTAGTGCTCGAACTTAGACTTTTCTTAAACATATTCTGAACTTTTGATGATTTTGAGTATTGGTGAGAACTAATCTTCAGGACATGAACAGGATGGAGTCTTGGTGATGGTTGAACTCCAGGTCTCCAAGCTCCTCAGCAGCAGCAGCAACACGAACCAACCGGCACTTACAGGCTCAGACTTCGAGATCGTCAACAGCATAGTGTGAAGACTTTCTCTAATCCTTGCCCAGGCCGTTCTGAACCGGATACCCCCGAGAGGGCTTACACGGACACACCGAAGTGCACCCACGATTCAGTGAGTCGCTGGAGATCACCCCATGACTGTAGACCGTTTGGGACAAAACACGAAGCGTAACCCACAAGGAGTTACCGAAGTGACCTGCTGTCAGAGTTGTTTGATGTTGCTCTGGCAGGATTTCCATTCAATCATTGATAATCACATATGTGACTTTTCTCATGAATGTTCTCGGCAGATTGCTAAGATCTGCGAAGGACACTTTCTTAATTTTACATCTGCTGCCCATGATGTATAACACGAGTAATACTAAGTGTACCTAAGAGATCTTTTTATGAATCTCATGGCTCTAGACTCAATTAGTGCACATTTGTTTGGTCGTCGGAGGCGTGGAGCAGATTGCCTCTTTTCAATATCAACACTCTCGGAATGAGAGGTCGATAGATTATGAAGGGTTCTCCGTGTGAATGAAACAAATGTCTTTTGAGAGACACTTGAGTAGCTAAGAAGGTTTAGTGCAGTGCGTCACTGGGTCCATGACGACTTTGATCTTCAATACCGGTGATTCTTGATCAACCAGTAGATTATGTATTGAACCCGGTGTCTGCCCTAAGGTTGAACAAATGGAGGGCTATTTCTTTTCACCCTTTTCTTTGCTTTTCTTTTTAATTCTTCAACCCCTTCTTTCTCCGTTCATTCATTTTCTCCCTTTATAATCATACCTAGGACTTTCTAGTTCTAAACTATTGGTGTTGTCCTTGGGTAGATCCCTCCGGCTCTGACGGATCATAGGACTGTTATTTCCTAACATTAGTCACCTTATAACACCATGACTATCCTATTGATGCCAATACCAAACCTTTTGAAAATCTCTCAAAGTGTTTATGATTGTGAAACACGTTTTGTTAACACTTTGAGAGTTTTGCTATTTTCAGAAGAACTCCCCCTTAACATGTGCTCATATGTAAATCACTTTGAAATTTGCACATGTCGGGAAGAGTTGGCACTTTTTGAATTGATTGACTTTCAATGAACATGACCTTCGCGAGACACGCTTACATCACCAGTTGGACTGGCTTGAAATTATTACCCGTCCCGGTCATATTCAAAGATCGTCGCTCGAAATTGGTACATTCTACTCAGATATATCCTTCGCGAGACACGCTTACATCACCAGATGAACTGGCTTGAAATTATTACCCGTCCTGGATATACCTTTTCGACTACTGACTGTTATTATCGTCAATTCGAGGGTCAATTCTTGAGTCTTACACTCATGAGATTCCAGCAATGAGATACCATATTTTAATCACTTTTTCATTCTCCCCCTCAAAAATAGCATAATAATGTTGTTTTTGAAAACGTTTGATTAAAATATGCTCTTTTTGAGGTGTTTATGGAAGAATGTCAAGAACGTTTGTGTATTTTTGAACAAAGATTTTTCAAATACTCCCCCTTAACAAGGGAGTACTTGTCCTTATGAGCAGAATGTTTGAAAAAACTTTAGAAAAACATTCTGGTTTTAATTCTGCTCATAAGTAAGAAGCTTTTGCTCCTTTTTCAGGATTGAGGCACTGAAGCGTACCTTAGGGTCCTTTCTTTACAAGAGCGGGTTGTACACTGTTATGTGTGCACAAGCCGTTGTCATATAAAAGCAAATGATGAGATAATGACAAATTTGTGACAAGTAATACCATTGAGTTTACTCAGGACGTCGAAAATTGAGAATGTTTGGAATTCTGGCTCGTCCTCCTACTTAACTCTCTAGTCTTCTCATCTGCACTCAATTCGAGTCAATAACTTGACTGTAAATCCAGTTCATGCTGTATGTCTTTAGCAGCTTCTTCGTACGCTTCTTTTTGGCGAAGTTTCTGAATCAGCATCCCCCCAAACTGACAACCGTCTTTCGCAGATTCGTAATTTTGATGTTGTTACCATATCTTCTAACTTTTGAAGTTTTAAGTACACAGCGGAATTTGTAGATGACATCGTAAACCACACCAAGGAAATCTGACTAGTCACTCAGTAACGATTATACTCAATGCGGAAACTTCGATTAGGGGGGTAACATGCAAGAAATCAACAAGATCTTTTCTCATAAGTAGGCTACTTCACACATCACAACCTGCGAAAGTTGAAACGAGTACACCAAAATCACAAAACTGAACCACTGATCATCTCTGCGGACATCTCTCTGGTAGTAATTAAAATTGTTAGCTCGATCATGTGAGTCTGTTATGCATCCTCGATGTGCACATTTCTTCCCCCTAATTGTAGATACATGTTGGATAAGAGTGTTTGCGCAAAAAGCATCAAAGAGACCAAAGAAAATTCAAAGAACATCCACTATCTCTTCCCCCACGATGTCTTCGCGGAATCGGAAGCATACACACTATGGTTACGATGGAAACGGAGGCAGCGTAAACCCTGTATGTCCAATTAGTTGAAGATGTGTGAAGTACCATAAATAGCTTGTTGATAACTATGCCGTCATAACTGGATGGTGTGTGTTTCATGAAGTGGGGAACCTTCAGCTGTAGTCTCAGTATTGGAGGCAGTTTGTTCTACTGTTGATGGTGATTTTGTTGTATGTGCATTTGCAGCAACTTAAGTTGTTGTAGTAACAGATGTATCAGGTACTTAAATTTGGACAGGTTGTGCAGCGGAACTGGTGGATACATCTGGTGCACGACAATCAATAGAATCATCGAACAGTTGGAGCAAACAAGTCTTCCAAATCCTTTGCGATTATGAGATAGAGGTGCAGCTAAAGATTCAGGGAAGTTAAGACGGTTGGATTCGGGTCCTAAGCTGTTGTGCTCAGAAGCCATCACATTAAACTGTTGGAACTTTGTTAGAAATGTGGGAAGAATCTTCAACTGCTGGTTGAGGTGTTTTATCCATTGATGATGATGGTTCAGGTTGTGGTGCATCGTCAGCAACTACTGTAGAGGTAGATGCTGATGGATCAGGTGCTTGATTCGGGAGTTGTTGAGCAGCGGAACTTGTGGAAGCCTCTGACGCACTGTTAACCAAACTGTTATCAAACATAGGAGCAAACAGATCTTCCAGATCTTTCCTTTTGAAAGGTAATGTTTCAGCTGAAGATTCAGGGAAGTTCAAACGGTTGTGTACGGGTTCTAAGCGATCTTGCTCAGAAGCCATAACATTAAGCACGGGTCCGAAACTGAGTTGTTCCGAAGCCATTGTCATATCTGAAAAGAAAGAAGAGACAAACAGAGAACATGGATCCCCAAATGAAACTGGGTTCCAGATGTTAGAAGCATAAGGTTGTAGTGTCAATTATCTTCTTGACACCCGAGCACATGATTTCTATGGTATTCTTTCTAGCCTCAGAGATAGATGTTGTGGAATTCACATTCGTTTTGGTGCAACTGTCTAAAATCTTTCCAGTAGGAATCCACTAAGACCAATCGTTTTGAAGATTCTACCCGTGGGAACCCACCTAAGGTTAGATCTAGGAGATGTTTTCCTACTAGATGCCGTGGAATGAAATGAGGGAGCATCACTTAGTTGAGAAAACCTATGTCCTATATTGATCCACTTTTTATGTTTCTGATTCTTTTCTTTTGGTTCAACGGGTTTGTTTGGTTTGATTGTCTTAGTCGATTGTGCCTTTGCACGTGAATTCACTTCATGAGGATGTTTTGGCACACAGACATTGCAACTACTCTTAGATGCCAGCCAATTCCTATTCGTTTGTTGAGTGCTCCTAGGTATTGGTTTGCAACTATTAGCAGTGTTCTGTAAAACAGTGGAAGGCATCACACAAGGTTTTGAACCTAGAATTCCGTCCTTTTGAAGTAGTGCCTTTTTCCTAGCTTTTTCTAGATCATAGTTCTTGTACATGTCATTTATGCCATAAGACTCTTTACTTTTAATGCTCACTTTAGACACTGTTTTTGAACTAATCCTAGATGAGGCAGGTATACACACTTGTTGAGGTTTAGCAGAGACAGATGCATTTTTCTTAGGCCAAGATTGTGGAGTGACTGGTTTTGTCAAATCATTTTTCTTAACAACTTGGGAGACAAACCTAGATTTTGAATATTTTGGTCGTTCAGATTTAAATGCAGTTGGCTGTCTAACCACTGATTGTTTTCTGATAGGTTGTAGAGGCGGTTTCCCCAAGATTGATGGTTTTGCAAACTTAGTATCCACACTTTGGCCAGTCAATCTTCTTAATTTGTTTTGCAATGCAGCATGTGCAAACACCTTCGCTTGAATTTGAACTTTCAACAACTCATTTTCTTTAACTAATGTATCCATACGTTTACTTTCTTCATTCAAAGATCTACCATTGTTGCCCGAATTTAAAGATTCGTTTTGCAGTTTAAGTTCAAGTGAGATGCAATGTGCCTCTAGTTTTGAAAAATCTTTTTGAAACTGGGCAATGGTCCTTTTGAGACAAGCATTTTCAAACTCGAGAGTTTGATATGATGGTACATTAGTTTTGTTTTCATTTAATGGATCAGGCAAAGATTGTTTGTCAAGATGTTCGTCAACATTCTGATCAACCCCTCCTTCATTTCTGAATTCAGGTTGTTCAATAAGTTGATGATTATGAGCAGACATACTATTATTGACAATTGATTGTACCTTAGCCATTGGCTCTTCATCAAGTATGGGCTCTGTGTCATGTGTGTGTCTGACATCTGCACCATTAGCATCTGTATCATACATTGATCTGCTATTGTCATCCTTAGCCATTGGCTCTTCGTCAAATATAGGCTCTGTGTCATATTTGGGTTTGACATCTGCACAATCAGTATCTGTATCATTCATTGATCTGCTGCTGTCATCCTTAGCCGTTGGCTCTTTGTCAAATATAGCTTCTTTGTGGTATGCGTTGCCCATAGTATGAGGCCTTGGACATGCATTGGCCATGTGATCACTCCCCCCACAATCATAACAAGTGATTGAAGTGTTAGCAATGCCTTTTGGTTCCTTTCCACTTATCTGATTCCTTCTCTAATTTGTCCCCATGCTATTTCTATTAACCCCTGAAGAATTAATCCTCTGCCCTCCAGACTGAAACCTCTGAGACCCAAAACCTCCTGTGTTGTCTGAACCAACTCTACCCGAAGTCCTATTCTGTATCTCCACTCTACCATCATTAACAACTGCTTGATTCCTTGTGTTTGAAGATGAACGAAGACGGTTGTTTGATTTGTTGGTGAACTTTCCAAATGCTTTAGCAATCAACTCAGATGCTTCATTAAGGGATTTGAAAGCATCTTCTTCTTCAACGTTAGAGTACATGTTGGAATCTGTGCAGTTGTGTTGAACCATTTGATTGTCAGAGTATTGTGAAGGTGCTTCTATTTGGTTAGAAGGTTGTATTGAACTGCTGCTATCATCCTGCTTTTCAGATTCTATCCCACTGCTTTCTATAATACCCACATTAGCATCCCATGCTTTAATCGTATTAGCATGCTCTTCTTGAGATCCTTGAGAAACAGGGTTTGATGGTGAAAAATAAGAGAATGGTGATATCTGTTCACTAATTTGCGACCTTGATTTATGCATTTTCTCTCCCCCTTGATTGTTGCGATGAAGTCGGAAGAATCAAACTAAAATGCGTAAAGTTGATGTGTCACACACAAGGTCGAAAAACGGTTTTTGAAGTAACTTGAGAAACGAGAAAAGATTAATCTTGAAGTAGCTTGTAGATGTAGGATCTTTAAAGGTTAATAACGGTTGTTGTTGAAGATTAGTTGTTTTTTTTTTTTTTTTTTTTTTTTTTTTTTTGAATGGTGAAAAACTTTAAGAAACTCTGAGGATTTTACTCTAGAAACTCAGAGAATTTAATCGTTGAACCTCGGAGGATTTTACACTAGAAACTCGGAATATTCTTATGAAACGTGATAAAAGTGAAGAAAGTTGACAAAGTACGGATTAGAAGCCCAATCGATCAACACACCAAGTCTGATTAAAAATCAACTGAAAAATTCGTCCTGTGTAATCAAAATTCGGCCCAAGTGAACTAGCAGCCCATGAGTCCATTTAATCTTACCCTAATTTTCGGACTATAAAACACCACTTATTACTTCACAAACCCTAAACTTCACACACACAACAAAATGCAGCCAACAAATAAAAAATCTTCTTTCTTCTATCAATCTCAACGAAGTCACTGAGCCAACAAAAATAGCCAAGTGGTCCTTGTATTCTTTTGTTGTAATGTCCGAAATTACAATTACTTCACCCAACCTTCTATTATGACTGAATCTCCTATCTTTTTATGTTGTACGACGGTGAATGGAAAAACTAGACCACGACTCAGTCCCTTGAGAAGATGAATGGTAAGTTTGATTAATTTCGGTTTCCTTTTTGGCTTCACAGATCGAATCGAGGAAAGATATGAACAATCTTGTTCTTGTCTTTTCTCTTTATGTTTCGTATATCCAATGAAGTGTCAACTTCAAAAAATAGATCTATGATGACTCAAGTTCAAAAAAATGGAAGATCTTCAAGATCTTTGAATATTTCGGTTATGATTTGAACGAGTCAGAGATCGTATGATTTTCTTGATGTTTATAAATGATCGGTGATGATTTAAGGTTCACATCCGAAAATCTTTAAAAGATTGATACAAAATACTTGTGAATGAAGGCTGAGATCGTTTGATTTTCTTTTATTTTCTTTGTGTATTCACACCGAATCAAAGAAAAAAGGGATGAACCATCTTTGGTTTTGTTCTTTCTTTATGTGATTCGAATATTAGAAGAAGTGAAAGCTTCAAAGATAGATCAATGATGGTTATGCCGTTTGATTCGCAAAGATCTCCAAGATCTTGATATCCTTACGAGATATGAGTCAAAGCAAGACTGAGATCTTTTTGTAGTACTTGTTAGTTTGAAAAAAGTAGATCGATGATGGTTAGACTCTTGTTGCTCGTCTTTTGGACGTTTCTTTGTTTATACGAAGAGGAAACTGAGATCTAGATGATTTTCTTTTTCGTTTCTTATTGTTGTTGACCGAATGAAAAGAAAGGGTGAAATGTTGGTTTTGACTAGAGTGGTTCGACTAGATCAACTCTTGTTCGACTTTTCTGCTCGATCAACACTTGTTCGACTATTCTCGTTCGACTATCCTCGTTCGACTAACCTCGAAATGCGACTAAATTGTTCGATGAAACAAATTCGATCAATCACTTGTTCGATCACTGAGAAATTCGATCAATGAGAAGTTCGATCAATGAGAAGTTCGATCACTGAGAAATTCGATCACTGAGAAACTCGATTACTAAGAAGTTCGATCAATGAGAAGTTCGATCAATGAGAAGTTCGATCAATTAGAAGTTCAATCATTGAGAAGTTCGATCATTGAGAAACTCGATTACTGAGAAGTTCGATCAATGAGAAGTTCGATCATTGAGAAGTTCGATCATTGAGAAACTCGATTACTGAGAAGTTCGATCACTGAGAAACTCGATCATTAAGAAATTCGATCACTGAGAAGTTCGATTAAAATAACTAACTCGATCAAACTAGAAGTTCGATCAAACGAAGTTCAATGTGGCAAGTTCGATTACTTAATCTATCTCGATTAAGAAATCTAGTTCGATCAAATAAGAAGTTCGACTAAACTTAGAAAGTAGATCACATAAATTCGATTATTTCATCTAACTCGATGAAACAACCAGAAGTTCGATCACAGCACTATTTCGATGACAGAAATTCGATTTCAGCCAACTTGCTCGATTACAACACAACTAATTCGATCACAGAACCCACTTACTTGATTACAGAACAAGAACTTCGACTAAAGTTGTCTGATGAACAGAAGCAACTCGGATGAACGAAATTTTTTCAGATTTCTTAATTTTTTTTCCTAGATCTAACCTTCTAACAACCTAAATTACCCCTAGGCGAATGATACCACTTGATGTTTTAAACTTTTATGAATTAAGCTACCACTAATTACCTACTAATTACCTACTAGATCTAGAGAGAGAAAGCTAGAGAGAGAAAGAGATGGAAGGGAGATGATTACCCACACTTAGTATCAAACCTTCTTAATTCATCAACCAACACCTCTCCCTTGGATGGGAAGGGTATTTATAGTTTTTACAAGAGGTTGGGCTACTAGCCCTACTTACTTAACATAATACATAATAAACCATAATAAATGATAAAACGACACAGCCCATGGGCCTTCTACATGGGCTGGGCCTAATAACAAACTTAAAGGCCTAAGCAACCTAATACAAATGATCAATACTTGAAATATTACAAAACGTGTTCCCAACAAGCCTTCCTTGAACTTTCTTCATTCTTCTTAGGTGCTCTACATTCCCTTGCAAAGTGACCTTTTCTTCTACAGTTGTAGCACTCAATTTTGGACTTATCAAACCCCACATTGTTTTGGCCTTTAAACTTGAGCTCCCTTCCTGTCTTCTTCAAAAATCTTCTGGCCCTCATGGTTAACATAGCCATTTGCCACTTCAAATCAATTTCTTCAAGATTATCAGGATCAATATGTTCCAAATCCTGATTCATAACTGGAGTACTGGTAGTAAGTTCAGCCAAGTACGCACAAACAACATCATCACTAATGTTATCACTGTTTGTTGAACCAGCAGTAGAAACATTTGTGCTAGCAGTAGAAACTCCATAAGCAGCAGTAGAATGAGTTTCCTGAGTGTTGCCAGAACTTTTGTTGTTGGAGGACACAAAAGCTAGGTTTTGTCCACCAGAGGATGAGCTGGATGACCCTTTAACTTCAGATTCATACACTTTCAGGTTGTTGTACAAATCATCTAAACTCATTGTGTCAAAATCATCTTTGTTTCTCCAAACCACTGTGTGCATACTCCATTCAGATGGCAGACTTGTCAGAAACATAAGATTGATATCTTCTTGAGAAACAGTAACCTTCATAAGTGCTAATTGACTTATAAGCTTCTGAAGTCTGTCATATTTAGCATCAATATTTTCAGAACTTGAGGCAACAAAGGTTTCAAATTGATGCTTCAGAAGATTTTTCCTTGACTTCTTGGTAGCCGCATTCCCACCAAATCTTAGCTCAATTGCTGCAATTAAAGACTTAGCATCCTGAATATGACTAAAGCTCATCAGATACTCATTAGGTATGCCAATCATGAGAATACTATGAGTCTTGATCTCCAACCTTCTTTGAGCCTTGTCATCTACATATTTAATGGGTAAGAGTGTCCCATCAACAGCTTTTGCTGGTAAAGTATCACCATTCAGAATGACTTCCCACATGGAGTAGTCAAGCATCTTGATGTACTGTTGTATTCTCATCTTCCAGAGCTCATACTCCCCAGGCTTGAGCACGGGCACTTTTGATGCAGTCACTATGTGTGTTGATTCAGATTCCATGTCTTGAAGTGATGTTTAAACAGATCAGAGATAACACAGATTCTTCTTGATATCAGTTTCTAGATCACAAGCTCTGATACCACTTGTTGATCCCAGTTGAGCAATTGATCTTATTAGTTATCTTAGATATAAATCTAAAACAACAAGTATAGAAACTGTCTTGAAACAATATTAAACACTATGCGGAATCTAATGTTTAATCTTAAGAAGAACAATTAATAGAACAGTAGAATTCTCAACAAACACTTCAATATATTAGATATACGAATACTCAAAAGTATTAGGGTTTTACAACCTTGAAGTGAATCGACTCTAACAATGATACGTACTAAACTCTAACCCTAGAACCTCCTTTTATAGACTAAGGAGTCCTTTACAAGATAAGTATAAGTCTAACTAAATAGGATATATACAAAATCCTTTCCATATTTATCTAACCGACTATACATCATTATCACATAAGCAGTAGAAACTAACTCTAGCAGTAGTATCCATAAGCCTAGCAGTAGTATCTACTTGGTGTATTTCCTTGATCTTCTTATCAACTCCAGCAGTAGTATGAAATACACTAACAGTAGTATCATTGTAACCAGCAGTAGTATAACACTTAGTTAATTTTCCATTTAGCACCATAAGCAGTTGTATCTATTCTGAGCAGCAGCATCTCAAAACCCAATAGATAAACATGCTAAAAAGTGTCAACACAAAGGTTGGTGAGTTCATAGAGTTTATAAGTAAAACAGTTGATTTTAATAGTTTCAAGTTTGGGCGACAATTGTAATGATTACAAATATCGATAAAATAAATAGTGGGCTACGTTGTTTTACACCCAGAGTTTGTTTGTTTGCCCTAAACGGGTCAAAGATTGTGTGAATCCGTAGTGTTTGCATGCAAATCAGTTGAACACAAGTTTCAAGTTTAAGAGAATAATTGCAACGAATACAATTATGGGTAAATAATAGTTATTCCTCTAAGCTCATGACATGCAAACCTTAATAGTGGGACATCATAATAATGATGTAAGTAACAATGCCCTCGGGCAGGAGATTGCCAATAGATCTATTCACTATATTCGTGTTCACTCGCAAGTGATTAATGGCTCATTATATGAGGGACTTGATAACACCCACATTTTCGGAACGCAGCGGAATACAACATAGGGTGTTATCTATTAGTCATATAGTACAAGTCATAGGAAACATCAAAATAATTAAAGATGTTTTTAAACAAAGTTCACATTTGATAAAATCAGAGTTTAACGAAGTTAGGTCCCAAAAGTTTTGACCAGGACAAAAGTCCAAAAGATACATAATTTAAACACAACATAAGTTTTTGAGTTATTAAAAGTTTCATCAAGTGTGAAATAACACGTGTCCATCCATCCATGTCCTTGCACGTCCATCCAAGCATTAAACACTTACGAACCTGAGATAAAACATGCTAAAAAGTCACATAAAGTTGAGTGAATTCATAGAGTTTAATAAATAATAAGTTGAATACAAGCATTATTCATAATTTGACATGTAACGAGTACAAGTCGGGAAATAAGATATGATTATAGCATCGAGCTCAGGAAACCGCACCTTGACCTAGTTTGTTGCTGCCCTTCAGAGGAAAGGATTGCCAACTTACCTTAATTTCTCAATATTATGCTACCCGTTATATATGAGTGCGACTCATCCGGACAGGCTTGTCAAACCAAATATGCATATTCATAATACTAGCGTTTCCCACGGAATTAACGGTTCATGTAGTTAGGGACTTGAATGGCAAAGTTATTCAATGACTATAATCATGTAATCAGGTCAAGCATACCAAAAACTACTTGTATTCAGTTTGTAAAACTAGCATGTATCTCCCCAATGGGTTTATAAACAGTTTAAGAGTTAAAGTGGAGCTATGAACTCACCGAAATCCAAAGTGAACAATCAAGTGAAGAAATGAAGAAATAATCCGCAAGAACTCTACGAGCAACCTAGAATATATACGTGTGTCTTAGCTTTTATGAATAATGATACAATCATTATTATATGCTCTATAAATTACGATCTCAATTATGCTTGGTACACAAAGTTTAAATGAACATCAAGATTTAGTTTGGTATTTAAAAATGATTTACAAGTATAAATCTTAACTTTCTTACAAAATTTCATGTTTCTAGTTCATTTTTATTCCTAAGTCCAAAATAAATACTAAAGGTCCAATTTAAGTCTAGGGGTTCAATTTAGTTAAAGGGGTCAATTCTTAGTCAAAAGGTTCAGATTATGTCCAAAGGTCCAAAATATATTAGGTGGTTCAAAATAAAACATAAGGGTCCAAATTCATAAGTTATTAACCTTTTTATAACTTTTAATTACAAAGCTGGTGGACTTTTTATAACTTAACCACTTTCAAAAATTCATATCTCCCAAACCGTAAGTCAAAAAATTATGTTCTTTATGTCCCCGGAAAGGTATTCGACCATACTAACAATATTTGTGGGGCCCACTAATTTAGAAATTTCATAACTGAAGTGAAAATATTATTTTTCCTTTATTATCCAGTTCTAAAATCACTAACATCACAACAGTCCCGCAAACAATACAATATCTTGAGTTTTACAAGCCCGATTAATCTCATTCTTGTGGCCACGTTTAAGTTGAAAGGTTATCTACAACTTTTATGTTTTGAGAAACAAGTGGTCATGTACAAAAAAAATGACTTATATAGGTTTCAAATCTGTTACTCAGAATATGACATGTTTCACGAAAACATTTTTAGTTTAATCATCGGGTGTCGTCACGGGAATCACCACATATAGAAATGACCACAAGAAATAGATCTACAACTACATATTTTTATTTTAGGTTCATAGTCTACTAGTTCGTCCAGTTAATTACGTTTTTACCCCTAATCAGAATAGTGTTTTCAGAATAAATCCTTTTTAGTGTTTTCTAGTGATTTTTAGTATGTACCAAGCATATTCAAGCATCAAGAACTTATATAACATACAAAATACATAAAATAACATGAATCTCAGTAGTGAAATGAATAGAAGAAATGAGTGTTGGTTCCTTACAAAAGATGAAGAACAAGGATTACAACAAGAAAACCAAGAAACCAAGAACACCAAAACCCCAATCTTCACCAAGAGAAACCCTTGGTTCCAAACCACCAAGAACACTTTAAATACTCTTTGAAAACCATGAAATCACAGCCATGGACACATCTTGAAAACCTTTTTAAAACACCTTTGAAGAACACTTGAAAATCAAGACTTTTGAAGAAGAAAATGATCAACAATGACTAGCATCCATGGACCTCCATTCTTGCATAATAGTTTAGCTAAAAATCACAAACATCAAGGGTGTTTTTGCATGAATAAGCCACGACATTGAGAGAGAATGAGCAGAAATTTGGAGATTTGCATGTATAAAAATGATGGTGGGTGACTTTTGAGAAGTTATTTAACTTATGGAAGGGTGATAAGAACACTTGTCGACAATTTGGACGTGCGTGGTACTGAGTAGGCGTTAGAAATAAGGAGGGGTAAAGGTGAGTGCAGATTTTTAGTGTTTAAATTAGTATTGAGTGTATTATGTAGTGTAGGTTGCTCCCGATAATTAAACGTAGGGTTTTTAAGACACGTAACGCAATATCGGGTAGTGTAAAAATATAAAAACTTCCAAAAATATTATAATTTGTTTTCATAAAATATTTTAGTAATTTAGATTAGTGATGAGTCTATCGGAGGATTTAAATGTAGTTAGAACATAAAAACGAAGGTTTAGAACGCGTAAGACGTAAAAGGTGCAAGGTTTATGTAAAAATGGAAAAAGTGAAAAGTGACTTTTTAAAATAGGATTGTAAGGAACCAAAAGTGTAGACTGGACATAGTCTAGTGTCGGTTGAATAATTGAACGTGTTATGTCGTACGCGGATAACTTCCGACGAAGTTAATTATTAAAAAAAATTAGAATGGCTAGGTAATTAAAATAGAAATATTAATGACATGAAATTACGAAATGTCACAGTACGCACTCCTTAAGAGAGCGACGTCCCGGCGCTCAATTCTTCTTAATCGCCATATGGTTTAATTGTGAAGAGATGACAATATAGACAAGTCATCGTCGAGGTTTCTAACGAAAGTTAAATGGTCAAAAGCCAAAGCATCAAATATGTTCAATGAACAGGAGGTAATGGATTGAAGAATTCTAACAATTCGTCAATTCTTGAAAGCGGATAATAGTACATTACTATTAGCTAATAAAGCCCGCGGTGGTCAATACAAAATGGGAAAAAATCCACATAACAAATTACGAGTCGAGAGGAGTTCATAGCCCAAAGAATGATTCGTACGCACGCTATGGCGGATACACATAAGCCCAATCATTTGTAATTCGTCACTTACATAAAGAGGCGTCCCAATCCATGTAAGTAAGGATTTATAAACTTATGGTTCGGCGGTTTATAATTTTCTTATTCAAATGAAGAGGCGTCCCAATCCATTTCAATAAGATGATTATAAATCATCCTACTTATGTATTGCCGACACAACACAATAAAAACAACACCAAATGCTATTCTTCAAAATCATAAGAAGTAACGAGAAAAGAATGAGACGTTAGTCAATCACGTTTCAAAGGTAAGTGTCAAAAGACAACACGATCCGAGGTACAAATTTAAAGTCATACTCCCATCAACTGGAAGAGTTCAAAACGATGGATTACGAAGCAATATATACGATCTTGAAATATAGTGAAAGGATAGTTTATAAAATAATAATAAGATTGATTACAAAATAATAATAGGTTGAATAAATCCCACCACTTGGAGTAAAAATGTTATAAGATGATAGGTTAAAGTCGCGTTCAATTTAATTAATTTGTTTCTAGGTGATGGGTTACGAGGTGGGGTAGTGTTCAAAAGTTTAGGACAATTATTCAAATTCATTTTCGGAGGTGGATAGTGAGATAATCAAGGGAAATCGATAGACTGAGATGGGTTTTATGTTAAGCAATGCTGTATAAGGTCATGAAAAGTTTTTAAATTATCACTCACGATGTTTTGAAAATAAATGAGACCGTTGTGCCACCCACAATGCCTGAGAAAGTTTAAGGGGATCATAAAAATAAATAAGTATGTATGACAGTTTAGAAATTTCTGGTGAAATAGGTACATAACTGGGAGGATTAGGGTTTGACATGATTCCCTGGAGACTGAGTATATAAATGGTAAGAATCGGTAAAACATTTATAACGATAAGTAGTCGAGAGAAAACAAAGTGTATATGAATAATCTTTATATACGTAGTATCAATAGTGGTGTTTTGGAAAGTAAGCAAAAATGCTCAGAAAACATGAGTTCACGGGGAGTATGACAACCAATAGAAATTGATAAACTGCAACATGTTTCGATGTTATATGAAATAATATTACATACGGTTATGAAAGAGTTTAAAGACCATTGTAATCACAAACAATGTATGATAAATAAGAGAGACCATCGTAATCGCATACAATGTCTGAGAAATAAGATAGACCATTGTAATCACAAACAATTTCTGATAAATAAGAGAGACCGTCGTAATCGCATACAATGTCTGAGAAATAAGATAGATCATTGTAATCACAAACAATGTCTGATAAATAAGAGAGACCCTTGTAATTACCTACAATGTCTGATAAAGAAGAGAGACCATTGTAATCACCTACAATGTCTGATAAATAAGAGAGACCATTGTAATCACCTACAATGTCTGATATACTTGAAGATGTGTATAAATTTCCGGATGGAAATTCAAAATGCTCATGAATAGCATAAGATACACCAAGGAAGTTTAGTGCACAAAAGGTTACATATATGAGAAGTGATACTTTCGCGGATTATCGGACGAGTTAAGAAATAATTATAGTGCTTCTATAATTATCCTTAGTATAATATAATAAAGATACATACTCAATTGAGTAATAGGAAATTTAGGAAGTAGGCGCGCATGGATATCGGACAAGATGATGGAACTCATGACTTTTGAAAAATTAATGGTTATAGTCTAGGTTTTTAAAAAAAAATGACCAATTCACTATAACTTATGCTCTGGTACCAATCTATAACACCCCCATTTTTGGAACGCAACGGAATACAACATAGGGTGTTATCTATTAGTCACATAGTACAAGTCATAGGAAACATCAAAATAATTAAAGATGTTTCTAAACAAAGTTCACATTTGATAAAATCAGAGTTTAACGAAGTTAGGTCCCAAAAGTTTTGACCAGGACAAAAGTCCAAAAGATACATAATTTAAACACAACATAAGTTTTTGAGTTATTAAAAGTTCCATCAAGTGTGAAATAACATGTGTCCATCCATCCATGTCCTTGCACGGCCATCCAAGCATTAAACACTTAAGAACCTGAGATAAAACGTGCTAAAAAGTCAACATAAAGTTGAGTGAATTCATAGAGTTTAATAAATAATAAGTTAAATACAAGCATTATTCATAATTTGACATGTAACGAGTACAAGTCGGGAAATAAGATATGATTATAACATCGAGCTCAGGAAACCGCACCTTGACCTAGTTTGTTACTGCCCTTCAGAGGTAAGGATTGCCAACTTACCTTAATTTCTCAATATTATGCCACACGTTATATATGAGTGCGACTCATCCGGACAGGCTTGTCAAACCAAATATGCATATTCATAATACTAGCGTTTCCCACAGAATTAACGGTTCATGAAATTAGGGACTTGAATGGCAAAGTTACTCAATGACTATAATCATGGAATCAGGTCAAGCATACCAAAAACTACTTGTATTCAGTTTGTAAAACTAGCATGTATCTCCCCCAATGGGTTTATAAATAGTTTAAGAGTTAAAGTGGGGCTATGAACTCACCGAAATCCAAAGTGAACAATCAAGTGAAGAAATGAAGAAATAATCCGCAAGAACTCTACGAGCAACCTAGAATATATACATGTGTCTTAGCTTTTATGAATAATGATACGATCATTATTATATGCTATATAAATTACAATCTCAATTATGCTTGGTACACAAAGTTTAAATGAACATCAAGATTTAGTTTGGTATTTAAAAATGATTTACAAGTATAAATCTTAACTTTCTTACAAAATTTCATGTTTCTAGTTCATTTTTATTCCTAAGTCCAAAATAAGTACTAAAGGTCCAATTTAAGTCTAAGGGTTCAATTTAGTCTAAGGGGTCAATTCTTAGTCAAAAGGTTCAGATTATGTCCAAAGGTCCAAAATATATTAGGTGGTTCAAAATAAAACATAAGGGTCCAAATTCATAAGTTATTAACCTTTTTATAACTTTTAATTACAAAGCTGGTGGACTTTTTATAACTTAACCACTTTCAAAAATTATTTTTGAAATTTCGACCATACTAAAAATATTTGTGGGGCCCACTAATTTAGAAATTTCGTAACAGTAGTGAAAATATTATTTTCCTTTATTATCCAGTTCTGAAATCACTAACATCACAACAGTCCCGCGAAAAATACAATATCTTGAGTTCTACAAGCCCGATTAATCTCATTCTTGTGGCCACGTTTAAGTTGAAATGTTATCTACAACTTTTATGTTTTGAGCAATAGGTGGTCATGTACAAAAAAAATGACTTATATTGGTTTCAAATCTGTTACTCAGAATATGACATGTTTCACGAAAACATTTTTAGTTTAATCATCGGGTGTCGTCACGGGAATCACCGCACATGGAAATGACCACAAGAAATAGATCTACAACTATATATTTTTAGTTTAGGTCCATGGTCTACTGATTCGTCCAGTTAATTACGTTTTTACCCCTAATCTGAATAGTGTTTTCAGAATAAGTCCTTTTTAGTGTTTTCTAGTGATTTTTAGTATGTACCAAGCATATTCAAGCCTCAAGAACTTATATAACATTCAAAATACATAAAATAACATGAATCTCAGTAGTGAAATGAATAGAAGAAATGAGTGTTGGTTCCTTACAAAAGATGAAGAACAAGGATTACAACAAGAAAACCAAGAAACCAAGAAACCAAGAACACCAAAACCCCAATCTTCACCAAGAGAAACCCTTGGTTCCAAACCACCAAGAACACTTTAAATACTCTTTGAAAACCTTGAAATCACAGCCATGGACACATCTTGAAAACCTTTTTAAAACACCTTTGAAGAACACTTGAAAATCAAGACTTTTGAAGAAGAAAATGATCAACAATGACTAGCATCCATGGACCTCCATTCTTGCATAATAGTTTAGCTAAAAATCACAAACATCATGGGTGTTTTTGCTTGAATAAGCCACGACATTGAGAGAGAAAGAGCAAAAATTTGGAGATTTGCATGTATAAAAATGATGGTGGGTGAGTTTTGAGAAGTTATTTAACTTATGGAAGGGTGATAAGAACACTTGTCCACAATTTGGACATGTGTGGTAGTGAGTAGGCGTTAGAAACAAGGAGGGGGAAAGGTGAGGGCAGATTTTTAGTTTTAAAATTAGTATTGAGTGTAATATGTAGTGTAGGTTTCTCCCGGTAATTAAACGTATGGTTTTTAAGACACGTAACGCAATACCGGGTAGTGTAAGAATATAAAAACTTCCAAAAATATTAAAATTTGTTTTCATAAAATATTTTAGTAATTTAGATTAGTGATGAGTCTATCGGAGGATTTAAATGTAGTTAGAAAATAAAAACGAAGGTTTAGAACGCGTAAGACGTAAAAGGTGCAAGGTTTATGTAAAACTGGAAAAAGTGAAAAGTGACTTTTTAAAATAGGATTGTAAGGAACCAAAAGTGTATAAAAAGTGTAGACTGGACATAGTCTAGTGTCGGTTGAATAATTGAACGTGTTATGTCGTACGCGGATAACTTCCGACGAAGTTAATTATAAAAAAAAAATAGAATGGCTAGGTAATTAAAATAGAAAAATTAATGACATGAAATTACGAAATGTCACAGACTTTTAGTGGCAATAGTGTGTAACTTAGGCAATAACAATCAGGATAGCATACAGAAAGTACTTGTGTGCAACATGTATTAAGTTTCAATAAACAAATAGAGTGTTTCATCAACCGAGTAAATTGTTTATGATAAACGAGTAAAATCCATAAGTAAAACGAGTATGTATCTCCCCCAAAGAATTCAAAATAAGAAAAAGAGGGGCTATGACTCACCTTGGTGATACAGTAGTCTGATTAAGAAACTAATCACGTTTCAAGAATAAATTGCTCCGATATACAACCTCAGTGGATATGTCAAGTCTCAGTATGTTGGTTTATATTCAAGGTTTTAAATAATAATGAGTGTTGGTGTATTGTACTTGTACGACAAATGTATTGTCGATAATTTATGTGTTGAATTATTGAGTATAACGCGTGTGGTTGAACGAGAAAAGTACAATTGATAAAGTTTATAGTTTTGAAGTCTGTTCAAAAGTTAGTTGATGATAAATTGTGTTTTATCATATTTAAAGTTTAACCGATCGATAAGTATTGTAAATAATTCGTATGTTGATTATTATCAAAACGAGTCAAAACGTGTTAAGAGTATAGTTTCATGATAATATAAAGATGTTACATTTATACCCTTATAGTTTTGAGAATTGACAGTTTATACCCTTGAAGTTTAGTGAAATGACAGTTTCTACCCTAGAGTTTCAAAAGTGACACTTTATATCCCTTGGTTAAATATAATTTGCACCGGAGTCCTTTTTATAACTTATTAATTCATAATTTACAATTTTTATCCCCAAGTGTTAATTAGTTTTTAAATTTAATCCTTTATATATATAGTTTTAGAAATTTGGCAAAACAGGCCCTCCATTCATTTTTCAATTTACATGCATAGTCCTTATTCTATATTATTAACTAAATTTATAGTTTTGACCCAAGAAACTTCAAGTTTATTGTTTTTACCCCCATGCATGTTTGTCGTTACGTGTTTAGTCCTTATTTTGCTCATTTTGTATTTTTGGATTCGAAAAAGTGTGGTTTGTTATGGCTTATCATGATAAGCTATTTTAAGTTGGGAATAAGCTATGGGAAGCTTATTGGCTTATAAATTAGCTTATGGGTCATTAAAGCCTAATAAGGGTGCGTTTTGGTTTTTATTGTTGCGACACAAAAGAAAAGTGGAAAAAAAGTACCGAGGCTCTAAAAGCTTTTGACTCATGTTTAGTGGTTTTGAAAACTTGACTCGGGGCTTATTAAGATGGTTTAATTGTTTAGCTTCTAGCTTTTGGTTTATGGTTTTAAATCCGATCAAAGAGGGGTGTTTAGTTTGGTCTCGATAAGGAAGAAAAAGAAAAAGAAAATAGAATCTAGACCTTAATGACCTATGACTTATTTTTGTAGCTTATTAACATGTTACTAATTTATTTAAATGGCTTGATCGTGTAGCTTATAACTTAATGTTTTAAATTAAAAAATAATAATAATAAGGGTGTTTGGTTTGTTCTCGGTAAAAGAAAAAAAAAATAATCATTTTCGATTTTGTTATAACTTGCTACTTGGTGCAAAACACATATTAATGATACTAAAAATGTGAAAAGAGATTGAAAAGGGTGTTAAGGACTTACAAGACTTGTTTAAATTCGGCTAGAAAGAGAATAA
This sequence comes from Artemisia tridentata subsp. tridentata, assembly GCA_021014915.2. Taxonomy (NCBI): domain Eukaryota; kingdom Viridiplantae; phylum Streptophyta; class Magnoliopsida; order Asterales; family Asteraceae; genus Artemisia; species Artemisia tridentata. The sequence goes on along the minus strand of CP139508.1, from coordinate 252,284,020 downwards.
CCAAATCGATTTCCGAATTACACCAAAGCTTTCCACTACTTAAAACTTGGATATACTCTTCCCTTATCCTCTTGTTAATGCTCGAATTTAGTAACTAAAAGTGTGTGTACAAGTTTTGTGATTGAAAGTGAAGGATAAAATGAAAATGGATCTATGTTTATAGGGTGATTCGCATGATGTAAGATTCTGAACCATGCATGATTTGAATGTTTCCTAATAGAATACATAGGAGCAATGTATATACATAGAATCATACGGCGGAATTTTCCTACACGTACATATATGGTCAGTCTTTGCATGTCATAGTAAAGGGATAATACACGTATGGTATGCATGAAAATTTTCTATTTGGCATAATTATACACACATATTAATAGTTTAAGGTGTAGTTTGATCCCGGTAATTACTAACGTTAAGTCCTTAAGTCACGAAACTTAAAACCGGGCAAAGTAAAAATATAATGCTTATACAAATGTCAAAGTTTATCAATATACTCCAACTAATTATATTAAACATGTAATAAGTTTATCGGAGAGCGTATATGTTGATAAAACCTAATAACATATGTTTGAGTACTCGTATTACGTGAAGAGTATAATGTAAACACAACAAAGTGGCAATAGTTCATATAAAATATGACTATTGATGAATTTGACTATTTTGAACATATAGACTCCTCATATTCTTGTGTTGGTCGTGTGTAAAATTTACACGATTAAACTTTTATGATTGTTACTAAAAGTTATATCATTTAATAAAAACGTAATAATAATTGGTATTAAATATTTAAAAATAGACCTGAAATATGCGAAGTGCAATCCTTGTTTGGTCACTTGGTCGCGAGATGAAGTAAATATATTTTGAATTTATGCATTATATACTTGTATCATGAGCTTTAGGAAGTTGTACATTAGGCTTATGATGTTATGAGAAAAATCAAGTTTAAGGTTAATGCATTATAGTTTTGTAAGGTATGCTTTAAAGAATGTAAATTAGTATTGTAATATAGAATAAAGTAAAGTTCAAGTTTTTGTGCTTTAGAGACTTGTACATTAGCTTTGAAGTCTTGTACTTTGGTGTTTATGATTTTAAATAATAAATTAGAGTTTTGTGAAAATTCTAATAAATGGCAAACGTTTAGCTTGACCGTTTAATAATCGTACGTTAACGAAATAACGTAAAGTAGTAAATAAAAGTTGAAAACTTTTATACTTGAGATATAAGGAATGTTTATTTGTAATAAATACAAGGCACATTGGTGTCGTGTGAGCATGATTATTAAAAATGTGAGTTACGTCACATTAGTTAGTTGTTGTGATTAAATAAATTGATAACGTTTAATCGGAAAAAAAAAATTATACGTAGAAAATGGATAAGTATTCTTTCGTTAGAATATTAATACAAGTGAAAATTTACCAGTAGTTACAGTCTCACCCCCTTAAATGGAATCTCGTCCCGAGATTCAGTCTGCGTTAGATGTTGAAAATGTGATTCCTTGTGTCAATTGGTTTACGAGATAACTAGTGAGGTATTTTCACTTGTCGTTGTGGAATAATGTGTAGTTTGTCGTCATCCTGAATTTCTTCTTAAAAGAGTAACGAGTGTTTTGTCAGATAAATATTTCTCCTGATTTGATTTAGGTTAATCATGTAACTAGGTGAGCATGTTTGATTCTGGTTTCACTTGTGAAATTTTATAAGTTAGAAATGCTATTCCAAAGGGCAAATAAACTTAAGAAAAATTATTTTTGAATGAAGATTGTTATTTTATAACGTTTATCATGTTTTAGTGATTAGTCTTGAAAACATGGTTCCTAATTACTTGTTTTGTGAAAATCAAGTTATTGATGTCGAAAACTGTTTTTAACAATGAAGATTTCGGATGAAAACTTGATGAATGTAGAGAAAGTTGTTGAACTTCAGTTTTTGTAGATGATGAATCAGTTTGTTCTTTAGATTTTTTTTAAATGAACAGTAATTTCAAAGGTCATGAACAGTAGCCAAACGGCTATGAACAGTAGTCCAACGGCTACTTTTATTTTTATAAATACCCCATTTTAATTTTCATTCTTCCACCACCCATATTTCTCTCATTAATTTTTTTTCAAAATGCCCCGTGTTATTACCATCCTTACGATTGTGTATTTTGTTGCCGCTGCCATCTACTTGGCCTACGTTCTAGATGAAGATTATGAATTTTTGGCCTGGGTTTTAGTGATTCTCGTACCACTCATGGTTCTAGCCATCGGCGTGGATAAAATATGGGTGTAATAGATAGTAGGAGTGTTGAAATAAATGTTTGTTGTGTTTCCATGTAATCTTTAATGAATGTGTAATAATATTTATTTGTTTTTATGCATAAGACCATGCCTTTTGATACCGCGTTAATGATTTGTTTGTATTTATCGTACATAATACTCAAGGTGTTACATCCAGTCATGGTTCTCGCTCTCGTAGGTGTAGTGGTGTTTTTCATTAGCTTGGCGGATCAAACAGTTGGCGATTCTATACCTTACTTAGTGGTCTTTGTAACATTAGCACTACTTATGCTAATTATATCGTTATGTATTAATATTTGTGGACTCTAATGTAATAAAAGTTTATGTTATTTGTGTTTTATGAATTCTAGTGATCCTCGAGTTCGTACTTTAGTCATTTCAGATACAAATAAGCCCACTCATTTATAATTCATTACTTACATAGAGAGGCGTGCCAAACAATGTAAATAAAGAAATATAAACTTATGGTTCGGCGATTCATAATTTCTTTATTTAAATAAAAAAGCGTCCCAATCCATTCAAATAAAGACATTGTAAATCATCCTACTTAAGAATCTCTGACTCAACACTCATAATCAACCGATGAGTTACAAGACAACTTAGTGTGTAGGTGTTCTGGGAGTCGGAAGGGGTATTTACACTCATATTTGGAGATGGGAGTAAGATAATCAAGGACAGTTGACATAGGATTCAAAATTGTTGGTGAGTATGCAAATAAGGTAAGAATTGTGCAACCCACAATATCTTGGAAAATAAACGAGGAATACCCATTGTATCATTACAATGTTTGAGAAGCAAATTCGACCATTGTAACTGGTTATAATGTCTTGAGAAGGTTTCGTGAATTGCAAAAATGTAGAAGTAGGTACATGCTCGAGGAAATGTGAATGAGTTGTAATGCCTTAGAATAGGCATACATAAGTATGTTTATTTCGTTGTTTGTATAAAGTGATCGAAAGTATGTCGAGTATGTATATATATCAATATATTAAAGTGTTTGTGTAGCAAAAGTACCTAGAAGTCACATAATCGTCTGGAGGATGGGAGGCACGGAGAGAGAAAGGCTATGAAATGTTTTTGTGAAATAGCAGTTATAGTTTAGGTCTCAATTAGACCCGTTTCTCTATAACTATAGCTCTGATACCAGTCTGTAACACCTCCAATTTCGTGATACGAAGCGGAATTCAAACTGGGTGTTACTAGATGGCACAACAGTTATAATAATAGAAAACGATCTCTAATTGAGTCGTTTTAAAAGATTTATCATTCGAATATCAGAGTTTACAAAAATAGGTCCCAGTAGTTTTACAGTTTGTTAAATAAGTTTCGAATGATAATTAGATTTTAGCCTTCTATCAGTATCCGTGCCTCTCCGTGCCATCCTCGTTCATTATGGACCTGAGATAAACATTTTAAAAAGTGTCAACACAAAGGTTGTTGAGTTCATAGAGTTTATAAGTAAAACAGTTGATTTTTATAGTTTCAAGTTTGGGCGATAATTGTAATGATTACAAATATCGATAAAATGAATAGTGGGCTACGTTGTTTTACACCCATAGTTTGTTTGTTTGCCCTAAACGGGTCAAAGATTGTGCGAATCCATAATGTTTGCATGCAAATCAGTTGAACACAAGTTTCAAGTTTAAGAGAATAATTGCAACGAATACAATTATGGGTAAATAATAATTATTGCTCTAAGCTCATGACACGCAAACCTTAACAGTGGGACATCATAATAATGATGTTAATTACAGACATCATAAAGATGATGTAAGTAACAATGCCCTCGGGAAGGAGATTGCCAACTTCCTGTTTAATCTCAAATAAAGTGCATTTGTCTACTTATCCAGCAACACAAATGGGGCGTCAACTGCCAATAGATCTATTTACTATATTCGCGTTCACTCGCAAGTGATTAATGGCCCATGATATGAGGGACTTTTAGTGGCAATAGTGTGTAACTTAGGCAATAACAATCAGGATAGCATACAGAAAGTACTTGTGTTCAGCATGTATTAAGTTTCAATAAACAAATAGAGTGTTTCATCAACTGAGTAAATTGTTTATGATAAACGAGTAAAATCCATAAGTAAAACGAGCATGTATCTCCCCCAAAGAGTTCAAAATAAGAAAAAGAGGGACTATGACTCACCTTGGTGATACAGTAGTCTGATTAAGAAACTAATCACGATTCGAGAATAAACTGCTCCGATATGCATCCTCAGTAGATATGTCAAGTCTCAGTATGTTGGTTTATATTCTAGGTTTTAAATAATAATGAGTGTTGGTGTATTGTACTTGTACAACAAATGTATTGTCGATAATTTATGTGTTGAACTTTTGAGTATAACGCGTGTGGTTGAACAAGAAAAGTACAATTGATAAAGTTTATAGTTTTGAAGTCTGTTCAAAAGTTAGTGGATGATAAATTGTGTTTTATCATATTTAAAGTTTGACTGATCAATAAGTATTGTAAATATTTCGTATGTTGATTATTATCAAAACGAGTCAAAACGTGTTAAGAGTATAGTTTCATGATAGTATAAAGATGTTACATTTTATACCCTTATAGTTTTGAGAATTGACAGTTTCCACCCTTGAACTTTAGCAAAATGACAGTTTCTACCCTAGAGTTTCAAAAGTGACACTTTATATCCCTTGGTTAAATATAATTTGCATCGGAGTCCTTTTTATAACTAATTAATTCATAATTTACTATTTTTATCCCCAAGTGTTAATTAGTTTTTAAATTTAATCCTTTATATATATAGTTTTAGAAATTTGGCAAAACAGGCCCTCCATTCATTTTGCAATTTACATGCATAGTCTTTATTCTATATTATTAACTGAATTAACAGTTTTGACCCAAGAAACTCCAAGTTAAGTTTTTTTACCCCCATGCATGTTTGTCGTTACGTGTTTAGTCCTTATTTTGCAAATTTTGTATTTTTGGATTCGAAAAAGGGTGGCTTGTTATGGCTTATCATGATAAGCTATTTTAAGTTGGGAATAAGTTGTGGGAAGCTTGTTGGCTTATAAATTAGCTTATGGGCCATTAAAGCCCAATAAGGGTGCGTTTTGGTTTTTATTGTTGCGACACAAAAGAAAGAGGAAAAAAAAGTATCGAGGCTCTAAAAGCTTTTGACTCATGTTTAGTGGTTTTGAAAACTTGACTAGGGGCTTATTAAGATGGTTTAATTGTTTAGCTTCTAGCTTTTGGCTTATGGTTTTAAATCCGATCAAAGAGGGGTGTTTAGTTTGGTCTCGATAAGGAAGAAAAAGAAAAAGAAAATAGAATCTAGACCTTAATGACCTATGACTTATTTTTGTAGCTTATTAACATGTTACTAACTTATTTAAATTGCTTGATCGTGTAGCTTATAGCTTAATTGAGAGGATTATAATACACTTAGGATGTTACTCCTTTATAACATGTATGAGATACTTTTAGTGAATTTAGTTATGTATGCGGAATCTACTTAACCAAACTTAGAAGAATATTGGTTAATGGGACAGTAATGCTTTGTACTAGAAAATGAACACAATGATTAACACCAAACGATTCAATATTATTGAGAATAATACGAGTGATCTTAGCTATCACTAGGGTTACAATCAACCTTGAATCTTAACAAAACTCTATGACTGATATTCGTCTAACACACTAATCGTATAACCTAGGATCTCCTTTTATAGTCTAAGGAGTCCCTTAAAAGATAAGTATTACATCGTATAATTCTAACTAATAAAGATATACACAAAATCTATACCATACTTATCTCCTACAATGTCTCCAAAAGCAGTTATCTTCTAGCAGTACCTTCTGTATAACTAGCAGTACTAACCTAGCAGTTTGTACCGAGTCTTCATTCATACACTAGCAGTTTGTACTGTTAGTGTATTTCTCTCAGCAGTACTAACTTCAGAACATTTAATTCCCAACAATCTTCCCCTAAACTTGTGATTTACCCCAAATCATCAAGTTTCTTTTGAATTAAATGAGGATTGTGAGGATCTTCCAAACAATTATTTTCTCATCTTCTTGTAATCAGCCCCATAAAGTTGTTTCTCCATTTTCTTGAGAAGCTGATATAACATTTCACTCCAACATTCAGTCTGAAGTTTAACAGTTCCATTAAGCATCATATTAAGTGTACTCTTTGCCAGAGGATAGTCTTTTTCTACTAGCATGTGGATTTCAACTCCTCTCATCATTACAGTGTGAACTCCACAAGATTGAAAAAGTTTCCAGAGGATAACTTTACTTTTGTACTGATCATGCCAAACTCTATCTTCAGGATAAACTTCTAACATAATCTTCAAGTCTCCCCAAAGAACTGTATCCAAAATATTTTTTGGCCTTGAATCTCCATATTTGTTCTTGACTAATGCCCATAAAGTCTCCAAATCTTCTCTATCAAAATTTCTGAGCATTTTATGAAATGTTACAAACCTTTGAGATTTTCCACCAGCTCTGATTATCTCCCACCGAGGAGTTTTTCCATTATAACCAGTCTTCCAGTCAATGATAGGTGCTTTCGTCTTCAAAGGAACAACATCAACAAATGTATCATCATCATTGTCTACAATTGCAATCATTTGTTGTAGATTAGTTGTTTCTTTTACATCTTCTGGAACTGATTCATCCTCTTTTTCTCCTTCAATCTGTTGCAATTCTGGAACTGATTCTTCTTGAACTCTTAGCCTTTTAGCTTCTTCAGACTCCATTAGTTCTGCACCTCTTTTTACACCTTTACTGGATTCAGTTTCAATTACAAACCTTGGATCAAAAGGCTTCTGAATTCTTGTATGAGCTTCGAAGTATGCCTTTTCAATTGCTTCATTAGACATCCCTTTGAAATAGCTTTCCATCCAATAATCTTGATGTTTCAAGTAGCTCCTCATATAACTTAATTGCTCACTCCTTGAAGGAATTTTCTTCTTATATGCCGTTTTCTTGCTCTCCTTCCTTCTGAGCTCTTGCAATAGGTCATCAATTGTTGATTGTTTCTCTTCTAGAGTATACTTTAATCTTTCTTCTTCTTGTACTTTTTCTGCTAACTCCTTGTCTGCAAGAATTTGAGTAGCTCTTTCTTCTTCTTCAGTTTGAAACTTTCTTTCAATCATGAAAGCAGCCACCCTTTCTTCCTCAGCTAGTCTTTCTTCTTCAGCAACTATGTCTAATTCTTCTTCATGAAACTTTTGGGCCAATTCCTGAGCCAATTCTTCATCTAGTGCTAACTGAACTTGTTCCTTCTTGGACAACTTTTTAGGAGAAGGTTCTTGCTCTATCATGATAGCCTTGCCCATATCTGCTCTTGACACCCTTGGTTTTCTTAAATAAACTGCAATGGCAGTACCTTGATAACCAGAATCAATTAAACTCTGAAGACTAGCAGTACCTTGAACACTAGCAGTACCTTGCTCTGTCCCAGTAGTACCTTCATCAAAACCACCAGTACCTTCATCAAACTGATCTGCTTGCCTCCCCTGAGTCTCATACTCCTCTTGAATCAAAGAAACATCTGGATCTTGATCAATTTGGGCAATCTTCCTCCCCTGTTTGGAAGATCTCTCACCATCATCTGAACTTGGACCTTTGGATGAACTAGAAGAACTTGTTGAAATCACCAATTTTGCTGATCTTTTGCCTTTAAGTTTCTTGACTGTTGTCTCTAATTTCTTCACCTTCATAGTCAACTTTGTGTAGACAACTGCAAAATTCTGCCTATGGCTCCTGAGTTTATCTTCCAATGTGGACACCCTCTTAGACAATTTGGTACATGTAGCCATCAATTCCTTGAGTGATAATCTGCCTTCATCACATCCTGGTGTGTTACCTCCTGGGAGAGGTGAATCATTGGGCATAGACTCATAATCCATGATATGATGGGTTTCTGAGCCACCCTGAGTTTCCATGTGGCTAGGGATTCCACCAGAAGTACTAGGTACTGCCAATGTTGCCACGGATTGGGTTTTACTGATGTTGCTTTTGTCCTGCTCAGCTACTAAGCCAGAAACAGCAGAAGTAGCCCTTTCTATTTTGACATTGTCAGCCTCATCTGCTACATGTGTTGGAGTAGGAACTCTGTGCTGAGGAACATCAGAGTCCTGTCTGGATGAAGTCCTATGGGTTGATGAAGATGGTTATGAGGATGAACTTTCTGATGTTGTGGGTGTGTGATGGGAGGCAACTGGGCTTGTTGCTCCTTCACCCTGAGGTTAGATTATAGTATCAAAAAGTGGGACTGCTTCCCCACCATAACCCCTTGAAGCTATTTTCATATTGCTAAAAAGTTTTTGAGTAAGCTTTGAGGGTGGATAAACTGTTTTGTGTGGAAGCAGTTGATGTTTGTTCAAAATAGATTGGATGAACCTTGGGTACATCAAAATTTTTTATTTACTATCAACATTCTTCACCATAACTTCAAAAATATGTTTTGAAAAATTGAAAATTCTATCAGTAGCCAAGCAAATGAGAGCAGTAGCACTATTACTAATGAACTGTTCCCATGAGGTTTTCTTTGGGCTAAGACAGTGAAGGATGGTGTGAATGAAAAATCTCCATTGAGGGGCAAAACGACTCTTTTGAAAGGTTAAAGCATGTGAGTCAGTGTTATACACCATCCTGGATAGGTTTTCAAATATTTCAGTGTTAGGCATAGCACTAATACCATTGTCATCACTCAGATGGAGATGCCTCCTAAGTGAGGTTTCAGTAATAGTGATGGATTTGCCATCCACTTTAGCAATAATCTCTTTGTCACTATTTTCAAAGGTTTTGACACTAGCAGTGTGCCAAAACTGTTTGATGTGAGTGACATAGATAGTAGGATTTAAAAGTAAAGAATACCTTATGTATGAGTTGTTTAGGAAATCCACTATCTGATGAAAAGTTTGGTCATCCTCTGCTTTTTCCAAATAAGCTACTTGATTGTGTTTGTCAGCAAAGGATAAAGTAGCCATTTTATTTTCAGTAAAAAAGGGGATTTGACTACTGTGAATAGTGTTAATTTAGGGTAGAAAGTGGAAGAAGAAAGTGAATTGAGATATTATTGAAAGCTTGTTAGGGTTTCTATTGGACCGAATTGAAGAAAAAGTTAACTTTTGATTTTGAGATAAGTTGAGTATAATACTATAAAAGTTAAAATATCCAAATAGGAAAACCCTAGAAACAAGGAATTTGTGCAGTAAAAATCTCAACCAACTCTCAACGGCTAGTTTCAAAAAGCGGTTATGTCGCATCAGTACTAACGTCTATTCAGCAGTACAAACTTAGCCTACTAGTACTAACTTTAAGCCTGGCAGTACAAACTTTTGAGAAAATTTTTGACTCAGCAGTATGAACTTGATTTTAATGAAAAACCATACTGCTAACAACCTTTTTAAAGGGATTAAGTGTAAAGACAGACACTTAATCAAGATTTCGGTTTAAAGCAACCTCTGGTTGTGTGAGAACCAATGTTTTTTAGTTATAAATAACTGCCTGTGATCAGATAAACCCATTCAAAGGGCTTTCTTGACAGGGTTTCCAGCTCGTGGCAGTTGTGGCCTCTAACACAAGTGTTAGATTCACTTTTGCTCGCTGTTCTTTCTATCAGATGTCTTTGGACTAACTCATTATACTAATAAAAGTTTAAAATGATAGAAAGTGAGTTGAATCAGTTACTGTCTGACCAACTAAGCCATCAATTCAATACCAATCATCATAATGAGATCTCAAGAAAGAAGTTTTAAGGAAGTAATCAACTTAGGTTTAAACCTTTGTTAATGTATTCCCAAACTCTGTCCATCATTGATCTATTATGTCAGCAACTTGAACCACCAACATCTGCTCACACAATGCACTTGTAAATCCTTTGTGCTTAATCTCCATATCTGCAATTGTTAGTCCAAAACAAAGAGAACAAAGTGAAAAGAACTTGTTCCATAATAGTATAAACATATGACTAACAGTATGAACAAAAACAAACTAATTTGTACTAACAGTACAAACTATACACTACCAGTACCAATTGACAAAGCTAGCAGTACAAATCCAATTTAAGTATAAAAACACACATTTTGAAAAACTTTAAGGATTAAGCATACCAATACTTGCTACCAAGTATTGAAACCTTCCTACATCAAAGGCTTTTGTGAGTAGATCTGCAAAGTTTTGATCAGAATCAATTTTAACCACTTGAATCAACTTTTTCTCATTGCAGTCTCTAATAAAATGATGCCTAATTTCTATGTATTTTGTTTTAGAGTGTTGTACAGGATTTTTAATTATACAAATTGTAATGTTATTGTCTATATATATGACAGTGTTCATAAAATTAAACCCATAGTCAAGAAGCTGATTTTGAATCCAAAGCACTTGACCACAGCAACTTGCAGCAACTACATATTCAGCTTCAGTTGTTGAAGTTGCCACAATTGTCTGCTTCTTACACTGCCATGATATAAGTCTGCATCCAAGGAATTGACATCCTCCAGTTGTTGATTTTCTGTCCAGGCTTGCACCAGCATAATCACTGTCTAAATATGCTACCAGGTCAAAAGGTGATTCCCTAGGATACCACAGACCCAACCTAGGTTGAACCTTATGATATCTAAAGATCCTTTTGGCTGCTGTTAAGTGAGAAACCTTGGTAGTCACTTGGAACCTAGCACAGACACAAACAGCAAACATGATATCTGGTCTTGATGATGTAAGATACATCAAGGACCCTATCATGGATCTGTATGTGTGAACATCAACATTCTCTCCACCTACATCTTTAAGAAGAGGCTTCTCAGGATCTATTGGTATGCTTGCCACTTTTGAATCAGCAAACTCAAACTTCCTTAGAATATCTGCTACATATTTATCCTGGCTGATAAATATGCCTTCATTTAATTGCTTAACTTGCAGACTCAAGAAGAAAGTAATTTCCCCCATGAAACTCATCTGAAACTTATCATGCATAAGTCTTTCAAACTCTACACACATCTCCTTCCTTGTAGATCCAAAGATGATATCATCCACATACACCTGAACTAGCAAGATATCCTTCTTGTGCTTCTTGATGAATAATGTCTGATCAATCTTACCTCTTTGGAAACCATTATCCAGTAAATAAGAAGCCAAAGTCTCATACCATGCCCTTTGTGCCTGATGTAGTCCATAAAGAGCCTTTACCACCTTGTATACCTTATCAGGATGCTCTGGATCAACAAAACCCGAAGGTTGTGAGACATAAACCTCCTCTTCAATAGTACCATATAATAAGGCACTCTTGACATCCATCTGATAAACTATGAATCCCATAAATGAAGAATAGGCCAAGAATAGTCTAATTGCTTCAATCTTGGCTACTGGTGTAAAAACTTCTTTATAGTCTATACCTTCCTCTTGTGTGTACCTTTGGGCTACAAGTCTAGCCTTGTTTCTAACCACAATGCCCCTTTCATCCCTTTTGTTTCTGAAAACCCATTTGGTGCCTATTACTCTTATACCCTTGGGTAAATCCACTAGTACCCAAACCTTCTGAATCTTGAATTGGAGAAGCTCCTCTTGCATTGCTTCTACCCAACTTGAATCTTCTAAGGCTTTGGGGACATTTTTGGGTTCTACTTGTGAGAGGAAACATACAAATAAACAAGAGTTGGCATCTTCATGCTGCTTTGATTCATAAACAGCACTAAGAAACCCTTGTTGGTCTGAAGTCATAAGTTGTTTCCTTGTCTTCACTCCAGAATGCATATCACCAATCACATTGTCTAGGGAGTGAGCTTTGTGAATCCTTGTGTGCGGTGTAGAGAGAACTCCATATGTAGGTGGTAGATTGCCAATATCCACCTCATCTTCTGAGAAATCCGCTGCATTAGAGTCTGATGGGCTAGCAGTATGAACATTTGGCCTAGCAGTATCAAGTTGGGGCTCAGCAGTACAATCATCATTAGTACTGTTAACTTGATTCTATTGTTCCTCAGTTCCATCTACATTGTTTTCACCTTCAATCCCTTCCTTAGCTTCATCAGTAGAAGGTTCACCATTCATTGAAGTTGAATCCACACTTGTCCATATTGGCATCAGTACATGCTCTTGAGCTTTCTCCCTACCCAAGCCTGCTTCATTTGTTGCATCATCAGCTTCTGAACCTGCATAATCATTAGAAAAGGTTCCTGCAACAAATGGAAAATAATTCATTGATTGGGTTAGTGTCTCAACGTCAAACAGCCATTTTTGACCTTCACCTACAACATTAGTTTTATTTTCTAGAAATTCCACATAAAGGTTTTCCTCAACTCTCCTAGTTCTTGTGTTGTATACTCTAAAGGCTTTGCTATTAAGAGAATATCCAACCAAGAATCCTTCATCTGCTTTACCATTAAATTTGCCTAGATGGTCTAAGGTATTCAGAATGGTCACATGACACCCAAAAGGTCTAAGAAATCCTAATGCAGGAGTTCTACCTCTAAAAAGCTCACATGGTGTCTTGTTGTGAGGCTTAACTACCAAAACCCTGTTCTGCACATAACAAGCAGTATTAACTGCTTCAGCCTAAAAAGTGATAGGCAACTTAGAGTCAGCTAACATGGTTCTAGCAGCTTCTATCAGTGTTCTATTTCTTCTTTCAGCAACTCCATTCTGCTGAGGAGTTCTAGCAACACTAAACTCTGTTCTAATACCTTTTTCTTTGCAAAAATCATCCATAACTCTATTTTTAAACTCTGTCCCATTATCACATCTAATGACTTTTACCTTCCTACCCACTAAGTTTTCTATCTCAGTAATGAATGTCTAAATAATGCCAGGTGTCTCATCCTTAGAACCTAGAAAGAAAACCCATGTGAACCTACTATAGTCATCAGTAATAATATGGCAGTACCTTTTATGCATAATACTACTAACAGATGTAGGGCCAAACAAATCCATATGTAGCATAAACAAACGTTGATCAATAGAGTTAAAAATCTTAGGCTTACAAGAAGCCCTATGTTGTTTGCCTTTGAGACAAGCAACACAAGTTTGGTCATTTTCAAATCTTTTCTGAGGCAATCCTCTTACCAAACCATCTTTCACAATTTTATTAATGGTTTTAAAATTAATGTGACCAAGTCTCCTATGCCATGACATAGATTCATCCAATGTGGCCTTTGCAACAAGACAAGTAAGGGCCTCTTTAGGAACAATCTTCTTCATATCAACACTGTACATGTTTCCCTTTCTTGGAACTTTGAGCAATACCTGACTTTCATTAGGTTGCTTAAATTCTGGAGAAAGCACAAGACATTCAGTGTCAGTAAAAAGAACCTTGTTCTTTTTGTCACACATTTGTGAGACACTAAACAGGTTATACTTAAGCTCTTGAACAGAGTACACATCTTCAAAATCTAATTTACCAGTTTTAAGAGTACATTTACCAGTAATTCTTCCTCATATTCCTCCCCCAAAGGTAACATATCTTCCATCTAATGGTTGAAAGTCTGAAAGATAGGACATGTTGCCTGTCATGTTCCTGGAACACCCACTATCTGCATATCCTTGATCTTCATCATCTCCTTGTGAATGTCCCTGCACATGAAATAAGGAAATTAGTTTCCTTGGGGAACCCAAGCCATTACTGACTTGGGTTTGCCTCGTGCATCAATATAGTTAAATATTTTCAAAACAGTTGATGCACCATTGGATTTAAGAGGTCTCCAAATCCAACATGCTGAGGCCTTAACAGTATTATCCCTCTTTTCCCCAACAGTGATTTTAAAATTGCCAGTACTAACTGCTTGACTAGCAGTATTAACTGCTGGCTTTGCAGTTGTACCCTTTGGTTTCCAAATTTGTTTTTGTACCACTGCTTTTGATTGAAAAGGCCTTTTATCAGTTGTTGGTGCATGTTTGAAAGTTGTTTTTGCACCTTGAACTGCTTGTTTTGGGTAAACAGTCTTAAATGGTCTGTCAGTACTAACTGCTGGTCTAGCAGTATGAACTAGTTTTGGGCTAGACTTCAATAAAAGTGTTCTGGGTGTCATTCTAGCAATATTAGAGTGAGTTTGAGGCCTTTCTAAGTTCACCCTATGGTTTGAATACCCATTTACCCTTTTGTTGCAAAAAGCTGCAAGATGGTCAAAACCTCCACAAGTGAAACAAGCTTTCTTATATAGGACAAAGTCATCACCTAGTTGGTGAGACTTGAGGTTGTTCCAATTCCTTTGGTTACCTCTGGGCTTTTCTGTGGTTCTATACATTTCACAATACCTAACTATCTTCCTAAAAGGTTTAGCATTTGAATTAGGCCTAACAGTTTCATCTTTGACCACCATTGAAGTTGAATCCACACTTGTCCATATTGGCATCAGTACATGCTCTTGAGCTTTCTCCCTACCCAAGCCTGCTTCATTTGTTGCATCATCAGCTTCTGAACCTGCATAATCATTAGAAAAGGTTCTTGCAACAAATGGAAAATAATTCATTGATTGGGTTAGTGTCTCAAGGTCAAACAGCCATTTTTGACCTTCACCTACAACATTAGTTTTATTTTCTAGAAATTCCACATAAAGGTTTTCCTCAACTCTCCTAGTTCTTGTGTTGTATACTCTAAAGGCTTTGCTATTAAGAGAATATCCAACCAAGAATCCTTCATCTGCTATACCATTAAATTTGCCTAGATGGTCTAAGGTATTCAGAATGGTCACATGACACCCAAAAGGTCTAAGAAATCCTAATGCAGGAGTTCTACCTCTAAAAAGCTCACATGGTGTCTTGTTGTGAGGCTTAACTACCAAAACCCTGTTCTGCACATAACAAGCAGTATTAACTGCTTCAGCCTAAAAAGTGATAGGCAACTTAGAGTCAGCTAACATGGTTCTAGCAGCTTCTATCAGTGTTCTATTTCTTCTTTCAGCAACTCCATTCTGCTGAGGAGTTCTAGCAACACTAAACTCTGTTCTAATACCTTTTTCTTTGCAAAAATCATCCATAACTCTATTTTTAAACTCTGTCCCATTATCACATCTAATGACTTTTACCTTCCTACCCACTAAGTTTTCTATCTCAGTAATGAATGTCTAAATAATGCCAGGTGTCTCATCCTTAGAACCTAGAAAGAAAACCCATGTGAACCTACTATAGTCATCAGTAATAATATGGCAGTACCTTTTATGCATAATACTACTAACAGATGTAGGGCCAAACAAATCCATATGTAGCATAAACAAACGTTGATCAATAGAGTTAAAAATCTTAGGCTTACAAGAAGCCCTATGTTGTTTGCCTTTGAGACAAGCAACACAAGTTTGGTCATTTTCAAATCTTTTCTGAGGCAATCCTCTTACCAAACCATCTTTCACAATTTTATTAATGGTTTTAAAATTAATGTGACCAAGTCTCCTATGCCATGACATAGATTCATCCAATGTGGCCTTTGCAACAAGACAAGTAAGGGCCTCTTTAGGAACAATCTTCTTCATATCAACACTGTACATGTTTCCCTTTCTTGGAACTTTGAGCAATACCTGACTTTCATTAGGTTGCTTAAATTCTGGAGAAAGCACAAGACATTCAGTGTCAGTAAAAAGAACCTTGTTCTTTTTGTCACACATTTGTGAGACACTAAACAGGTTATACTTAAGCTCTTGAACAGAGTACACATCTTCAAAATCTAATTTACCAGTTTTAAGAGTACATTTACCAGTAATTCTTCCTCATATTCCTCCCCCAAAGGTAACATATCTTCCATCTAATGGTTGAAAGTCTGAAAGATAGGACATGTTGCCTGTCATGTTCCTGGAACACCCACTATCTGCATATCCTTGATCTTCATCATCTCCTTGTGAATGTCCCTGCACATGAAATAAGGAAATTAGTTTCCGTGGGGAACCCAAGCCATTACTGACTTGGGTTTGCCTCGTGCATCAATATAGTTAAATCTTTTCAAAACAGTTGATGCACCATTGGATTTAAGAGGTCTCCAAATCCAACATGCTGAGGCCTTAACAGTATTATACCTCTTTTCCCCAACAGTGATTTTAAAATTGCCAGTACTAACTGCTTGACTAGCAGTATTAACTGCTGGCTTTGCAGTTGTACCCTTTGGTTTCCAAATTTGTTTTTGTACCACTGCTTTTGATTGAAAAGGCCTTTTATCAGTTGTTGGTGCATGTTTGAAAGTTGTTTTTGCACCTTGAACTGCTTGTTTTGGGTAAACAGTCTTAAATGGTCTGTCAGTACTAACTGCTGGTCTAGCAGTATGAACTAGTTTTGGGCTAGACTTCAATAAAAGTGTTCTGGGTGTCATTCTAGCAATATTAGAGTGAGTTTGAGGCCTTTCTAAGTTCACCCTATGGTTTGAATACCCATTTACCCTTTTGTTGCAAAAAGCTGCAAGATGGTCAAAACCTCCACAAGTGAAACAAGCTTTCTTATATAGGACAAAGTCATCACCTAGTTGGTGAGACTTGAGGTTGTTCCAATTCCTTTGGTTACCTCTGGGCTTTTCTGTGGTTCTATACATTTCACAATACCTAACTATCTTCCTAAAAGGTTTAGCATTTGAATTAGGCCTAACAGTTTCATCTTTGACCACCTTAGGAACACTTGTTCCTTCTACCTTAACTACATCAGGTGTAGCCATAACCGGATCTTCCTCATCATCATCAGATGTCCAATCCTCAATGGTTGGAGCATCTGAATTCCTACCAGAGGACTCCTTGTCCTCAGTGAGTGAAGTATTACTTGCACTCTCAAAGGGTTCACTTACTTCTATAGGCTTATCAACAACTACATTCTCTTTTGGTTTAGGACCATATTCTAACATTGGTTGTTGAAATTCAGGCAAACCTGTATGTTCTAGGTCTATCCCTGGGGGTGCAGGAATACCTTTGTGAGGAGGTGGAACCGTCTTATATCCTAACCCAGACTAAGCTTTGTTGAAGAACTGACATTCAATTATCTTGTTGACACCCTTAGAGGCATATTCTAATGTTTCTACACTTAATTGAATGTTCTCATTAGCCTTTTTAATTCTATCAAACTCAACTTTTAATAGACTAATTTCAACATTCTTAAATGACAAATCCCTTTTAAGAACTGCTATGTCATCAGCAAAACTAGACTCATTATTCTTATAGTGCACTATCTGCTCCTCTAGGACAGCTAAACCTCTCTTATGATTTGACAAATTATAATTAGTTTTGTTCAGCTCTATTCTTTGTTCATCATAATGTTTTCTTAAAGTTTCTAGTTCTTTAAGAGCAATGCAAGATTTAGAACAAGCTTTAGCAGATTGTACCTCAGAATCAGAGAAGGCCATAAGTGCCATCTTAGTAGGTGCTTCTTCCTCCTCTGCCATAAAACTCCAGTCAAACCCTAAGCCATCAATAGCCACCATTGCCTTTGAAGTTGGCTCAGCTTCTTCCAAAATCTTGGCCTTGTTCCCATAACATTTGCTCTTGTCGTCCTGTTGCCTAGGCCTCCTGCCCCATCTTATGGCAATTGTAGCATTCTATCCTTGATTTGTCAAAACCAGCAGTATCATTGCTGCTGATGGTGATCTTCTTTCCTGTTCTTTGATATAATTTCTTAGCCCTCATGCTAAGAAGAGAAATCTGCCATTTGAGGTCCATCTTCTCCAAATCATCATCGTTGATCTCCTGGAGGTCTTCATGAGTCAGCATTTACCCATCATTCTGGCTTGTCAGGAAAGCACAACAGGTTTCGGATTAAAAATAAAACAGGGAGGAGGAAGGCGCGTGAAGGCTATACCGAAAAGAAAGGAGGTGAAATAGTGGTGGTGGTGTACATCGACTGTAGCAGCAGCGGTGGTGGCTTTCCGGTATCAAACAAGCTCCTCGAAGGCTCAAACGCTCCAGAAATAATAAGGGTCTTCCGATCTATCGTTTGGTAAAGTTTAGGGTTGTGGCCGAAAAAAATTTCCAGCGACAGAGGGTGGCCGGACGGCGGCGATGGTCGGCCGGTGATGGTTGGCTGAAGTGGTGAGAGAGGAGAGAGAGAGAACAGTGTTTTGTGTGTGTGTTATTATGGTAGGAGAGGGAGAAATGAGGGTTTTTATATCATAGGGAGGGACCAAAATTAGACAAACAAAACTAGGGGGTGTGGGATGAAACTATTGGGCGGAGGGGGTGAAAGGGTAAAGTTGGGTAAAATTTTAATATAATCACTGCGAGACCCATTTGACGTACCAAACGGGCTCGAAAAATTACCAAATTTGCGCCATTGTTCTCGAAATAATTTTTTCAATGAAAAAGAGTATAAATACGCATAACTTTATTGAAGTTAACTTATTTGGAAAATTCGTTTCGTGCTTTCTCGGTTGTGTCGGTTTAATAAAGGGACATCGTTCTCGTGTCTCAAGATATCTCTCGTTTCTTGATTGCTCCCGAAACAGTCAACTTAAATCAACCACGGATGTGGTCAAACAAAGTCAAACCAATTGAGGGCGCGATGCAATTTACCAGAGGAGTTAGTGTTTTCCCCGGGTCGTTAAGTCCCAGCGAGGTGTGAAATCTGTAGTAAAACGAATCTGTGATCGGGTGAATATTGAACGGGAAAGGGTTTTGATTGATTAAACTAAGGAAATATAAAAGGAAATAGCTTAAATAAGCTATATGAACAAGAACGTGAAAACAAGTTAACTAGAAACGTATAAAAACCTAAAACGTGTATGTTAAATAAAAATTACGTACGAACTAAAAACGAGCCGTATATATATATTTTTTTTATTATTCCATTTTACTTTATTTTGATAAAGTACTTAATTATAAGCACTTTTTATAAAAGACAATATTTTTGAAAACTTGAAATAAGCACATAAAAAAGCAGATTAAAGCAGCCGCTTACGAAAACGGGCTAAAAACTAAAATATTAGAAAACTAATCCTACAATTGCAAAATTATTTTTCTTAAATCCTAAATAATAAAATAAAATTTTAGAAAAAAGATTTATATTTTTCTGACTTTTATATTTTTTATTATGAATTAAAAACTATTTAAACTAATAAAATGATTTAAAAATAGAAAATGAAAACAGAAAAATCTGAAAAAATTCAAGTAATTCTAAAATAATATTTAAAAGCTAGGAAAAATAAAATAAGAACTGTCTAACCCATAATAAGCAGAATGGGCTAAATAAGCAGTTTACAAATAAGCTAAAAATAAGCAAATAAGCACTAGAATGCACCAAAACCTCAGGGAAGGTGAAATATACTAAAACAAACTCAATTCAACTGAAAAACCTCAGATATGCCCTGGCCGTCAGCCGATTCGAGTAATGAGCAGTTTGCATAAAAGAAGCCTAATGGCCCCTACTTCTAGCTTATTTTTAAGCACCGTAATAAGCAAGAAAATGAAAAACAAATACATGCAAAGATAGCTGGCCAGGAGGGCTTCTCAAAACAACAAAAATCAAAGATTAAGGTGCAGTAGAGAACAAGTTACAAGCTTAAGAAAATGGGCTTATGAGCCTTACTCCCCTGGTGCAGGGCAGAAATGGGTACTTTTAAGCTAATGACAAGCTATCTTAAGCTATCCTAAAAATCTTGTAAAAATTACCTAATGGAGATGAGCTAGGGGACTTTTAAAATCCAGAATCTCAGCTAATAAGAGCTTAAGATGAAAGCTATAAAAAATCTAGAAAAACCTTGAAAGTCTGAAAAACCAAAAAAACTATGTCTGATATGAAATGGTTGACTGATTTGAGTGATTCTAAGAACTAAACCTATGGACATCAATTGCAGCCTGAATATGAGTTATAAAGTACCTGAGAAATGCAAAAATGACTCAAAAATTAGCCAAGCTTATAGGAGCTTGTGAGTTCAGTTGGGTGGCTTGTGACAGCAGCCCCAAGCTCAAAACCTGCAATAGGGTTCAAAACTGCAATAACAAGCTAAAAACAGTTTAAACAAGTTACAATAAGCTCAATCTAAGTTGACTAAATGGTAAAGGAACAGTGCAAGTCGAATTTGACCCAGTTTGACCCAATAACCAAACACCCCTTTATCTTGGCTATTTTGAGAATTAAACTATGAAATGCTACAATAACTTACACTCTGGACTTATTGAGGACTGAAAAACTTAAATAAGCTAAGGAATACAGGTTTCAATTTACAAAAAACTGTAAATAAGCTATTTGACCAACTTTGACTTATTGACTGATTTGAGTTTTAAAAACTGAACATGGACTTAAACTGCTACTAACTATGAAAATAGCCTAGAAATACTTAAAATGAGACAAAGGACCAAACAGAAAGAAAATAGCTGAAAAATAAGCTATGCTACAGTAACTTTGACCGAAGTTGACTTTTTGTGAAAATTTTTGAATTAACAACAGATGTGACTTGTATAAGCTTTAATACCCTCTAAATAACTTATCTGATCAAAGATAACAGCTTAAAACTTCAAAATTGATCATGAACAATTATGGCGGGAAAATTTGTTGCTGCTTAAAACTTGAATTAAACTTTAATTAAAAGGTTGAATTACATCTTAAATAACTTATCTAGTACAGAATTTAAGAAACCCAGATTAAAATTACAACAAAAATATAACTACGACTTAAACTAAACTAAGTTACACTATTCTAACACCTACTACTTTTTCTCTCTGCTTCTTTGCCTTTTTAAGCTTCCAAAATATCTCTCTGAATATCTTGAACATATCCCATCCATTCAATTAAATTGAATCAATCTCAATCGTCCACATGTAATTTTGGCGCCAAAGTCATACTAGTGGATTGAAGCAGTTTTGTTGCAATTAAGGAAGTTTGGGAGTTTATGGAGGTGGAGGGGGAGTGGTTAGTGACTGGGGTGATGAGGTGGAAAGGTGGAGGACAGGTGGTGGTGGTTTTGGAGGTGGTATTGGCTGGTTTTTGTGAGGGAGAAGGAGTATTTGACTGGGTTTGACCCCAGTCAAATACTAGGGTGTAGTTTGGGCTTGGATCCGGGTTTTTATTTAAACGAAAATGGGTTGGGCTTGGGTTTAATTTAAATAGGTTTGGGTGTAGTTTAAATAGGGTCCGGTTGTGTTATAGTTTAAATACAAGGACCATAATTGTAATATTTGGATTTTTAGGGGCTAAAGTTGACAACTTTCCAAAGTTTGTTATAAGGACCAATTTTGACAATTTTAATTTTCCAAAGGACCAAAAATGTTTATTTTCCAATTTAAAATGCCCAGGGATAAATTCTGTCAATCATTGAAATTTCAGGGACTAAAGTTGCCGTTTTGCAAAACTGAACTTTATAAGGCTAATTTTGACAACTTGAAAATCCCTGAGGGCCTTTTATGAAAAGTTTCCATGTTTTGAATAACTAGGGACTAGATTTGACAATTTATGAATAAAACACAGTTTAAATATTTTTCTGTCTTATTTGACTTTTCAGAGTGTTTTTGGCTGTTTATGTGGGTTTGAACAAGGTAAATATATGTGTATTTAGACACATATCAAATCCCCCACACTAAACTATTGCTAGTCCCTAGCAATATTTTTGAAAATTTAATGGATTTTATCTCTTTACCAAAAGCCATTACTTCTGGAGTAGCCAATTGTTTCAGTTCAAGTAAGAACTTTGGTACAATGATAACCAAATGATTTTGAGCAAATCATCAGCTGTAAACGGGTTTGATTTGTCTTTACCAGAAGCCGTTTGCTTCTGGACTAGCCAACTCTTAGATAAAATATAGTTATTATCTTCGGTGAGCTGATTACCAATTATGGTTTTCCACTGCCTTTACCACAAGCCATAACCTTGCGGGCTAGCCAACTCTTCACTTATAAAGATATGGTGAGTCGAAAACCATACAATTTTTGGCAAATTGCAAGCCATAAACGGATTTGATATATCTTTACCTGCAGCCGTTTGCTCAGGATTAGCCAGTCCTTATGTGGGTTAGACATGGCGGACTGATAACCATTTATTGAGTTCTAAGTGAGAAAAAAAAATTTAAAATTTTTGCTAAAATGGGGGTACTGGGGCACTAAAAGGTACATATGTGAACAAATTCGCCAGAATTCCCCCCCACACTTAGAACTGAATATTGCCCTCAATATTCAAAGTACCGGCTGTTAAACCAACACTTAGAACGTGAAAGGGAAATACTAATAGCCATTATTTTATATACACACATTTTTTTTTTTATTATTATTTTTTTTTTTAAATTTGTACATATATACAACATGTGGGGCATCTCCCCCACACTTGGGTGTTAGAAAAGAGAAAGAAGTCAGAAATATGGGTGAAAACCCATATGGTGAGCTAATTTTTGTTCACCGAGTCACTAGCTTGACTCGACCCCGCATTCATTTGTTCTTGGGGAAGCATGTGGAACAAACAATCTCCATCGGACTTTCATTCAATGTGGTTTGGAAAAACATTGAATTTCATGAAAGTTCCACACCGATGAGATATACACAGAGATCCGGCTCACAAATGATAAATGAAAATGCCGGGATCAAAGATAGTGTCTTCATTCCCGAAGGAGTGAAGAACAGGAGAAGTCACCGTGTAGGTGAAGAAAAGAAAGAAAGTCATGATAAAAATCATGACTAACTCATCATTTAAGCTCATTTGATCAAGACATATTCTGGGTGGGAGGGATGGAATTTTGATATTAATCAAATTCTCAGTTTTGAGAACATCTCCCTCCGGAACACAAAGATTTTTTATGTCTAGATCAAAGTGGAAGTTATCATACTCTGGTGGAGATATGATATGAGTGAGTTCAAAGGAGAACTCCTCGTAAAGAGAATCATTCACGTGATGTAAATCTGTGAACCCTTGTTCTATTATGGAATCATCACCTACCTCGTTCTGAATATCAAAGAGTGGATTATCAGAAATTAAAGTGAATTCAGATTCGAATTCAAACAGAGGATTGGTGAAAGACGTTTTGAATGCTTCGGGAACAAGTTGATCAATATTCTCTTTTGGACTGACGAGCTCAGAAGGTAGTTCCTCCACATGACTGATGTCTCCACAAAATAAAGAATTTTCATCAGTATGTGAATTACTAAGCTCGGGGTAGGGATAAGAATTGAGTGATGGATCATGATATAAGAGACTTTCGATTTCTTCCAGATTGGATTCGAAATCAAAGAGATCATCATCACTTCCTGATGGAAGTGGATCAATGTGAGTAAGTTCATCAGTAAACTCCTCAAGAAGAGGGTCAACATCAGAATGGGGCAATGATGCCTCAACATACTCAACTTTTCCATAAGATGTATATTCATCGTTAGAATCGGAGAAAGTCTCAAAATGATCTTTTGAACACTCAAGAGGGGAAGGGATATCACACACATGATCAAAAATTCCCTGTGACTCACTTGGGATTGGGACAAGGTTCTCAGCACTAGACTTTATGAATACGTCTGATTCCTTTGCAGGAATTGTGTCAAGAAGCTCATCCCCCATAATAAGAGAATTAGTGGGAACTTCGGGTGTGATAACAGCAGACTGAGTTTCAACTGATGAAATTGATGAATCATCATCAAAGATATCTTCATCATCACTGTCATCAGGAATGAAACGGAATCGAGAGCTAGATCTGGCTGCTTTTTGTATTTTAATTAATTCCCTAATAGAATTTTCACTGGCAATCTGGGAATCTAATTTAGCAACCTGCTCTTCAGTTAACAATTCTACCATGGATTTCTCATGTGAATTTTTAATGACGGGACATTGTGGGAGTGGGGAGTTGTCAAAACCGGAAGGTTGACATTGATAATCATCATGAGGACCCCCACAATATACACAAGAAAAACTGGGATCATTCTGAAATGCTTTTTTATTAAACTCCTCAGCTCTTTTCACTAACTCTAGAAGCTCTAGATAAGTGTCTTGCTGGGTTTGCTGAGGAGTTTGAGTTATTTGCCACTGTGGAGGTTGGTTGTGATATGGATCGTCGTAATTGTTACAAGGAAATGGATTCCCTGTTTGACAATCAGAGCTAAAATGTGGACCTCCACAGTACTCACAAGAAAAGTTCGGTGTATTTTGATACGATGCATCATTGAGATTTGGACAATATGATACTTTCTCGTATGAATGTGATGGGTAGTTGGAGAAATTTGAAGAGTCGTTGAATGAGTTCGGATCAGGATCATAAGAAAATGAATTCCTCGAACCACAAAACAAACAACTTCCGTTTCGAATATCATTACCACATTGTTCACATGTACACCAACGACATGGCAAACCGAAAAGTGACTCACCACAACCGACACAAGGAATAAAATCCGGAGGTGGGACAAGTGGGGTGCTCTGAGAGCTAGGAATTTCCACCACTTCCGTTATGGACTCTGGTTCTTGTTTTTGATAAACGTGAAGATTAGGCAAGTCGTTCTTTTCAGTCACTGTTCTAAGTTCTGTACGTTTGCTTGACAAACTGTTAACCGTAAATCCTGAAAGGTTAGGATCGATTCTTGATGGTTTATCATTAATAGCACGTATCTCGGGCTGTGGAGGGTAGTAGGAAGGACTTTGAGAATCCTTGAGAGACTCTTTAGTGGATAATTCACACCAATAACAAGATCCACGATCCTTTGGTGCATGCTTTCCACACCGCTCACACGCACACTTAGAACAACGATGGCTGTCAATCAACGGGCTTTTACAATCAAAACATTTGTACCCGAGAGACGCCATAGAAGAAAGGTATAAGAAGTTTAGAATCAAATGGATAGAGGGTAAAGGGATAAAGAATCAAAAAAGGTGAGAGGGAAAAGATGAATATTTTTGGGTTTTTTGTGTTTGTTGAAAACTTGAATAAAAATGTTTTTGGTAATCGATCCGTCAAACGAATTAACTTCACGATTATTTTGGTTTTTATATGAAAATAAGGAAATATGAACAAAGATGGTAAATATACAATGGGTGTATATTCAACAATCACTGATACTTCAAATTCGTTCAACGCAGCACACCTCCCCGGCAGCGGCGCCAAAATTTGATTGCTCCCGAAACAGTCAACTTAAATCAACCACGGATGTGGTCAAACAAAGTCAAACCAATTGAGGGTGCGATGCAATTTACCAGAGGAGTTAGTGTTTTCCCCGGGTCGTTAAGTCCCAGCGAGGTGTGAAATCTGTAGTAAAACGAATCTGTGATCGGGTGAATATTGAACGGGAAAGGGTTTTGATTGATTAAACTAAGGAAATATAAAAGGAAATAGCTTAAATAAGCTATATGAACAAGAACGTGAAAACAAGTTAACTAGAAACGTATAAAAACCTAAAACGTGTATGTTAAATAAAAATTACGTACGAACTAAAAACGAGCCGTATATATATATATTTTTTATTATTCCATTTTACTTTATTTTGATAAAGTAATTAATTATAAGCACTTTTTATAAAAGACAATATTTTTGAAAACTTGAAATAAGCACATAAAAAAGCAGATTAAAGCAGCCGCTTACGAAAACGGGCTAAAAACTAAAATATTAGAAAACTAATCCTACAATTGCAAAATTATTTTTCTTAAATCCTAAATAATAAAATAAAATTTTAGAAAAAAGATTTATATTTTTCTGACTTTTATATTTTTTATTATGAATTAAAAACTATTTAAACTAATAAAATGATTTAAAAATAGAAAATGAAAACAGAAAAATCTGAAAAAATTCAAGTAATTCTAAAATAATATTTAAAAGCTAAGGGGGGCTAGGGGGGGGGGGGGCGCGGCACATGGAGAAAAAAATGGGGAAAGGATGGACAATTAAAGATCTTGTCTAGCTTTTGAAAGAGTTAGTGTAGTTTATGTGTACATTGGGGGTTACCGGGTATCGAGTTAACTAGAAATAAATCACGACGATGAAAAATAAAATATGACGAAGTCGTAAAATGTGTAAGATCATATTCTTTGCAAGAATCGGGTGTTAGAATGATAATCGGATTGAAATTTCGTAAACAAACGGAGTTATAAGCTCCTAATGGAAAATGTAACAATTGATTTAAAAACACCGGGTAAAGTAATAATATAATCTCTATATCATTATAATTAGCTTGAAAATGTATTAGGATCATTGTCTGGAGTATTTGGGTTTACTGTTGGTAGAAATGACTGAGTGGTAACGTTAATTAAACAATTAAGCATACGTTAATGAAAATCACACAAACACATGCATGAACTGATATGGTACTGATATTACTGATGATATGCAGACTGCCCTAGTCTGTATGATGTGTCTTTACTGATGATGCATGAATACGCAGCTAAACCTAACTGGTTACGCGCATTTGAATACTCGTAAGCCTAGTTTATGACATGATGAATGATGCCCATGAATAGTGATTTCCCTCTGGGAATGAATAGTGTCATGTGAAAAGTAAAATTTTTGACGACTTCTCAAAGTCTCAAACTGACTTCAAAAATGATGAATAGTGAAATGATGAATAGTGGTTGGTGAATAGTGATTTATGAATAGTAACTCATGAATAGTAAATTGTCGGGGTTTGGAAAATGACCTGAAATTACGAGTTGTGACAGTCTTCCACCCTAAAAGGAATTCAGTCCCTGAATTCTGCTGATGATGGTCTCTGGAGTGGTCTCGTTGAAAAGATGTGGGTATTTGAATCGCATCTGGTCTTCCCGTTCCCAAGTAAACTCAGGACCTCTGCGAGAATTCCAACGAACTTTCACGATGGGAATTCGACTTTGTTTCAACTGTTTGACCTCTCGGTCCATGATTTCTGTTGGATCTTTTAATGAAATCGAGCTTATCGTCGAGTTGAAGTTCTCCTAATAGAATGAAATGAAATATGCTACGAGTGATTCGTTTGGAAGGCACTTCCTGAGGTTTGAAATATGAAATGGGTATTGTATGTTGCTGAGCTCTGACGGAAGCTCAAGTTTGTATGCCAGTCGGCCGATTCTAGCTAGAATCCTAAATGGTCCAATATACCTAGGGTTCAGTTTCCCCGGGTTTCCAAAATTGTATCATGCCTTCCCAAGGCAAGGCTTTCAACATAACTTGTTCTACAACTCGAATCCCAATGGTTTTCTACTTAGGGATACCTAGTCCTCATGAGTTTGAATCCTGAACTGACCTAACTTTTCTATTATTCCCTTGTTACTTGTAACTGATTCTTGACTTGTACCATTTCCTTTGTTGTTTCACAATTGCCTTCTAGACCAGTGAACTTGACCTTCCGATTTCGATCTGTCACTATGTAATTGGTACTTCGACCATAGGGTGCCTTAAAAGGTGCAGTCTAAGTGTTCGTGTGATAACTATTGTTGTAAAAGAACTCAATCAATGGAAAATGGTTAGCCCAACCATTTCAAAAGTCAATCGCACATGCCCTGAGCATATCTTCCAATGTCTGAATCGTTCTCTCGCTCTGACCATCGATCCGAGGATAGTAGGCAGTGCTCATGTCTAATTTTCTTCCAAATGAATCTTGTAATGACTGCCAAAAGTTTGAAGTAAAGCGACTATCTCGGTCGGAATGATAGAAATTGGTGCACCGTGCTTCGAGGCTATTTTCTTGACATAAAATCTGATTAGTTGGTCCATATCATAAGTTTCTCTGATTGGGATGAAATAGGCTGGTTTAGGGTGTCAATCAACGATTACCCAAGTAGCACTGAAACCTCCTTATGTTTTGGTTAGTTTGGTGACAAAGTCCATTGTAATGCGTTCCCACTTTCACTAGGGGATTTCAGGTTGTTAAAACAATCCTGATGGTTTCTGGTATCCGTCTTTTACTTTAGCACCAGTAAGACACTTGCTAACATACGTAGCTATTTCTGCTTTCCTATTCGGTCACTAATAAAGTCTCTTGAGATCCTGACAAATCTTATCAGAACCTGGTTGAATGGATTACTTCGACTTGTGCAATCCGAGCATAATACTCCGTCTGACCTCTTTACCAAATTATTTGCATCCTTTGGCATACTATGGGGTTTTTCATTTTGTCGGTTTTCCTCCTTGAGTGCCTCAACTTGAGCCTCGAGGATTCGTGATGGTAAAGGTGATATGATTGTCATTCTCAATGATCTGACTCTCAAAGGCTTGAGTCTTTCCTTCCGGCTAAGGGCATCTGCCACAACATTAGCTTTCTTAATTGCCCATTGGTCTAAAGATGGTAGAGCGTGAGTATATCTGATTAGAAAGAAAATATCTTAAGGGGATTGTCAGAAGTTTGAGGTGCATAGTCTTTTCTTTATCAGGAGCCTTTGAAATTTGTACAACGTGTCTCGTGACTACTCCTACAACGGTAGGTTTGTCGAAAATGGGTTATCGAAGAATAAAGCTATGGTAATGGTTTCTGATTCCTTGTGTCTTGCTATAACTGATGTCAAGATATGAGCCTCTCTTCACCTAAGATGCTTGGTCTTTATTGTCAAAACTTGTGCTGTTTAATAATTTTTCCCTAGATCTCCTTTGTCAAAAATTTCCCATGCTATTGTTTGTCAATCACAAGATACTAATTGAATGAAGTGTCGTAGTATGGTGGTTGGTCTTCAAATACGACCCAAGATTTTATGGATAGGTTTTTGACATGATGTGGATAGGAATGGTTTAGCACAGTTAGGTGTTATACTTTTCTTAGTGCTCAGTAGTTTTGTTAAATGCTGAACTTAAAGGATTTATTTGTCAAGACAGACATATCAGATAATTACTTTCCTACAAGGTATATGAGTTGTATAAACGCTCTTTAGAGAAAATTGGTTCGAATTAAAAGCGTCAAAATGATAAAACGATCGGGTATGTATGTCTGCATGAATGCTTAATTGTCTAACGTTTCGTTTCTGGTGTTTGAATAATGCCTAAAGGTTGATCCTGGGTAAGACTCGTGGGTATGTATATCCAACTTTGCTTGATCCTTTCTAAACTGGATCCTGATTTAGATTCGTTGTCCTACTTGGTCAAACTAGTACTTCTGTAATGATAAGGTTTGGTGACTTTGCCAGAGATAGTGATTTGGATTGCCTCGTGAGATCTTATGTTTTCCGTTGCGATATGAATCAACTTGCTGTATATTTCTAGTCCTTGTTTGTGGTTCCAAAACCCCTTTTGTTGTTTTCTTATGTCGTGAAATTCTCCTTGTAGATAGAAAACGTTTCCTAGAAAAGTCAATGGTGAAAATCCAACTTAACGGTTAAGTGAGTGACATGTGGTGTAGGTACTCGGAGAGAGTTGGCCGATAAGGATGTTTATGAAGAGTTTACTTGTTTACAAAGCTTTTCTTTCTTGGGATGTTTTGAATGAAAATTGTTGTCAGAAATCTTGAAAAGATAATTGTTTCCTTCATGGCATAATCTTCCCTGAATTAGACATAGTTGATCAGGCTATGTATAATTGAGGGCAAATAATGCGATGCTTGGTTTGGTCAAAATAGCCTTGTGTTTATCAAAAGTTTTAGATGGTGCTCAACGTGTTGTTTGGTAAAATGGTAGTAAATAGTTGGTAGGATGGCAGAAAGCCAATTTATAAGGCGATAGTAACATAACTCGTTTAAAACTGTTGTGAAATAACTCCCTGAGATGATAGTAAAATAGCTTAAGTTAAGGTCATGTGAAACAGTTTTAATAAGCGGTATAAAAATATCTTGTAACAAAATCTGTTGAATGGGTTATGGGACGTGTGGAACATCTTACGGAAAGGTAATAGTCTATAGTCAGAGACGAATCCTTACTTAACCCCTTTTAGGATAGTGGTGTGTTGTTGCGAAATGGTTGAAAGTCGCATAATCGAAATAGGAAATGAAATAAACGAAGATTGTGATCACGGTGGCGATGCTAAAAGATAGGAATTACATTAGATATAAGAGTACATGATACAACGAGGTTACAAGAAAGTACTTAAGCTAGACTACTTAAAGAAATACAACCCTAGCGGGCTCCATCCATGGTTTATTATTAAGGCAGAAGTTCCTTGTTCTTATCCATTGTCATTGTCGTTGTTGCCTTGACGAGCTTCCTATTTCAACGAGCTCTTCCCTCATTCTGGTTTCTCAGCTCTGGGCATTCGCTCTTGAAGTGTCTAATTATTCCACACTCATGGCAGGTCACCGTGACTTTCTGGCTCATTACGCGGGTGGGGGCCTTGCAATTCTTGGCTTTGTGCCCGACCCTTTGGCAGTTTCCACATTGAGTGGGGAAAGGTCCATTGTGGTGAAACCGGCACTTAATGCACTTGGGTAGTGTCCCTGCATATCCTTTCTTTTTACTTAGCCCAACAGCACATGCTTCCACTACTTCTTGTATCTTAGGTGGTTGCGGGGTAGCATTGTCTCCCTGGTTGTTATCCCATTTTCTCTTGTTGTTGTTGTTCCATTTTTGTTCTGTTGTCCATATTGTTTCCTACGGCCTGAGTGTGAGCTATGTGTTCCTTTGCCTCGAGCGCCATATGGATAGCTTTAAGCATGGTATCGGGTTCTAATGAGGCAACCAATATGCGAATTTCAGGGGAGAGTCCCCCGATATACCTCTCAAGTTTCTTGCTTTCCGGTTCATCCATTGTTGGGCCTAATCGTGCTAATTCGTAAAACTGAATATTGTACTTGACAACATCATCTCCTACCATGGTAAAGTTGAGGATTTCCTGTTTTAGTGCTTGTAGTTCGCTTCTTGAACAATATTCTAAAGTCACAATCCTTCTTAATTTCTCCCAAGAGATTGAGTAAGCAGTGTTGACCCTACTATCTGAACATGTTTAGTCCACCATTCCTGGGCATGATCACGAAAAATGTAAGTGGCGAACTTGACCTTGTCTTCCTTACGGCAGTCGCCACACTGAAATATCGTTTGTACTTCTTCAAACCATTTGTAAACTTCCTTCGCTCCTTTAGTTCCGCTAAAGGTGTGGGGGTTGCAATCCATAAATTCCTCATGGGTAAGATTTTTGGCGAAGGATGTGGCTTGTGTCATGTTTAGAGTGGCTTGCTTTAACCTAACTGCTTCAACATCATAAGAGACCAGGAGAATTTATAGGTGATAAAGATCATCATACTTACATATACGCAACCATGACATGTATAAGTGGGGTGAAATCGCGACAAGATGAAATCGTGAAATGTCATATTTGTAACCATAACACACGTGGATATCTAAAATGAAAATTTCTGTCTTACATGGACCAATATCATAGATAGCACAACCATATCCATATAGTAAGTCAATACTTGGTGATTTCATTGTACAACAATCAAAATACTACAAGTTTCTTTGAACCATACCACACCTCCCGTGGCTAGGAATATAGTAAAAGCTAGTAAAGATATAAGTCTAGTCTAGGGATTCCCTAGTGCTCCTCTGAGTGAATCCAGGGTTGTGGCATCTTGGAGTCGGGATGAGTCCTGATGTGGGGTCTGGAGTAGTGCATCGATCGTGTCCGAGATAGTGTAGATTCCAAACCATTCTTGAGGAATCTGCTGATGTTCCTGTTGAGTCAGTGATCTTGGTATTATCCACAAGGTGTCATCTAATTCCTGATATGTGGGAATGGGAAAGGGAAATGACATTGGTGGTGATGGGTAGGCAGGGGCAGATCCCTGAATCTCAAAAGTTTCGATGTTATATCTGGTGGTATCTCCTAAGTCCGGCTCAGGTAGTGCTAATACCTCCAATAAGTGGAAATTATCATCCAATAATGGTGAGTGTGGTGATGTAGGTGTACGAGTGGATGAAAAAGCTTCCTCGATATCCGAGTTTGCTAGGATGATAATAGGGTGGTTGGGTGAAGACATCCGTGTGACAACCGGCGTGAAATAAGTAAATAACTCCTCACATTATGCGAGTTATGATGAAATGATGTATGTATGAAACCGCATGTATAGTGAATATGCACTTATGATGAAATGGTGAGATGCTATGATGATGTAGTTATAGACTAGGGTCAATGATACAACCTAGTTCGCTATAACCTTTGCTCTAGTACCAATCTGTCACACCCCCAAATTTCGTGACTTGCATCGGAATGAGTCATTCAGGGGCACGACTGGTCATAGCACCAAAGTTACAGTTATATTGAATGACCTAAAGTGTCGTTTAGAAAATACAACGTTTGATTATTTAAAAACATTCAGAGTTATAAAGCTAGGTCCCAAAAGGGTGAAACAAGTTTTCAGAAAACAAGTTCATACATTTCAAACGATGGATAAGTGCATAAAATATAGAGTGAGACGCATCGACTCCGCGACTCCATGATGTGCCCATATGCAAGCCAACATGCGATACCTTAATTACCTGAAAATACATTGCTAAAAATGGTCAACAAAAATGTTGGTGAGTTCATAGGTTTATGTAAAGGAAATGCTTCTACGGAAACCACAAGTATAAATTGTATGACAAAATGTCACATAAAAATATTACATTAGCTCTTAAGCTCATGACCCCGAAGAAAGACTGATATAAATGCCCCAAAAGGGAGTGCTTTTCCAAACACACTGAATGTATGAAATGAAATGCGTTCGTTTGACCAGTTGGTGCTACCAACCCGAACGGAGGCGTCACCCTCAATAGATCTATCCACTCACCTTCGCTTGCATACAATTAACGGTCCATGATAAATAAAAGGGGACTTTAAATTGGCAATGATGTAACTTAAGCAATGTAAATGAGTTTGTATACTTTGGTCCGCATATAAAAATGGTGCAATGTATTCTCCCCCGAGAGTTTAGAAATCAATAAACAATTTAAAACGGGGCTATGAAAACTCACCTGATATGATATAGCAACAATGATCGCAATGGATGTAATGAAGCAAAGCTCGGTCACTAACCACGACCTATTATGAATGATGTGATCTAAAGTAAGCAAATGAAATGTTGTTACTCATGCAAACACGTATGTTATCGATACCACTCGAAAGTTTTGAAAACAACGTTTATTGTCGAAAAATACATTTTTGACGTCTCGTTAAGTTATAAACCACATTTCGCGTAAATATGTTAAAACTACACCCCATGATCCTTGTTCGGTGTTCTATTGGCAAATAAAATGTTTTCGTCACAAAACAATACTTTTCATAACTTGTGAAAATATATCCAAAACGGCCTCGCAAAACTAGTCGCGAATTAGTGCACGTTAAGTGTTAGTGAATGAATTTGACGTCCTTGAAAATGAAACATTGTTACAAGGTTTTCGTGTCGTGTCATTGGACTTTTGATCATACGCGTCTTGAATAGATAGAAAACAGGCTATCAATGTGATGACTTGTAAAAATGTTAACTTTTATACTTAGAAAAATACTTTCTAATAGGGCTGTCAAAATAAAATAGAGTTCGTCGGCTTTGAACGTGTATATCTCGGTCGTTATAAGCTCGTTTTCTACGTTCTTTATAACCACGGATTCTTCATAACATGAACTAACATAATCTCAGTAGTTTGGCTCTCCTAGATCATGGCTAACGCCTCGTTTGGTCCTTTAAAGTTCGGCAAACAGCACGCTTATTTTCAGAAAATTAGTTTTCGTCGTCTAACTTCGAAAAATCATATCTCCTTCGTTATAAGTCGGTTTTTAGTGATTCTTGCGGCCATGGTTTCATTTTTGAAAGAACTTTCTGAATTTGAAGGCCAAAATGTACCAAAAATTACTGAATTTTCCTGTTTACACGATTTTGGACAGTAGGTATTTATATGTTTTAAAAACTCATTTTATATGGTTCTAATCTTGATCATACCACCTCAAATCAACTCCACAAGTTCGCAAATCCTACCATACACCTTCTTAGGGTGTCATGGGATCCTAAACATCACCAACCTTGGTGGATCTCATGTGATTATTAGTGAAACCTATAGATCTAGTGCTTGTGATAGTTTATAAACTAAATGGTATCAAAAACATAAGTAACTTGCAAAAGTAACTAGTATAACTTAAAAATACATAATCATATGAAGTAAATGAAAGTATGAAAAGATCAAAATGATGTTCCTGAAGTTTACTTACAATGTTAGAGTGATTTGATTAGAAAATGTGCAATAACTTAGGGTTTTGATCACAAAACCTTAACTAGGATAGCAAATGGAGTAAGATTAATAATTGAACTTCACAAAATGATGGATTTCTCCCTTGGATCTTGTTGTGGCGGTGGGGAGGGAGAGAGTGTTTGATCTTTGTTAGCTAATGAAATGGTGTAGGAATGTGTTATAAGAATTAATTCAAAGGAAAAGAAAACATAAGCATTAATTGTAGTCTTGTCTAAGCTTGAAAGGTGAGGGTTTAGGGTGGCTAAGGGGGGGGGGGGGGGGCGGCACATGGAGAAAAAAATGGGGAAAGGATGGACAATTAAAGATCTTGTCTAGTTTTTGAAAGAGTTAATGTAGTTTATGTGTACATTGGGTGTTACCGGGTATCGAGTTAACTAGAAATAAATCACGACGATGAAAAATAAAATATGACGAAGTCGTAAAATGTGTAAGATCATATTCTTTGCAAGAATCGGGTGTTAGAATGATAATCGGATTGAAATTTCGTAAACAGACGGAGTTATAAGCTCCTAATGGAAAATGTAACAATTGATTTAAAAACACCGGGTAAAGTAATAATATAATCTCTATATCATTATAATTAGCTTGAAAATGTATTAGGATCATTGTCTGGAGTATTTGGGTTTACTGTTGGTAGAAATGACTGAGTGGTAACGTTAATTAAACAATTAAGCATATGTTAATGAAAATCACACAAACACATGCATGAACTGATATGGTACTGATATTACTGATGATATGCAGACTGCCCTAGTCTGTATGATGTGTCTTTACTGATGATGCATGAATACGCAGCTAAACCTAACTGGTTACGCGCATTTGAATACTCGTAAACCTAGTTTATGACATGATGAATGATGCCCATGAATAGTGATTTCCCTTTGGGAATGAATAGTGTCATGTGAAAAGTAAAATTTTTGACGACTTCTCAAAGTCTCAAACTGACTTCAAAAATGATGAATAGTGAAATGATGAAT
Source organism: Artemisia tridentata subsp. tridentata (assembly GCA_021014915.2). Taxonomy (NCBI): domain Eukaryota; kingdom Viridiplantae; phylum Streptophyta; class Magnoliopsida; order Asterales; family Asteraceae; genus Artemisia; species Artemisia tridentata. The sequence continues at coordinate 252,248,846 of CP139508.1, read as the reverse complement.
AGTGGTTTGGTGAATAGTGATTTATGAATAGTAACTCATGAATAGTAAATTGTCGGGGTTTGGAAAATGACCCGAAATTACGAGTTGTGACAAGAGGCCCTAAGATTTGCTTCAATTCGAAAAGGGAATCCTAATCATTTATTCTTGAAAACTAAACATGAAAATGTTTAGTTACTTGGGCTATTGGTTGGTGGAGGAGGTAGTATGATAGGCCCTTATGGTGGTGTTAGGAGGTGTTCAAGGTAGGAGAACATGAAGTTCAATTCTTCCCTAAGGTTAAAGATGAGGTTTCGGTTGTGGTGACAACATGCACAACTTTGGCTATGTGGTTCAAGTGGGTAGAGAATGGGGTGACCCATTAGTAGTTGTAGTGATGGAGAAGCGAAAGATGATGGTGTGGTGTAAACAAGCTCAAGAGGAGTTGTTGGTGATAATGTGAATGTTAATGCCAAAGGTTGAGGAGGACTAGGTGGTAGTGAGGGTCTTGTCCTAATTGTGGATGAGGAGGATGAGGTTGGCCTATTGGAGATGGTTTTGGAAGGAGCAAATGGTGTAGAAGTAGATGAGGTTGAGTTGGTGAAAGGTAATGGTGTATGAACGTCTTCATCATCATCTAGTGTTAGATCAATGAGAAGTATCTCCTTTGGTGGTTTGATGTTAAGTCTTGGTTTCTTGGCTTTGTGTGAGGTGGTTGCAATGGTGGAAGACATGGTGAGTTTATGATGAATAAGTGATGGTGATGAAGATGAATGGATGATAGGAGCTTAAATAGCCAAATCAAAAGTATGCATGGATTGTAGCATGATGAGTTTAGGGAATTGGGAGTGTTGGAATCAAGAAATGTTTGAAGAATCTAAGGGAAAAGAAGTCAAAAAGTAAAAGTAAACAGTTAAAAACGTATTCCCAGGGGACGGTACCACTAAATCACCCACAGTACCACTAAATTTAGTGGTTCCGTGCCCTATTTAGTGGTGTCGTGACCTGCTATTGATGTTTTTACCAGTTCTGCAGGATTTAGGCTGCCTAACACTAGAACAAAAAGTGGAATTGGTTACACCAAATATGTGTGACGATATACATATAGTCACACATGGTTTTTTTCGTGTGTGTGACTAAAGGTGGTGTGACCATAGGGTACCTACGGTCACATGTTTTGGTTCTTTTTAGTCTCACTTATAAAAGAGAAACCAAAACGTTAAAATGTGTGACTAAATAGGTACAATTTTAGTTGGATTAATCAGCTTTGTGTGACCAAAAACTCTTATAGTCACACGAAGCATTTTCTTTTTGTATCTTTAGTCTCATACAATTAACCATAAAGTGGCCAAAAGTGTTAATAAGTGTGACCATATGGTGTTGAAAGTGAAGAAATGTATGTTTTGTGTGACTATAGATCATCCAATTGCCACATAAATTTGGTTTTTGTGTGGCCTTTTGTACCATTTAGTCACACAAATCATGTTTCTTTTGGGTATTTAGTCACATACAATTAATCAAAAAGTGGACAAAAATGTTAATAAGTGTGACAATATGTTCTTTAAAGTTAAGAAATGTGTGGTTTGTGTGACTACTGATCATCCAATGGCCACATGAATTGTATGTTTGTGTGGCCTTTTGTTACATTTAGTCACACAAAGCATTTTTCTTTTGGGTATTTAGTCACATACAATAAATCATAAAGTGGCCAAAAGTGTGAATAAGTGTGACCATATGGTGTTTAAAGTGAAGAAATGTGTGTTTTGTGTGACTATTGATCATCCAATGGCCACATGAATTTTATTTTTGTGTGGCCTTTTGTTACATTTAGTCACACAAAGCGTTTTTCTTTTGGGTATTTAGTCACATACAATAAATCATAAAGTGGCCAAAAGTGTGAATAAGTGTGACCATATGGTGTTTAAAGTGAAGAAATGTGTGTTTTGTGTGACTATTGATCATCCAATGGCCACATGAATTTTATTTTTGTGTGGCCTTTTGTTACATTTAGTCACACAAAGCGTTTTTCTTTGGGTATTTAGTCACATACAATAAATTATAAATTGGCCAAAAGTGTGAATAAGTGTGACCATATGGTGTTTAAAATGAAGAAATTTGTGGTTTGTGTGACTATTGATCATCCAATGGCCACATGAATTTTATTTTTGTGTGGCCTTTTGTTACATTTAGTCACACAAAGCATTTTTCTTTGGGGTATTTAGTCACATACATTAAATCATAAAGTGGCCAAAAGTGTGAATAAGTGTGACCATATGGTGTTTAAAGTGAAGAAATGTGTGTTTTGTGTGACTATTGATCATCCAATGGCTACATGAATTTTATTTTTGTGTGGCCTTTTGTTACATTTAGTCACACAAAGCGTTTTTCTTTTGGGTATTTAGTCACCTACAATAAATCATAAAGTGGCCAAAAGTGTGAATAAGTGTGACCATATGGTGTTTCAAGTGAAGAAATGTGTGTTTTGTGTGACTATTGATCATCCAATGGCCACATGAATTTTATTTTTGTGTGGCCTTTTGTTACATTTAGTCACACAAAGCGTTTTTCTTTTGGGTATTTAGTCACATACAATAAATCATAAAGTGGCCAAAAGTGTGAATAAGTGTGACCATATGGTGTTTAAAGTGAAGAAATTTGTGGTTTGTGTGACTATTGATCATCCAATGGCCACATGAATTGTATGTTTGTGTGGCCTTTTGTACCATTTAGTCACACATATCATGTTTCTTTTGGGTATTTAGTCACATACAATTAAGCATAAAGTGGCCAAAAGTGTGAATAAGTGTGACCATATGGTGTTTAAAGTGAAGAAATTTGTGGTTTGTGTGACTATTGATCATCCAATGGCCACATGAATTGTATGTTTGTGTGGCCTTTTATACCATTTAGTCACACATATCATGTTTCTTTTGGGTATTTAGTCACATACAATTAAGCATAAAGTGGCCAAAAGTGTGAATAAGTGTGACCATATGGTGTTTAAAGTGAAGAAATTTGTGGTTTGTGTGACTATTGATCATCCAATGGCCACATGAATTGTATGTTTGTGTGGCCTTTTGTACCATTTAGTCACACAAATCATGTTTCTTTTGGGTATTTAGTCACATACAATTAATCATAAAGTGGCCAAAAGTGTTAATAAGTGTGACTATATGCCGTTTAAATTGAAGAAATTTGTATTTTGTGTGACTATTGATCATCAAATGGCCACATGAATTGTATGCGTGTGTGGCCTTTTGTAACATTTAGTCACACAACGAATTAATTAAACAGTGACCAACAGTGTTAATAATAGTGACTATATGCATCTTTTAGTCACATTTAAGAAATCAATATATATATATATATATATATATATAAAATTCAAATAAATTCAAATACAATAAAATTGGCGTAAAATTGGAATGTATATAAAATTGTAATGCCGTAATACCAACAGTGTTTTGATATATCAAAACAAATTCAAATACAATAAAATTGGAATGTATATAAAATTGTAATACCGTAAATAATAAAATTCTCAATAATTTAACGACTTCTGAGTCTTGATCTTCTGAGCAGCTTCACTTTTCATGGATTCAATAGAGACGTAGTTGCGCTTCCCTGTTAATTTAGGTGGAACTTTGTTATGCTCACTAATCATTTGTATGGTACTTGGTGGTGTTGCCTGTAGGAAACAACAAGCCGGGTGTATCAAATACTGAATTAAATATGAGAAATTATATATATATGTAGCTTGATAAAACACATGCATGTATGTACCTGATCTTCCAAAATCACTTGCTCCTTTGGCCATGCATAAAAACCACCTACTGCCTCCATAACTGTTTTGAAACCGTTACCTCCTACATCCGGTATGCAAGCTGCATCCTGTAAGGATTTATCAATAGACACTTTGTAGCAATCCTTGGGGAGTGGTTTGTTATGAAGCATTTGTTTTCCATCACTCTTGTATACGCGGCCCAAAGCAATAATAGTTGTTTTCTTTGAGTGCCACAGTTTGCACTTAATTACCTAAAAAAATGATTTGTTGCATGTATGTATCAGAAATTAGTTAAACAAAATAATATATGAACATGTTTAAATACATACTTGTGGTAGTACTAGTAATGAAGACTCATCTTCTTGTGATTGGGAAGCTTGACGTGCATCCTTTCATTTTCCTCTAGTCGTTTTCTTAGATGCGACAGATTTAACAGTTACCTATACATATAAAACACAGTAAATAAGACATGCATGTAGATTTCAAAAATCACATGTGGAAGTTTTATTACTTACACTTGTTTCCTTTTCCTTTTCCAAAGTTGATAGTCCGTTAGACTTCTGAATGCTCGCAACTTTCTCACATCCAGAAACACGTGTTCCGGCATCCGCATCAGCACTGCTGTTTATATGATTAATGTTCACCGGAGACACCTGCAATATAATGTGTTTAAGAAGACTGCAGCAATTTTTTAAAGGGTCAATAAAAGATGGAATGTTACTTCTGGTGGTGTCAATGGACTTGGCATCAATGGAGTTGACGTCAATGGAGTTGTTGCCAATGGAGTTGTTGCCAATGGAGTTGACGTCAATGGAGTTGATGCCAATGGAGTTGACGTTGAGTTCGACTGCCCCTTTTGTGCAGCCAATTGCTTCATCAAATCCTGGATTACCGCATCTTTTTCTGAAAGTTGGCGTCTCTCATTCTCAAGTTCACTTTGAAGTAACACCACTCTTTCATCAGATGGTTGTTTGTTTCGAGGCAGATCAAAATACCTCCTGTAGGTTACTCCACCTCCCACTCCTCTCGCATATCCTCCCTTTTCCTTACCTAATACAACTGTCATGGCATCACTGCCATGATCAACCTTCAAGGTTCCTTGTTTGATCTTGTCCTCCGTTTCTTTCTGCACACACAATATGGGAAATAGGTTATTATATGTTGATCCCACTTTAATATAAGCAAGAAGACTTTTTAGCCCCACTATGAACATTATAATAAAATATGCAGTAAAACTTACAATTTTTTCTCCCACGGCTCTAGTATCATCATCGTAAAAATCTCCGTCTTTGTTCTTCCTTCCTGTCAACCACAGCGTGGTACGCGGTGGTTCTTCATCTGGTTCAATTTCTTTACGATCGATCTTATAAACATCAAATTCATACACACGTAAGATAAACCAATATAAACGCAAGTATGATGCTATTAAGTGCAAATGTTTCAAGTTACCATTTGATCTCTCACATGGGCGTATCCACCTCGTCCCATTCTATGCTGATAAAGAGACTTGGAACGCGCCACTTTTGTTGCAGCTGATTTCACCTTGCAACACAAAATCATAAGGCGTTTAGATGTAGTAATGCTGATATACTATAGAACTAATATATATGGAAACAGCAAATGCTTGAACATGAATAAAAATTTACTAATTAACACCTTGTATTCATCGCTTTATGTATAATTTTCAAAATTGACCCAATCATCGGCTTTTACAATTGCATCATAGTTAGTCGGGACTTCATTTAGCTTAGAAGGTGTTTCTAGGTTGGGCAATATGTAGTTTTGTGTCAATTTCCTTCTGAAATTGCGTTGAAGTTGACCAAGACGATTCATTAACATCCTTCTGGCTGTCAAGTCAACATCAAAAAATCGCTGCAAAGATTAACACAATGTTCCTAATTAGTTGCACATAATGTAAATGCTACGTATATATTTCATGCTATATTACTGGGTTAAAAAATAGTATCAGTTTACCGTGATTTCGTCCCACATTTTGTCTCTTGCTTCTGAATCAACCTTCTTCCAGGATAGAATCCTGACACCTACATGCTCACGAACCAAGTCTCCCAAAAAAACTAGAAAACAATGCTCGGTGTTTTCCTGATATCCTATTCATAGCATCGAAGGTTACACTGAGCTTCTCTCCACCTGCTTTTCCATATTCCCTTCGAAACTTTGCTAACCTGGTTATGCCCCTCTTTTTGACATAACCATTTGATTGGTTGTTATCACCTTCACCATCATCAGAAAACTGCTCCGATTCATATCCCAAAGTGTGGTCAGGATTTTCATTATCAGAAAAATCAATATTATCATGATCATTCTCTTGGATTTCCATGATTCGTCTGAAGCAATGTGTAAAAGAAAAATAGTAAACTAAATTGGTGAATAATGGTTTAAAAAGTTATTGTTTTAATGTTTTGAATGAAGGCTGATTTTTTGGAGAAAAAATAGGGCATATGATGGGGCAGTTTTTCATTTAAGGAAATCATAATCTCCAGAGTTAATTTTAAATTTTTTTTTTTGAGAATTTAAACATTTCACAAAAAAATTTGGCTCTAAAATTTTTAATTAAGAATTTTAACATTTCATTAAATTTTTGGCTCCAAAACACCCATATAACTTTTCATGACAGAAATTGTGCTTACACACAGTCCTAAACACCCATATAACTTCAAACCCGCTGTCCCAAACACACATATAACTGTATAAACACAAAAATCACCACATGGCGCATACAAATGAACAAACATGAGCTAATAGCAACAATCAATGAGCCTAAACAACTTTGAACAAGAATCAAACAATATGAGTAGTGATCACTTAGCTTAATCAGCTGTGATGCTATGGGGGCAAGAAAAAGGTCAAAATAAGTTTAGTAAATAAGCTATACAGTCCACAACAAGCTTGGATCAAACAAGACAGCCAAAGACGCTTTCTAAAATACCAAATTACAAACTATGAGCTCAAGGTATGATCAAAATATGGGCTTATGAATCTAGGGTGAAAAAACCACTTGTTATGGGTTGCACACCAAACTTCTGGCAAATGAAAATTCATCAAATATCAGCTGTTTGGACAAGTTATGGGTTTGCAAAGGA